>JAHDVF020000610.1:0-557756 GCA_022606425.2 Lepidostoma basale | reverse complement strand
AGAAGTTTTATTATATTTTTGCTATTCTTCATATTCGCCTGTTTCAATCCAAGGGATTGGTTTGCAACAAAGTGTAACATATTTGCTGGTTCTTGGGATGCCACTTGGGCCTTCAATGTGGTAGTTTTCCGCTGCTTTTCACATTTGCATATGGCAGGTTATTTAAACCCAATGATTGTAGGTATATAACTTTTGAGCTATTGATTTTATTGATATAGAGGATTCGCAACGCTTACCTAAAGCTGTTATAGGCGCTACGTCGCCTTTCGTCAGCTTTGCTCTTTCAAATCCTAGGCCCGTTCCTCGTCCACGCGGAACTTATTCTCATATCATATGTAGCTAATCTATTGCCATTCTATTGTCACGTGAATTCTACGTCAGACCAAAGACAGTGTGACAATCACACTGCCATCGCCGGTAATCGAACCCGAGACCTTCGGTGTGGCAGTCATCGCTCTTGCCACTCTGCCACGAAAGTCGTCGATACATTTATTTTTGGTATTAACTTCCTATGTTTTCTTCCCTTTTCCACATTATCAAATTGATTTCTTTCTTACCCCATCCTGCAATCAAATAAAATCAACTCAGTTTATTTCCTAAAAGACATTACAAACATTTTTTATAGTTTAAGGCATCTATTGAGAACAGGTAAAACATAAAAAATATATATAATACCAGGAACGCATGAGAGATGGTTCGACATTAGGAATACAAGATACTCTCCAAAGTCAAGAGTATTTGTCTTCTGAACGTACTTTCACGAATATGAAAGACATCGATCTCCGAAGCGATCATGTTCAGCAGTTTAATCAGTTAATCAGTTAATCAGTTTATTTTCTCAAAATATATACAAACGTTTTTGAACATTTAAATTAAGATTGATCAATTTAATAGTTTTGGAAATAAAATAAAAACTAAGAGTTTGATTGCTCTCCCCACCGGCATCACCAGAGGCAGGTTGGTTCTGCATGCTGGGAGATAAAACAGTCTGTGCTGGCGCTGTCGAAGATAACCATCCGGAACATAAAGATGGATGGCCTCCAAGATGACGGAATTCTCAAATACTTCTTCGGTCCCTTTCGTGCTTCCAGCTGTGCATTTTTTCTAACTGTTTATTTAAGCTTTATCTTCTTCTTCGCTGTGAGTAATATTTCGTTTCTTAATTGTTATCAGCGCCGCTTTGATGCGGTTTTTGTACCTCGTGTGCGCCTCTGCCCTTGTGGCGGGGGCGGCAGCCAAAGCGGGGGCGGGCAGCAGAAGTGGAGGGCGACCCCGTTCGCAGAGGCAAGCAGACGACCCCAACTATGATTACGACAACGTTGACTACTCCATCGAAGACTATGACCTCCCTAGCACTAGAGGTAAAAACGAAACTTCTTTATTTGTACACACATGTATGTATGTATGTAACATATTTCGTTTCGTAACGATCTATGAAGCAACCTCAATGCATTCTTACTTAAAAGACTGAAAATAATTAGTAGACAGTAAAATAGATAACTAATACGAATGAAAACTTCAGTTTTCTAAAAGTTTTTTTGTGTTTTATGGGAATTACATGTTTCGCCCTTCTAAGGCATTATCAAATGTCTTAGAAGGGAATTTGATAATGCCTTAGAAAAGCGAAACATGTCATTCCCATAAAACATAATATTTTTATAGAAAACTGACGTTTTCATGCGTATTAATTATTTAATAAGAAGTTTTACATCATTCTTCAAGATACAATAAATAATAAAATAGATATTATAAATTAAGATTGATCAATTTAATAGTTTTGGAAATAAAATAAAAACTAATAGATAAGATGAATATTTAGAAAATTATCTATATAAAATGTGGATGGAAAAAGAAGTCGAAAACGGCCAAAGTGGTAAAAAGTGATCAAGTTCGACATAGGAACGTTCGACTTGCGTGCGTGTCACGATGTATGAATGTAGATAGAAGTTATCCACGCTAAGTGGACACAGTCAAATCATTAGTTTAACAACAGAAAATATATTTTAAAAGATGCACTGATAGGAAAAACAAATATAGAGGAATAAAAAACAAGAGAAAAACATACAAGCATATATTTTGTGCTGGATAAAATATACTAAACTTATTTCATTTGTCTTTTTATTTTTTATATACTTTGTATATACAACAATAAACTTTAAAAACATTAAAATTACATATCAGACATGTTTCGGACAACCGGTTCTTCTTCAGTGATACATATTATAAAGATACATATTAAAAATATTATTAAATTGTTTTGACAGATGTGATGAAGATTCATTTTGGAACGTTTATGCTTTTGTTATAACAAATATTATGAATCAATTTAAATTTTAAAATAATAATGTAATGTTCTTATTGGGAATCGGTAATTACTTCCAACAAAGGAAATAAATCAAAGTTTGGACTTGACGTTAAATTTATTTGATTATTTATAATATTTTCTTTATATTTAATTGCTTTTTTAATTTCTAAAATTTCGAGATTGCGCAAAGTTATATTTCTATTATTAACATGCAAAATTTCAACGCCATTATCTTTATTAAATGAATGATCTAATTTCTGTCAAAAAATCACTCGAAACTTTATAGCTGTCAGGTACAGAAAAAATTAATAACAAAAAAAAAAATTTTAGTGTCAACGACGCCCCAACCGGCAAGTGAGATTCCGCGTGGTTATCCTGCTTCACAACGACCAGATGATGACATATATAATACGGGTAAGTGCAAAAACGTGAATTGTAGTTAATACAAATGTAAACGTCTGTTTTCTAGAAGTTTTATTATGTTTTACGGGAATGACATTTTTCATCTTTCTAAGGCATTATCAAATGTTTAAGACATTTGATGATACCTTAGTAAGGCGAAACATGTTATTCCCAAAAAATGCAATTAAACTTCTAGAAAACAGATTAATTATTTAATTCAATAATCAATTGTATCTCAAGTGAGACGAAGATGCAAATTGGAAACAGAATATGGTTGATCAAGGTGTTTACAGGACTGGGTTAAGCGCACGCTTTATGTAATACAACATTCCTCATTCCACATTATTTTTTCTTATGACCACCATGTCTGACAAATTTTTGGAAGTTGTATATATGTTAATCTCCAACACCACCCTTTTATATGGTAGTATATTCAATCTACACACTAACGCCATCTATGAAGATTGTATTTTAAGCATTAGGCAGAAGATCTTTTTAACGCAATGTGAAATTGCATTGCATGCATTGCTAGAAACCGCCTGGAGATGTCACTCCAATCTATATGCTATAATTTTGACCATTTTTTGTTTAATTTGAAGTTTCACATATTTTTCTTTCTTTATATACTTTGAATACAAGACTAACATTTCAAAGTTAATTTTATATTCAAAGTATATAAAAAAAAATATATTATATTAAAACATCTAGGTACAACCCAGAATATGGCGAACATAGAAGAAATTCTGAATGCAAGTGTAGCATCAAACGGCAAATTATATATTTTTTAAAATACATATTTGTTCGAGAAACAATTAATAAGAATTTTCGGGACTTAAAATGTTATTATATTAACCACCCTACGTATTTGAACGTTCACTGTGACTGTACCTTTCTGCGCTATCACGTATCAAGTACGCGCTTGAGAAAAAGTAATGTACCTAAAATGTACAAACTGTTAGGGATACGCGCGTGTGCCAACAACACTCGAGTACAAGTCTTCATAAATATGATAGTTTTACAAGGGGTAGGCGAAGTGTGCGGCCGAGTATTTGACGTTTCGTAATTTAAAAAAATAAAATTAATACGTAATTAAATTTCATTAATAAAAAAAACTGCTTTTTGGCACGTTTCTCGGAAAATAACCCAAAGGTAGGAACGTTTAAATAAACCGTGTGTGTGCACGGTATACACTCGAAGAAGTTACACTTGTTTGACCTAACAAAACAAAAATAAGTCCAAAAAATTTATCCCGCGTGCCATTTTTCTACGTTAGTAGAGAGGACGATAAATGAAAAATATTAAATAAAATAATCAATGTTTAATTAAAAACGCGCCAAATGAAGTACAACTTCAAAAAAACTGACATAAACTTAACCTCAATACTTAAACTGCACAAAAAATCGAAAGTACCCCGCTAAAATGTGACAGTTTGTACTATTTCACACCTCTTACGACTAACTTCATCCATGTTTAGTTTCATGAAATATTTTCGCAATTCTTGAGCTGTCACGCGTGAAATATTCGGCCCTTTTTTTTCATTGATAGCTGACTTCATCATGTTGCACTTCCGTAATAAAGTGTACGCGCAGCTTACATAGCTTATATTAATGTACATATTATTTCACTCTCGTGTGCTTATCTTATAACATTTCAGAAAGATCAAGGCGCCCTATACCGACTGCACCTCCACCGGAACCGGAAAACAGAATAGGTAAGTGAAAAGAAAAATATATTAACTAATAAAGTCTATCAATCAAAGTCATTACTACTACTGAGAATACATTGGTGTTAAAATGTTGCTTCCAAAGGCGCAAGTTGCTTTTATAACACGATACAATTTTAATTGTAGACTGAAAGTATGATACTTCATCATCATCCTAAGCTCGACAGCCCTGGGTGGGCCTTGGCTGAATCCAGGAGCTTCCTCCATTCTTGTCTGTTTGATGCCCTTATTCTCCAATTTCTCACTTGCAACACCGATGCATCCGTGTTGACACTGTCCATCCATCGCATTTTGGGCCTTCCTGGTCTTCTACGTCCCTGTGGTACTGAGAGCGTGAGGCGTTTTGTAGGGTTGTCGTCGTCCATTCTGATTATGTGACCAGCCCATCTCAAGCGCCCTACTTTGATGGATCTGATCACATCGGGCTCTTTATAGATATCATATAGCTCTCGGTTATATCGACGACGCTAACCATTGTGGTCTCTCACTGGGCCATATATTGTCCTAAGAACCCTTCTTTCAAATGCTGCGATGGACCTTTCAGTGTGTTTTGTCATCACCCAGGTTTCAGAGGCATATGTGAGGACTGGTTTGATCAGGGTCTTGTACAATAGTGTTTTTGTGGTTCTTCGCAGTAATTTGGATCTTAACTGTTTTTGGAGAGCGTAGTAACATCGGTTTGCTGCCATTATCCTTCAGTCAATTTCTTCTCGGGTGTTATTATCACTGATAACTGTTGAGCCTAAGTATGTAAATGAATTAATTATTTCAAAGTTGTAATTATGATACTTACCAAATGGGAAATTACATTTGATAATGCCTTACGAAGTTAAAACATATTATTCTTATTAAACACAATAAAGCTTCCAGATAACAGACGTTTTCATTCGTATTAATTACCAAATGGGATTTATGTATGATACTTTCTTTCTAATGTTGTTAAAATTGATATATACAAACACTCCCAGTCAGTTTTAACTTTAATGTATATTGCCCGAGATGGTTTAATAGATCGTATAAGTTTATGCACATTTTGATTGGTATACGTTAACCTTAAATATAGTAAGCCATATTATTTTTTACTCAATCTTACCCTCCAAGATCAGATGTAATAATGCGTACTTTTCGCCTCTCAGAACATGGCCCAAGTAGGACACCTTATGGACTTTGATGTTGCTCAGCAACTCTCTATCAACTCTGGCTCTATGGAGAACGCTTGTGTTGCTGACCATGTCAGTCCAGGAGACGCGTAACATCCTTCGGTGTATTCACATCTCAAGGGCCTCCAATTGGTTCATAACATTGACTTTAAGGGTCCATGACTGAAAGTATTCGTGAGAGCGTGGATTAATGCATTTGCCGAGGCCGACACTTAACCGGCCTCCAAGTATATAAGGATGCTGGGGCTACTGCTCCTGGATAGAGGGGTTTTTACGGTTGTCTACCCCACCGGAATTCACCGGAATTTGTGATGTTTCTTGCCCTCTGAGGGTGCGCTGTTTTCCAGCTGGGAGAGGGAGGTTGCCCCTCTGTGACGGGTCTCGTTTCTCTCCCTGTTGGCCATAATAATAATTTGTGCAGTGGTTTTATTTATTTATTTAATATTATGAAATGCTTCCTAAACCTCGTCCTTTGTCCTACATGCCAAAAACTGTACTCTACGTTATTATTATTATTTTTTTTTCCCATCCCGCATTTGTCTCCTCTGCCTCTCCTGTTCTTCCCGCTGTATATTCCTGCGGTGTATATTTTATCTTTTATATAATGTTCTTGAAATGTTAATGTATTATATATTATGCTTATTTATTTATTCAATAAAGTACAGCGGAGCATAGAAGTGAAATTGAGTAGATTAAATGTGGTCTGGCACCCCCTTGTTGTTGCCGTATTTAAATGTAAGTCCCGGATGGACCGGGGACAGGCCCAGGGAGTGTACGAGCGAGGCTGATAAAAGGGCGCCGCTACGCCCTATAACAGCCTCGGGTATGTGGCGGGAACTTCTATGTTCCTTTAAAAAAAAAAAAAAAAAAAAGGGTCCATGACTCCACCCCGTATAACAGCACTGACATTTTCCCTAGATATTAATAATTGATTATTTGCGTTGAAAATATTATTGGGAATGGGAGCTTGGAAGACTAAAAGTAGAAAGGGTATTTAAAGATAAAGGAGTAAATGGAGGAATCTGATTATTAATGATGTTATACATTTATTTATCCATTAGCACCATTCTCCTGCCACATGGGAGATCTGTGGTATCGGGAAGGTCAGCAGTGGGACCTGAACGAATGCAACGAGTGCAGATGCAATGGGGGCGTTGTAAAGTGTCGCTTGAAGGATATTTGCGCTACATGTAAGTACAAATCTCGCAATAATAATCTTATTTTTATTTGTATCAATGGAAAAAAGCTTTACCTATATTGGATATCTCAATAATATGTTTAGTTTTATTTTCTCTTTTATTTATATTTCTACGTTGTATTTTATATAATTGGTTTTAGATTTATTTTGTGGATGTTGGACGATCGTAGTGTGCACGGGAGATGCCTATTGGTGGCGATGAGGTTCGCAACCCATCACACCGCGTCTCCCGCGGGGCGAAAAGAGAAGTTGGAATGCCGCATCGGTTAAAGTATGGCAGTCCATTCTTTCTGCCTACCCTTTCGGGGAGACGGCGCGATGGTTAGTTAGTTAGTTAGTTAGTTAATATAGGGGAGTCTGGTGAGGTCCATTCTTTAAACATGACCGTACCAGTCCCTTTTTCGCTGTCTGCTCCGGCTCTGTCTTATAATATCCTCAACCTCACATATCTATCTTATTCTGGTGTTCCTCACGCGATCTCTCAGTGTCTTGCCTGCTATCGTCCTCAGTGTCTTCTTTTTGGAAGTCCTTAAAACTTGTTTGGTCCTTACTGTGTCTGCCCTTGCTTCGACGCCATATGATTGGTGTTACGCATGCTTTATAGATTCTCATCTTACTCTTAATGGCCATGTCTTTGTTTTTCCATATTGTGGATTTTAGAGCGCCAGAGATTGCAGCTGCCTTATTTACTTGGGTTTGTATTTATTGCCGCAGATCAGCTCCTCCCACCAGGATCAATGCCTAGATACTTGAATATCCTGGTCTGTTCTATGGGTTGATTTTATATAACCAGGTTACATATTTTGGAAAAGGTCATGTATTTTGTTTTTTCGATGTTTGTTTAAAAAATATATATTCTAGGCATTCCTTTAAAATTTACAAGATGTATTTATTTTATTTTACGTAAATAAAATGCAGGCTAGCAATAGTAGAATGATCTCACATAACTGTATAGGGGGAAAAAAGAACGGCTCTGTAAGTTAGAAAGACGTGAAAGTGTGCTGTTTTCAGCTACAACCCCTAAGCCCACTACACCGCCACCACCTACCACCACTGAAGCTCCTACACACGCCGCACTTCCGACTGGCGGGATAGCCTCGGGTGGGCCTCGACCCGGCGGCCGTGGTGACACTGGCAACGCCGGACCCGGAGGCCGTCCCGGGGCAGTGGGCGAACCGGGTTCGACCGGTGGGCCGGGCACACCGGGCTCTCCCGGTCCGGTGGGACAAACTCCAGATGTAAGTTTTTTAACCCTTCCTAGTCATTAACGAAATAATATCTACTGCGATTTTTTTATCAATTATTTTTATGAATTAACACTGTTTTTTCCACTTTTAAGTTTATTGTTCTCGCAACAGTAATAATTGATTTTAAATTTAATTGTATCTCAATAGAGACGAAGACGCAAACTGAATATGGATGATCAAGGTGTTTACAGGACTTATGACCTGTCATTGGTTGGGTTAAGCGCACGCTTTATGTAATTACAACATTCCCCATTCCACCTTTGTTATGATCATGCATGACAAATTTTTGGAAGATGTATACATACTTCAAAATCCACACCTATATTCACGTGTCAGTTTCAATTATCCATCTATGTAGATTTGGTTGCACTTGTGAATACATTCAAGATTAACTTATACAACCGACCCACTAACGCCATCTACGGAGAATGATTTTCAGCATTTAGCAAACTACCTTATTAACACAATGCGAAAGCTGTAGCCCATAAACGCATTGTTTTAGAAGTCGCCAGGAGTATTATTCCATTCTAATTGCCAAATAATTGACCAGAATAATTACAAATATTTTTGTGAATGTATACTTATACTTGTACGAGTATACGAAATTCTGGATTTTCACCAAAGGGTGGTCAATTCAAATTTAATTGTATCTCAATAGAGACGAAGACGCAAACTGAATATGGATGGTCAAGGTGTTAATTGATGTTATGGATGATCAAGGTGTTAATTGATAATTGATTTTCATAAAGTTTTAAAACGTTCAATGTTTGGGGGTGAGGTGGTGAGAGTTGAAAGACGTTGGAAGTTTCAACGTTTATTGTCAATCACAAGTAATTATAAATTTATAGTATTATATACTCGTAATGGAGCGTGGATGGACGGCGGAGTAACTTCGCAGGGTGTCGATAGCAGCGGGGCGGAGTCCGGGCGGCGAGCAGCTGAGGACGATGATACGCTGGGCGGTAGTGTCGGTCTGCTGAAGCGAAGATTCGCCAGAAGCTGCGTGACGTAGTAGAGTGGCTTCGTAGATCGGCGGGAGAGAGTCCGAGATCCCTCGTGACGTAGACTTGATAACGTAGACTCGTGTCGGTTAGAAGTCGGAATAATGACTGACGTGTAGAGTGGTTGGCTGTACGGCTTTTATATGTTTTGCTTCCTTTGCACACGATACTCTGCCGGACAACCTCTAGTAACCTTTGTGTATGAACCCGGGCCCTGATTCATCATTTTTCGCACTTCGTTAGGCTGAGAATATATTGTGTCAGGTGTTTTGTTTGTCCATGCGATGTATTTCGCCATTGTAATATGCTGGTAGAGCAGTCTGAGTCCATTGCCTCCACTCCTGTGGTCTCAAAGTCCTGCGTGGTTTGTTAACCCCACAAAAGTATTAACGCACTTTTATTGTTTTAGCTGTCAATTTACTACCAGCAACTGGCCCTGGCTAACGCAGGGGGGGACAAGGGCCCCGACGCCCCTATCGATCCATTCCACTACTTCCAGGCTCAAGTAGGACCAGTTGGCGCCCGAGGGTCTGTCGGTAAGTTTTTTAAAACCCACTCAATTTTTAAATACTGAAGAATTTATTTAAAATTCAAAGGATGAGCAAGTACCACGAGACTCCCGAGAATTTTTCATTTAAAAATACTGTAGTTATTGGATTCGTGTTTTACATAATCTAGTAATCCACAATCAGCGGTTGGTTGGGTTTTTTCTATGCATCGTTGTAGCTCCTAATAATTTTTTTTATGGTGATTTTTCACAAAACGGCGACTGATTGAAAAATTTTCTATATTTTTTGCCCTTTTTGTATTCAAGCGGTCAAGGTCAAATATTAAAATTCGGCTACGTCGAACAATAGCTATTGCAAAGATAAAATAACCAAGAAAAGTTGAAAATCAGTTTATGATTGCTCGAGGTATGGACGCGACCAGTTTAAAAAAGTCGTTTTGAGAAAAGCGTTTAAAGTTTTTAGTTCATTTCCTTACTATAAAACCATCTTCTAAAATCCGAGTATTTATCATATATAACAATATACGAGTACATCAAACTGTCGAGTCCTGGGCCATATGACAGTTTTTCCTCCTTTATTGACCCTTTCCATCCGATTCTCAGCAGCTTTCACCCGGTTAGCGTCGCGGTAGCCGCAAGGATAGTCAGTCTACCTTCTATCACTAAAATGACTGTAACTCAGTCAATTTTCTGAATTTTGACCTAAAACTTTGTACACATATTTTCAAAGGTGTAAACTTAAAAAAATGTTCACACATTCACAGTGGCTATCCTCCTTAATAATTGTAACTAATGTGAAAACCTTGATCCGGAGACCGTGGGAGGAAAACAGGAGTATCGGTCGACCCCAAAAATGATAAAAGCGACATTGAAAATGTGTTAGTTTTATTTGCACATCGAAAACTTTTCAAATATGACCATTGACACAACCACCTTTTTACGTTTTGAAGCCATCACCCCAACTTTTAAAGACGACAAAATCAAAACACAACTAACAGTCTAACAAAACGGCAGAAACGAAACAAGGAAACAATGCGCAACACGTTCTCTCAGCGAAAGAGCTACGTAAGCACTGAGGACTGAGGACTGTCGCCTGGCGCGCGAATATAATGCGTGCAGTCGGGTAAAGGAAAGGGACATTGCCCCGGTAGGTCGGATAACTCGGAAGGTCGGATAACCGAGACTCTACTGTAATCGAATAAGACTAAGTTCTTAATTATTTTTTTCAAAGCAAGGGTTTGATTACAATTCACAATTTTCAGGATCTCCGGGGCCAGCGGGCCCGCAAGGATTCCAGGGAGCTAGGGGAGAAACGGGGGAGCCTGGGATCAATGGTCCTTCCGGCCCACCAGGACCTAGAGGACTTCCGGGATTGGCAGGAAAAGACGTAAGTATAAGTTTTAAGAAAAATGTTATTTTTTGTTCTTATTGTCCAAAACATTCTTATTTCTTCTAAAAATTTATAGATACTCGTATATTTTGGGTGCATCTTATTATCCGATGCGTCTTATCGTCCGCAAAATACAGAAAGTTCTAATTATCTGAAAAAAACTAATTCAACAGTAATCATTTTGAAAAGGATCATCATGCTGTTAGATAGTTAGTTCAAGTAGCAGAATGTTAAATATTATAGATTAAATGTTCTTAGTTATCCTAGAAAATAATAATATAATCTCTTTCATCGACAAAATAAAAATATTATTATATAATAATAACCTTAAATTATGCATTATGAAATTGCAGAGATATATTTTAACTATTAATAAAACATATTGAATTATACATTAAACAGATGATATAGAGGGATTACTACCGCTTACCCAAAGCTGTTATAGGACGCAGCGGCCCCCTTTTGTCCATCCCCCGTCCACGCGGGACCGACGTTTAGTGTAATTTTGACCAAGCAAGAGGGACTCCAGGTCACATTTAATCTACAATCATATATAGTTATTATTATTATTTGTTAAATCGCATTTTACATCATTACAGCACGAGCCAAATCGATGTAAAGGGTATAGCTATCACGTTGATTCTCGTGACATTGTAATAGGTACCTAATCTATCACCATTTTGTTGTCTCGTGAATTCTGCAACAGTGTGACAATTACACCTTCAGGGTGGCAGTCAAAGCACCGACCACTCGGCCACGAAGGTCATCTATGTATGTCTCACTCTCTCGCAAAATAAAAAATACATGTTAAATAAGGTAATTTAAAAAAAAGTACCACACTGTTTTAAACAAGCTCTCCACATCGGTCTCCACCGGCGGTTTAAAACTGTGTAGACACTTGTTTGAAACCAAAATTCGTTTGACCTTCAACAATCTTTGTGGACGGACGCGCATAGTATGCGTGTTGTAAACTGTTGTAAACACGCATTCCACATGTGGGGCTCCACATTCCACCAAGGTCACCCTTGTGGAAAGCTTGTTTCAAACAGTGTGGCACGGCCTTAACACAGGAATTTTGGCGAGGGTGGGACAAAGTCGGAATCGAAAGAGTGAAAATGTGGAATAGGGAAAATGAAGTACAAGAAAAAAATTATTGATACATTGAAATGTAATAAGATTATGTTGTAATTCCAGGGGGAAACGGGCGAGGACGGCGAGGCCGGACAGCCGGGAAGTCAAGGGCCCGCGGGCCCACGTGGACTGCCAGGCGCCCCCGGGTTCCCGGGAGTTAAGGGCCATCGCGGCTTCCCGGGGCTAGACGGGGCCAAGGGCGAGCAGGGATCTTCAGGCGAGAAGGGCAGCGTGGGTAACGTAGGGCCCATGGGACCAACCGGACCGGCGGTAAGAATAAATTTTATAAAATAAAATAAAATTGCCAGTTAAGACTGGATAATATTATGTATCGTACAATAAAGTAAACTCATAATCGGGTGGTGGTCTAGGGGATAGAACGCTTGGCTGCTGATCCAGGGGACTTGGGTTCGAGCCTGGACGCGACCAGATTCCTTCTTCATAATAATGAGCTATTTTCTGCTCATATTGAAGATTGTAAAATAAATTCTAATATCATTGATTTAAATCTTTGGTGTTAGTCTTTAAAAAAAAAATTGAGAGCACTAATATGGATTATTTAAGCATTTTAATATTAAAATAAAATAAGTATACATCTATAATTAAGTCTCGATGATGGTGTTTTTCAAGCTTCTAGATCTTGCGCATTTTGCTCCCAGGAGTTCTTTTCATCCAGCTTAGTAAAAATAATAAGAGAATTATTTAAATTCAAATTCTTTGACATTTTGAATGTATACAGATACTTGTAGACGAATACTGGATTTTACCCATTGCGGGTTATCATTTTTAAGGATTAATTGTATCTCAATAGAGACGAAGATGCAAATTGGAAACAGAATATGGTGGTTGAGGCGTTTACGGGACTTATGACCTGTCATTGGTTGGGTTAAGCGTACGCTTTATGTAATACATTCCGGATTCCGCACTTCTTACGACCACCACGTCGCGTCTGTTTCTCAAGTTCTTTATATCACAAATATATGGCAAATACATTTATGTCACCGATTCGGAAGAATATAAAAATAATCGAATTCATTGAACGCTGTCTAGGCCTTTCTATTTGTCATGTACGATATTTGAGATAATGTTTTTGTATTTATATATCAGAGTAAATTTAAAATGAAATTATGCTTTTTTATTTATTTTTTTATTTAAAGCACGAACGCCACAATGGCTTTTACAAAATAAGTAAAATAACTTATAATTCACATTAGAACAATAGCATATAATTCATATGATTCACATAAGAACATAAAGCAGAAGGAATTATGACAAGGAGAATATATAAATGAAATCAGGACAGTGTACAAAAACACAATAATTTGATTATGATGGAACAGGTAGAATGATATACTCGTATAATAATAAAACACAAAGTAATACATAGAATTAAACTCGTTAAACATACTCGTACATAATGACGGGTACATACGAATAATAACACATAGAATTAAACACAGAAAATAACAGGTATACATAATTACACACAGAACACATATTGACAGGTCGCATAATAACAAATACTTAAAACTAATCATATTTATAAATACCATACCAACAATTCAACTATAATATATTAACTTATCACGAGAAAGTTTCTTATATAAGTTTGACTTAAAAGCGAATACAGGAAACATTGTATTTTTATCACTTCCATTACTCAAATACTTGTAATATCTATTGTATGTATTGTACTAATGAAGTAAATTTGTAGGGATCATCAGGACCTAGAGGCGAGAGGGGTAGGGAAGGGCCTCCTGGAAATGTGGGCATTCGGGGACAAGACGGACCAGCAGGACCACCCGGCCAACCGGTACGTAACTATTTAGAATCAGCTGTAACCATTTTTTCTCATAAAAAAAGAATGAATAAGACAAATGAAACCGGCTGGCATGATTTTAGAATTGGAAAATGACTACCCAAAAATGTCAACGTAACGTCATAAATATCATAAACTGCAATAATTTCTGAACTAAACAGTACCTGATAATGCCATAATTAACCTTTCCCTTACGGTGCTAAAATAAAAACGTGCGTTCCAGTGTAGGATAGTCAGTACGCGTTAAAAAATTAGCGATTTTAAATCGGAAAAATAGGAACATTCATAGCTAATCCCCTTATACAATTATAATTGAAGTCAAAAATTATAATAATTGAGATTTAATTGCTAAAACATTAAAAAAACATCTAGCAACGCTCACGGAACGGACATAAACCCGCTCTGATTGCAAGCCCGAAAGCGACTGCCGGCGCGGCAGGACGGCGAGAGTGAGAACATTGAGCTAGAGCAATTGCAAGAGTGAGATGCGAATATAGTGTGGCGCACTCAAAGCGCTCTTTATACGCGACTTTAATTTCGATTTTCACAAAATACCTCCGATGTACCCGATAAATTTTGATTATTATTAATATTATTTTTTAAATCAATGCGTAAATATATTATGGAGGAATACCTTAAATCTTAACCTTGTATTTATTATATTTATAGAGATATTGATGGTTTTTAGAAGCGACGTGTAGAAGATACCCATCATAGTGAAGAGAGGGTTAAAATAACATCATGCAGTATCACAAATTCACCAAGTACCAAAAAAAAAATACAAAAAACTAAGTATGCAGTTTTGTTCTATATGACACATAGAATGAAACTGCATACATAGTTATTTTGTTTTGTTTTTTGGTACTTAGTGCCTATTTTACTGCAACCATTCATTTGCCAATAGTTTAAAATTCAAGCGCCAATTCTTATATATGGCGAAACATGGAAAAAATTACTTATTCCACTTTCAAAAATAACGGCTCATGTTATGATAAGAGTACAATGAGTGTGCACGTTTTCATATCACAAAAATGTTTCTACGTTAGTTTCATGCTAAAAAGATTCTGATAAAAGATTCATTGAAATATTGATAAATTATTGCAATGATAGAGTGACAAATGCAAGTATAAGAACTGAATGTGGTGCGAGTGCAAGTGTTATGAACAAAATAAGGAAAGGGTCATTAAGACGGTTTGGACACATGGAAAGAATGAGTGAAGACAGAATGGTAAAGAAGGTATATGTAAACGGCGTGAACGGAGCTAGAAATAGAGGAAGGCTGAGGAAAACGTGGCACGATCAAATCAATCAAATATTGAATGTCGGTCACGTGAGGAGTCGGAGAAATCGACGTGCGTGCATGACAAAATGTATGAATGTAGAGGACGAGAGAAGTATGTCAGGACAGAACAGTGTGGCGTTCCATTCTTTCTGCCTACCCCTCCGGGGAGACGACGTGATGGTTAGTTAGTTTTTTTTTTGATAAATTATAATGTTTAAATTATTTGTTATATTTTGACAGGGCTCAATTGGCAAACCAGGTTCTCCCGGCTTCCCTGGTAGCCCGGGAAATAAGGGTGACATCGGTGGGCAGGGCATCAAGGGATCGGCCGGGCCGCAGGGACCGCGCGGCGAGGCCGGTCGACCAGGCCAGGCCGGCGAGGCGGGACCGCAGGGCGTGGCGGGCAAGGACGGCCAACCGGGCGAGCGCGGCGCGGCCGGCGCGCCAGGAGCGGCCGGCCCACCAGGCTTCCCGGGAGCTCGAGGCCTGCCCGGCCAGGCGGGCGCGGCGGGCACTCCAGGAGTGAAAGGCAACCCGGTAAAAAATAGCATCATAAACTTAAATAAATTTTGAGCCACTTATAATTCTTAACCTCTTACTGCATGATTTTTTTTTAATTTGTAAAAAAAATACGTGATGTGTAAATGATGAAAAAAAAGACACGATTTTTTTTATTTTTCAAATAAATTATTTTTTCCTATTTAAATACAAAAAAATATTTCTAGGTCCTTCCCCTTTTTTCCCTAGATTCTACACAATATTATCCATAATTTTATATAAAAGTGATAATTTTATTACTTACCTAATAAAAAAAAATTAGTAAACCAGTATAATATAATTATTTATAGCGTTTTACAAACAAAAAAATAACACTTTTGAATATCATGTTTGAACAGAAAATCATAAACCGACGTTGGAAATAGTCGAACGCACATCTAGTACAACCAGAGACATCTAGCAAGAAGTTTGACAACTAGTAACGCGGATCATAGATAAAACTTTAGTATTATTGCTAGAAGCAAGACATATTTTATTATTTTGTTGTTTTTTATGGCGAAAGATTATTTTGGATCATATATGAGCCAGTATGCGGTAAGGGGTTAAGAATACTCCTCATCAAGACCTGTGTATTGAGTATTTTGATGTACGGCTGCGAGACATTGTGCCTATCCGAAAGAGATAAACAGAGACTAGAGGCTTTTGAGATGTGGTCCTACAGGAGACTATTAGGAATTTCCTGGAGAGACCACATTACAAATGAGGAGGTTCTCCAAAGATCGAAGGAGGAAGGCACCTGCTCAGGACCTTGTCCGAAAGGCGTGCAATGTGCATCGGCCATGTAATACGACAAGAAGGCCTCTTGCATGCCATGGAGGGCTTAACCAAGGGAACAAACTCTAGGGGACATAAATTTAAATAATCATTCAACAATATCATGAATCAATTCAAGTATTATTATACCTTCTAAAATTAGGACTTCAACAGGTAATGCTTATTTGATAATGCTTAAGAAATGCGAAACATATCTTTCAATATTTTTTTTATATATGACAATAAATCTTTATTAACCTAGAAAAAAAATGCTGTGAAAATATTTTTTTTACACACTTAATGTAAATAAGTTTTTTTTTTTTTATTAAATAAATAATAAAAACAAATATTTAATAAAAACCTACCTACCTAATTACTTAAAAACGTTATTCAATGAATTAAGTAGATATTATGAGGTACAATCAATTTTTTTACAATGCTATTTTATTATTAATATTCCAGGGGGCTCCGGGTGAACGAGGATACAAGGGCGACACTGGCGGTAAGGGGGAGACAGGAGCACCAGGCGCCCGAGGACTACCGGGACAGGCAGGCTCGGAGGGCAAGAGAGGCAAACGGGGCATGAGAGGACCCACGGGACCCAGCGGGCCACAGGGCGAGCGAGGCGCGCCGGGCATCCGGGGATTGCCGGGGCCGGATGGGGCCTTGGGACCTAAGGGCCAGGCCGGGGAACGGGGCGCGGTGGGGTCGCAGGGCATCAAGGGTAACGCTGGCGAGTCTGGCAGACCAGGAACAGCTGGTTTACAAGTGAGTAATAAATTACATACAATAGACGCTCTCTTAACCGGCGCCGCTTTAACCGGCCTCTTCTAGGAAGTCTAGGAGACAAGTGGCGGCGATTTACACTCAGCAGCAGAAGGATTCTACTGCAGTAGATGTAATGTTCATAAAGAAATGGCGTGACTACGCTTTTAAAAAGTCGATTCAACACAAGAAGCATGATAAAATAACATAATATAATTCATTGTAGGCCTACTTTATAATTTTTTTGGGGTGATGTGTGGATTTTTTCTGTACATATATTATTACAGTTTGTGAAATGTTAATTTTTAATGTGTTAGTTTCTAATACAGAATAAATGTTCTGTTTTCTTAGTGTTTTGAAAAGATTGTGTTTTTTTTCTTTCTTGCGAAAGTGTTTTTTAAAATGTGTTTTTCACTACCTTTTCTTTAACCGGCTTTTTCGTCGGTCCCTTCAAGGCCGGTTAAGAGAGCGTCTACTGTACATACTGAAAAAATTAATTCATAACAATATTCAGTAAAATAATATGTCACTCAAAACAAAATCCGACTTTTTAGGGGTTACGAGGGGCCGTTGGTCGACCTGGTGCTGTGGGCAAGGCAGGCAGCCCAGGTGATCGGGGAATACAGGGAGCGGATGGCAAACCGGGAGAACAGGGACCGCAAGGAATACAGGGACTTCCAGGACAGATGGGTCTCCAGGGAGACAAAGGAATCACGGTGAGATATTTGTTATGTGCGAAAACATACTTTTAACATATGTCTACCATAAATCTAATAATAAAACATGTTCATTTAATACTCGCCTTAAACTTTGTGATTAATACCTTCTTTCTACTAGAGTTTACAATTTTTTTTAACTATTTGGTAGGACTGGCTTCGTTTGATTATTAGTATAAATTGTATAATATAAATAGTATAATCAAATAAATTTAACGTCAAATCCAATCTATGATTTATTTCCTTTGTTGTAAGTAATTACCTAAACCCCAATAAGAACTTTAAATTATTATTTAAAATTGAATCATAATATTTGTTATAACAAAAGCATAAACGTTCCAAAATAAATCTTTATTTCATCTGTCAGATCATGTCCACAATTTTATAATATTTTTAATATGTATCACTGAAGAAGGACTAGTTGTCCGAAACATGTCTATGTAATTTTAAAAAAAAATTGAATGTACGTGTTGTATATACAAAGTACATAAAAAAGAAAAAGAGAAGTATAATATTAATATATTAACTTTAGATTAATATATTAGTTTGCGAACTTAATACTGTATTTATCTCGATGAAAATAGTGTCGAAAAAGGTTGGTGATAGCAGTAATTTATTGTAATGCATAGTCATACTTCGCCATGATATAACATAATCAAATGTAACATCCATAAAACATAAAAAAATCTTCTTGTAATCGGATATTTTCATCAATATACCATAAAACACAATCCTTTCCACTCAAAGTCGTTTGAAAACTAGCCGTCAACATGAAAAAATATAATTCGTCCTTCTTGAAATTCTTATCTACAATATTGATCCAATTTAATGCAAAATATGCTCAGGTAGACCTATAAAATGCCATATTTTATTTCGAACTTCTAAATGATGCGCTTAGTGCATCAGGTTATTTTGGATTTAAATCCTCTTGGAGTTCATCGTAGAATTTAATAAGAAACAATACAAATCTCACAATTTTTAATGTTTCCCTCTATTTTAATCACAATCCAGGGCGATGCGGGTAAAGATGGCGAACAAGGTCCCCCTGGATCTCAAGGACCAAGAGGAGATGCCGGGAAGGATGGATCTCCGGGAATACAAGGACCCCAAGGCCCCATTGGTCCTGATGGAGAGAGGGGAGCCCCAGGACCGGCAGGACCTACTGGTTTCCAGGCAAATATCAATTACATTTTTTTATTATATCATATTATAATTGAATGAATAGTGCACTTAAAGTTGTCATCGCAATCAAAAACCTATCCAAAAAGCTAGAATGGCAGTGCACAATGGTGTTCTTCTACCGACCCTTATATTTGGAAGCGAAGCATGGAACTGGCAAAAGAAGGATGAAAGTAGAAGAAATGCAGTAGAAATGAGATCTCTTAGACGAATGTGTAGATACTCTGTGTATGATAGAGTGTCGAATGAAAATATAAGAAGTGAATGCGGTGCGAATGATAGTGTTATGAACAAAATAATGAAAGGATCATTAAGATGGTTTGGACATATGGAAAGAATGAATGAAGAAAGAATGGTAAAAAAAAATATGTTAACGATGACCGAGTAAAACGTGGCACGATCAAATAAATCAAATATTGAATGTCGGCCATGTGAGGAGTCAGAGAAATCGACGCGCGTGCATGACACGATGTATGAATGTTAAGGAATCGGAAGAAATATGTCAGGAAAGAAAAGTGTGGCAGTCCATTCATTCTGCCTACCCCTTCGGGGAGACGGTGTGTTGATTAGTTAGTTAGTTAGTTATAATTTTTCATATAATAATCAGTATTACTTTTTCAGGGGCTACCGGGTGCACCAGGATTGCAAGGATCAGCGGGTAAGGATGGAGAAGTGGGACAACAGGGACCTATAGGTCAACCGGGACAAGCAGGAGCAAGGGGTGAGCGTGGATATCCAGGCGAAAGAGGACCCGTGGGTCAACCGGGACTTCAGGGATCTAAAGGAGATTCTGGAGCACAGGGAGCCGATGGATCACCGGTAATGATAACAGTTTTTTTATGTTCCATAAAAGATCCATTAACAAAATTGAATGATTAAATTTCAAACTCTTGATTTTTTTATATAAATTAAATGTTTAGGGACAACCTGGACTAAGAGGGGATAAGGGTCACCAAGGGGCCACTGGAATGATTGGTCTGCCTGGATTAAGAGGTCCCTCTGGGCCAACTGGAGAGAAGGGCGAGAGAGGTTCTCTCGGACCCATTGGACCCGAAGGACCTACAGGTAAGAGTTGTTCTTATTATTTTATTATTTCACATATGTTTTTTTAATTAAAATTATATACTGGAGAAAAAGTTGAGACGAAGTGCTGATTTCGTGACAAGTTTTTAAATGTATTTTTCGTTACTTTTAAATGGTTAAATAATATATTTCGTCAATAGCACAAAACTGACCACGGCAATTACGCCGCTGTACACGGAAAGCACTGAGTAAATGAAGATCATAAGATTTATTATTGCATAATGTCCCCAAGCGCTAAGGAACTACGAGTGACCCAAAGAGCCATGGAAAGAGCCACGTTAGGAATAAGCCTAAGAGATAGAGTCAGAAACGATACGGTGAGAGAAAAAACAAAGGCCACTGACATCATCCACCGGGTGGCGACTCTAAAATGGCAATGGGCAGGTCACGTAGCCAGAAGCTCGGATGATAAGTGGACAAGAAGACTGCTGACTTGGAGACCGTGGACGGTGCAGGGCGACCGCAACTACGGTGGAAGGATGATCTGAACAGACACGTCGGAATAACCTGGATGCAGTCTGCACAAGACAGAGTGACATGGAAGCGAATGGAGGAGGCATTTGTCCAGGAGTAGACGGGAATAGGCTGGGGAAGAAGAAGAGAAGAATGTCCCCATGGTTATTTAATCTATAGTTATATGGCAAGTGTATAAAAATTCTAATAAAAAATATATTATCAAGACTAAGGACAAAGTTTACAAGACTGCAGTGAGGTCCGCCATGATATATGGAACAGAGTGCTGGACCAACAAAAAAGTCCACGAACGTCGAGTCCATGTTGCCAAGATGAGAATGCTGAGGTGGGCCGGAGGCGTCACAAGGCTAGACCACGTAGAGGGTAGCTTTAAGGTAGCCCTAATAACGGACAAGATGAGAGAATCTCGACTCCGGTCATGTGATGCGAAGAGACAGTGAAAATATTGTCCAAAAAGCATTCCCACAAAATCAAGAGGAAGAGACCGCCCAATGGCAACATGGTGGGCCAACATGAAAAAGAGCTGAAACACGAGAACCTGATAGTGGTGATGAGCCAGGATAGAAAAGTTTGGCGTCTTCGTACGAGGAGGGCCGACCCCAGATGATGGGAAGTGACAAAGGGAAAGAATAATATGGACAAGTGTATGAAAGAGCTGAAAGCAAAAATAAAGTCAATTAAGCAATGCCGAGAAACTGCGAGTGACCCAAAGAGCCACGGAAAGAGCCATGTTAGGAATGAGCCTAAGATACAGAGTCAGAAACGATACGGTGAGAGAAAAATAAGGGTCACTGACATCATCCACCGAGTGGCGACTCTAAAATGGCAATGGGCGATGAAAAGTGGACAAGAAGACTGCTGACTTGGAGACCGTGGACGGCAAAGAGAAGTGCAGGGCGACCGCAACTACGGTGGAAGGATGACCTGAACAGACACGTCGGAATAGCCTGGATGCAGTCTGCACAGGACAGAGTGACATGGAAGCGAATGGAGGAGGCCTTTGTCCAGGAGTGGACGGGAATAGGCTGAGGAAGAAGAAGAAAGAAGAAGTAGCAATTTTTAAATGATAAAAATATTTTTAGTGATGAATTAAGTAATTAAAATTATTTGATCAATTTCAGGACAACAGGGCGAACGTGGACCCCAGGGCGGAGTTGGCCCACCGGGCCCGCCTGGCGAGCCGGCCGAGCGTGGCGAGCAAGGCGCGCCCGGCCATCCGGGTGAGCCAGGCGCAGCTGGAGCGCCAGGCGAACGCGGTCCCTCCGGCGTCCCTGGGGCGCCTGGATTCCCGGGACCACATGGGCTAGTGGGTGCCCCAGGCACTAAGGGAGAGCGGGGCACTTCAGGGGCCAAGGGAGACCAGGGCAGCCCTGGACAAGCGGGTAAGATACATATTTTTTATTTTAATTCGAATTTCAAAGATAAATAAAAATTATTAGAAATTAAAAAAAAGGTATTGAAATATTATATTATTTGAACGATACCGACGCTATTATATTTAAAAAAATCAACAAATTTATTGTATTAATTATTTATGCTATCATTTTAAGTCAACTGTTTAATTTTTTTATTTTTTCAATTTACTTAAGTATGGGGTACGCTTATTTTCTAGACTGATTTTAAAAATTAAAGACGCCCTATATTTAAACATATTTTTTCCATTTGATATTTTCTTTAATATCTGTTTAAATTGAATGCTGAGCACAATATCAATCAATCAATCAATCATATCAGTTTATTAACTCAAAAGACATTACAAACAGGAAAATGTTTAAGGTATCTATTGAGTACAGGTATATATTATAAAAATACAATATAGTACCATGAACGCATTAGAGATGGTTCGACATTAGGAAGACAAGATACTTTCTAAAGTCAAGAGTATTTGTCTCATGAACGTACCTTCACTAATATGAAAGACATCGATCTCCGAGGAGACCGCGTTCAGCAGACTTATTGCTTTTCCCACCGGTGTCACCAGGTGATTGGCAGATTGGTTCTGGTAGCCGGTAGGTAAAACAATCTGCGCTGTCGGAGAAATCTATTATGAGTTTTCCCATGAGTTATTACTTCACAATGGATTGCGAATGGTAAAGTTCTATTTAATATTTTAGGACCACCGGGAGAGGCTGGACTAAGGGGATTACTCGGACTTACTGGGGCCAAGGGTGCGCGAGGAGAACAAGGTCTAAGGGGTGAGACGGGGCACAGCGGATTCCCGGGCAAACCAGGAGATGCTGGCCAGCCAGTAAGAATAATATATTTCTATGCTTTTAAAAGAAAAATATTTAAAAGGGGTGGAGTTATAATACGTCTAAGAGTTGGGTCGAATTTTATAAATACAGTAGCGAGCACAGAAATCTTTCCACACTGAAAATATCGTTTTTTTGTAATTATATATATTTTTTTGTGATTCCTTGATAGCTTTTCAGTCCAAATTATTAAAAAACACTGTTTAAAGATGATCTATAAGAAAAGTGCCCTTTTAGGGATCAAAAAAAAAAAAATCTTAATTTTAGAGTTAATTTGTAGATTATCGATTTTTGCCACAAAAATTAAAAATGCTCGCATAATTTAAATAAACACATATTTATTTTAAATAAAATTACATAGGTATATAACACTAACAATTATCAAAAACCAACAAAATCAGTACTTTGTTGTTCCTCCTTTTTTTTTAATAACTGCTTCAATACGTTTAGGCATGGATTTCACCAAATTATCCATGTAGTCTTGGGAAAATTATTCAATCACACTTTTTCGATGATGTTTTTAAGGTTTTCCTTTGACGGAGGCTTCAGTTTATTTATTTCAATTGCCATTTTATACCACAAGTTCTCGATAGGGTTTAGGTCGGGACTATTTGTGAGCCAATCCAGTGTCGGAATCCCATGAATTTTCATATATTCTTTGACCTAAAAATTATTTTAACAGTGTTATATTTTTTTAAATATTGTTTTGTGAACATTATAAATCACAGTGTCAGAAGAAAAAAAATACTTACCGTTTTTGCTCGGTGGCACAGTGCAGAGTCATCTTGGAAAATGCACTCAGATATATAAGACTGTGTCTTAGACCGACAGTGAAGCATCCTGCTAGACAAATGGTCTGGGGATGCTTCTCATTTTATGGAGTGGAGCAATTAGCATTCATAAAAGGAACTGTGAATGCAGAAATTTACAAAAAAAGTTAAATCTAAATAAAGCGAACGGCGTAAAAGCGCCATTTAATTCAAAATTTCTTTGTGAAAGTGCACTTACTATTCAAATATACCGTTTTGACTCCAAAAGTTCTCCACACCCATTTGATACCGATCGTAGCAGGTATTTTTATTATATTATTATTTAAGTAAAACATATATAAATTGAAAGAATGTATTTTTAATATCAGGGTCAACCAGGAAGCGTCGGTCCACAAGGTCCATCTGGCCCTCCTGGGTCCAAGGGATCCATTGGAGAGCCAGGCCGCCTTGGGGCTCCCGGCCCGCAAGGACTTTCGGGTCCGGCGGGTCTGGATGGACCCAAGGGTGACGCAGGCGCAGACGGTCCATCGGGTCCTGCCGGGCCTCAGGGACCACAAGGACAAGCGGGAGAGAGAGGTCTCCCAGGATTACCAGGCACTCCAGGAGCGGCAGGAGTCAGAGGACTTAGGGGAGCACCGGTATGAAATTTATAAACATGATTATTTATTTTTGAAATTTATTATATATCCATGATAATGGAGATCTCTTTTATTTTACTATGAATTATATTTGAACATTACATTGATTTTACATATTTCAATAGGCCTCTTTTTGTACTCTACTATTTTATATATGAGGATTCCTTCAAACGCCACCGATAAAACCCATTAAAAGATCTAATTTATTGTTTCTTGAACAATGATGTATTATCAAACTCTATATTACATAATTAATACGAATGAAAACGTCTGTTTTCTATAAGTTTTATTATATTTTATGTGAATGGCATGTTTCGCCCGTCTAATTCATTATTAAATGTCTTTTGATAATGCATTAGACAGACGAAACATGTCATTCACATAAAATATTGTATGATAAAACTTTTAGAAAACAAACGTTCTTATTCGTATTTTAAAAAATCTCATATATTACTTAAATTTTATTTTGGCAATGTTCATCCTCAATTTTCATAATCTTTTTTAGAAATTGTATTATATTTCAAAATTAGAAGAAAAAAATTAAAGCGTTTCGATATTCTAAATATTAAATATGTTTTAAAAATATATATTTTAAATTAGTTTTAAAATTTTTGCTAAATGTTGAAAATTACAATTATATTACTGCAGTTTAAGTACGAAACTTGACCTTAACTCTTATAGTGCGGTTGGCTATATTTGCAGTCAAAATTTGTAGCTCATGTTTGAATGTATCTTATAAACCTTTATATTTTAGTTCCCTTCTACTAAATTTGATGTAATCTTTTGATGCACTGTGATTATCTGTCTAAGCTGTAAATTTAGTCAACCGCAAATCGAGTTAATTTTGTTACTGCAAATGAAGTCAGCCGCACATTGGAGGTTAAGGACACGAGATTATTATAATCTAAAAAATTGAACAAAGGACCCTGCTGAGTTGGATACTTTACTAAAGCATATTCGATTATTTTAAGGGAGATCAAGGGCAAGCGGGCAAGCCGGGATCATCCGGCGGACCAGGTCCGAGCGGACAGCCTGGACCGGCTGGTATTCAGGGTCCACCTGGGGACCATGGATCCGAAGGGCCGGCGGGTAAGCCCGGACAGCCGGGCTTGTCCGGCCGACCTGGAGACAAGGGACCAACAGGGGCACCTGGACAACAAGGACCGTCTGGACCACCTGGATTACCTGTGAGTTTATTTTAATTTCTAACTAAATCATAACTGCTTGACCACATAAATAAGGACTCTAATATCTATTGCGGATTTAGAAACGAATTTATTCGACAACAAACAAGAGATGGGCGAGTGGAGAGGGATATTGAAAGAAGGGTTGGGGCAGGCAACAAAGTGAATGGTGCACTTAAAGTTGTCATCGCAAACAAAAACCTATCCAAAAAGCTAGAATGGCAGTGCACAATGGTGTTCTTCTACCGACCCTTATGTATGGAAGCGAAGCATGGAACTAGCAAAAGAAGGATGAAAGTAGAATAAATGCAGTAGAAATGAGATCTCTTAGACGAATGTGCGGATACTCGGTATATGATAGTGTCGAATGAAAATATAAAAAGTGAATACGGTGCGAATGATGGTGTCACGAACAAAATAATGAAAGGATCATTAAGATGGTTTGGACATATGGAAAGAATGAATGAAGAAAGAATGGTAAAAAAATTATATATTAATGATGTAAATGGAACCATAAATAGAGGAAAACCGAGGAAAACGTGGCACGATCAAATAAATCAAATATTGAATGTCGGCCACGTAAGGAGTCAGAGAAATCTACGCGCGTGCATGACACGATGTATGAATGTTGAGGAAGCGAGAGAAATATTTCAGAAAATAAAATTGTGGCAGTCCATTCTTTCTGCCTACCCCTTCGGGGAGACGGCGTGATGGTTAGTTAGTTAGTTACAAACCAAGGTGACTGAGGTGGCTCTGAGGATGGGCGGGCTGAAGTGGCGATGGGCTGGCCATGTCCGTCGGAGAACCGACGGTCGATGGGGGAGACGGGTTCTGGAGTGGAGTTGGACGTCCTCCTGCCCGCTGGACCGACGATCTGAAGAGGATTGCTGGACATGGATGGATGGAAGCGGCAATGGATAGGTGGCGGTGGCTTGCTTTGGGAGAGGTCTACATTCAGCAGTGGATGACAGACGGTTGATGAGGACCGGTTTCGGCAGCTATCTTCTGGTCCAGTTAACCTTCAATATAGTAAAAATCTTACTAGGGGAGAGCACGACACAGGAAATTGACTTCGGGATGAGATTTTGCAGGATTGTAGTACCCCCTAAGAGTGATCCGTAGTCGAAGTAACAAAGCGCAATAGCCAGCCAATTTCTAGAAAAAATTCATCAACCTTTCTACCTTTGGTTATATATTAGGTATATTGGAAACTTCTCCACTGGCTTCAATATATATGTGGCTGAGCGGATAACTTATCTTCCTTCTACATTCCGCTGGCCGACTGGGTCTCCGGTTCTAATCCCGCTTTATTTTTTTTTAATTTCTTATATACCTATAGTATCACTCGAAGTCAACATAACCCAGGCCATCACTCATATTCAGTCGGATCTATGCGGCAGAGTCATTGAAAATTGGAATTCTCGGATCCGTGCTACCGTGCAAAGCTGCGGCGGACATTTGAACAATGTCATATTTTGTACAAAAAAGAATTTTGTTACAGTAGAGTCTCGATTATCCGACCTAAACCGGCCGCGGCAAGGTCGGATAACACGGAAAATGATAAAAATGACATTGAAAATGTGTTAATTTTATTTGCACATTAAACTAAACTTAAGCTTGGGTAAAAAAAACTCCGTGATTGTCTTTTATTTACCCGCTGTTTGTCGTTTTCTGGCCGCTTAATCTCGCAGACGCCTTAGAAGTAAAAGCTCGGTAGACGATGTTTCCTCGAGCTGCTCTGCATACTTTAACGCTATTTCTAGAGCTTTGTGTCCTTCGCTGTGTGAAACTTTCTGTGCATTTTCCTCCAACACCATATCCTCTTCATCGTCGTCTTCTCCTTTTCCATTTGCGATGTTCACTATTTCTTCATCTGTCACTTCATATTGTTCATCTTGGGCAATACACAATGCGTGCAGTCGGGTAAAGGAAAGGGGCATTGCCCCGGTAGGTCGGATAACTCGGAATGTCAGATAACCGAAGGTCGGATAACCGAGACTATACTATATGATATACACAGCTTGTTTTATTCCATTTCAATATCGACCCGTCCTTATTGGATGACCCTTTATAAGCAACGGTGAAAACTTTGAAGGCTTTTTTCTAGAAATTTGCTTGCTATTGCATTTTCTTATTTTGTCCATCAACGTCTCTTGAGGGATACTACAATCTTGCAATATCTCATTCCCAAGTCAATTTCCTATATCGTGCCCTCCCCTTTAGTTATATTTTTAAAAAGGTTAGGAATAATATTTATGATATGAAATAATAAACATCTGAGTTGATTAATAACTTATTTGCAGGGTCCCCAAGGGAATGCAGGACCCGCAGGGGCAACTGGGGAGAGGGGTCCACGAGGTGAGACCGGACCACAGGGAGTTGACGGGCAAGTGGGCGCGCGGGGCAAGCCAGGCGAGCCCGGAGTGGCGGGCGTCAGGGGCGAGCGTGGCGAGACGGGACCCTCGGGGGCCAAAGGACACAGGGGACTCATCGGACTGCAAGGGCTACCCGGAATTCCAGGACTTTCTGGTGAAAAGGGAATCCAGGGACCGGCTGGGCTTCCAGGGAAAGATGGTGATTCTGGACCAAGAGGTTAATAGAAAATGGTTTATATTTCTTCTACAATCGCCACCACTTTCGTTTTTTTTTTATATATACTTGTGTTGTCATTTTCAATTCTTCAAGGTGGTGTAAGTTAAGTTTTATTAAAGGGTGCTTTTGTGTGCCATTATATCTATGTGTTTGTAAGTCTGCCTGACTTGTACTTCCATGGGCTATCTAACAAGCATCCCGACATCCGTCTTACAGCTGAGGGAACCATGGAAAACCTCAGCTGGTACCTGTGGTTGTGAATTAATTTTAGAATGATATAAACCACCCTTTAATTATTTTAAAACAAAACTGTTTCGGGCGGCCGACATCTTCTGTGTAAATATGTTTTTAACAAATTGGGTTTGAAATTAAATTTAATCAGTTGTCTATTATTATTATAATTTTTTCTTAATCTAAATATGTATCTCGATATGTTAGATATTTTAGATTTTCAGAATTCATAAAAGAAATTATTTAGAAACAGACATAAATTTTAGAGAGTTAACACGCTCATTTTGTAAGGTCGCCCCGACGGGCACAGCAACAGAAAGCGAATATACTCGCTTAAGGCACTTAACCAGCTAAATAGCTTTTTCAACAAAAGCTATTAAGAAAACAATTAATACTGCCTTTACTCTTCGCCCCTACCCATTTTTCATGCACAATAAATGATGTTATTATTACGTTTTTTCCACATTTGCGATTATTTTTCCCGACATATTTCGAAGGTTTTATCCCTTCATCACCAAGAGAACTCTCCCACCTACACCTTCATCATAGAAAGAGATCTCTAGAAACATAAACTAAAAAGTGCAAAAAAAGCGCTTGATTTCATAAAAAAAATGTCAAAATGAAATTCCACAGTGTTGCGCCTTATTGTTATTATTATTTAGATTGGATAATGATGTCGGTTATCTTTAACATGTTTTTAAAGTGTATTCAAATGTTATTTATCTGGCTTTATAAATTAGGTTTGATTGCAATTTTTAATATTATTTCATTTATTATTTAAGGTTTTACTGGTCGCGAGGGCTCACCAGGTCCGGTTGGCCTATCAGGTCCGCCGGGTCCCAGAGGTTCGCAAGGGTCTGATGGCAGACCAGGTTCTCCCGGGTCTGCCGGACCCCCTGGACCGCCTGGACCTCCATCTGACAACGTGGGCTATGACGCAGCTATGTTAGCGGCAATCATTGGATCAGGTTAGTACCTGCCCAATACAAAAATACTTATTTCAAACCAAGAACTAGCAACAATATCGTCTCGAATTCACTGTTTACCAGGCCGCAATGTTGAATTAAATGTGGGGCCGATCGGACAGCTGTCAAATGAAAAAAAAAATTAAATAATAATCGTGACTTTTACGAAACAATTTTTTTAAATAAACGTAAACATTTTAAACAATGTTATTAGATAATTATTATTGATGAACTACATCACATTCTTTGAAAATGTTATGTAGAATTTTCAGTATAGAGATGTTAGTCAGGTAAATTGATATACCAGCACTGCTGAAACACAAATGCATTATATAATATTAAAATGTTTGTAACACGTATATAAGGAGTAATAATACAACCGTAGTCGTAATTTACATTTATTTCACATTTATAATCGAAATACATGAGATCGCGGCACGAAACACATAGTAACTGTACTGATTCGAATACTACATGCGGCCCCACAAATCTCCATATTGCAAATATTGTTTATGGTGCTTACGGCCTGGTTAATACTTACTTTGACTTATAATCATATATAAATACATAATAACTTCAAACAAAAACTTCTTTGATTTCATAACAGGCTGAAATTAATTAAAGGAAGGTGAAATTAATTCGGATTTTGTTGAAAGTTGTAATTTACTTTTATAAATTTACAATTAAATTTAAATTTACATTATAGGCTTTAAAATATCGTATTTTTTATATTTCACGAAATGCCGCCATGGTATTAAATTCTCAGATTTTTAACGTGCAAATATATAAAAATGATGTTTAAGTTATAAAGTTTACAACATGATATACGTTTTTGACGATTAATTTTTAAATCTAAATTGAATACGAAAAAAAATATTTGGAATTATTTTGCATACAAACACTGCATTTGTATAAAATATTCTAATATGTTTATTTTTCAGCCCAATTACAGTTTTCATTTTGTATTTTATAGGTCAAGCTAACAACCAAAAAGGACCAGATGATCAAGGAGACGATCCGTCTACCCGTCTTCCTAGACTGTTCGGCAAGGACATCACGGATGACGAGCGCAAGGAGGTCCTGACCAAGGCCTACGAGCAACTGAAGGCATCTTTCGAGAGGTTCAAGAAACCAGATGGACAGAAAACTTCACCGGCGAGGACCTGCAGGGATTTGAATGTTGCGTACCCCGACTTACCGAGTGGTGAGTTTGAAAATACATTCGATTTTTAAATAGTCATTGATTTTGTTACATATAATTTTACAATATGGTATATTTATAATTTTCCAGACGACGACACACTCTTTCAATGACCACATTGCGAAATTATAATCATATTTAAAATATGCGTAATTTAACAAAAATATTACAAATTAATAATTATGTCTTCCAATATGTAACTATATTATTTTTTTAAACACTCGCCGTACGGGATGTTTACCGTTTACCGAGTGACCGGTTTGCGAGAGTTCATTCATGTCGAGACTGTCACGCGGGCAAGACGTGTGTACATACGTTGCTTGTGTACATTTCATGCACTTATTTTGTATTATTCGACGCTTAAATCATGATAAAATAAATTATGTATATAATTACAAAAATTTAGCAATGTAACACTTGACTTTTAACACTTTGAAACACACGTTTTTATATATTAGTTTGACAAGAAAATATATAAGTTTGAAATTGAATTTGTTAGCATTAGTCATGTTTCTGTATTTCAATGAATTAGGCTATGATTCTAGTTAAAAAGGTGTTAATCAATGAACATAATAATTTTAGGAAAATACTGGGTGGATCCTAATTCCGGCGACGTCAGAGACGCCATTTTGGTACACTGTGAAATGGCGACCAGATCCACTTGCGTCTTCCCAATGCCCACAGAAACACAAGAAATAACGCATCAAGGAAGGGAGGAAGACGATGGAACATGGCTCAGTGAGATGAGTACAGGAATGAAGGTAAAATTAATATTACTGTACTATTTCTTATTACTTAAAGTAAGACACGACATAAAAAATTAGTAGAACAGGCACAGGACGGATTCAAACAGTAGGACATCCACTGATATTTTTAAAAGATGGGATAATTATTTTGAAACCCTTGTGGGTAGTAATATTTTTCCTTTTATTTCTAATTACCATCAATTTCTTTTATTTTTTTAATATCTATATTTCAAATCAATTCTCTTTGATTGGAATAATAACTCTTTTTTATGTTTGTGTCTCAACTGAATCTTTAAATTACGTTTGTTCTTTCAACAATTATATTGTATTAGGTATAATAATGTATATGAGATCGACGTCTTTCATATTAGTGAAAATATGTTCAGAAGACAAATACTCTAAAGTTAGTATTGTATATACAAAGTATATAAAAAAGAAAAAGATATATAAAACATCTACCTACAACGCAAAGTATGGCGAACGTAGAAGAAATACTCTTGACTTTAGAGAGTATCTTGTCTTCCTTATGTCAAACCATCTCCCACGCGTTCCTGGGATTTTATTGTATATATTATATTTTACCTATACTCAATAGATGTGATTGATATTGTTTGGAATGTCTCTTGAGATAAAATACTGATTTGATTTGATATATTTTTACCACCTGGAGGTATTTCTTAATTTTGGAATTTTCCAATTACAATCAGAAATTTAACTGAAAACAAGCAAACGGTATGAAATAGATGAACATACTCGTGCATATACTGGTATATCATTATAAATAATGTAGGTAAGCGAGTGGTTTATGATCAAGCTACGAGGTTTTTTAGTGCTAATATTTTGTAAAATCTATGACTCAAATGTATTTTTTTTTGTTTTAGCTGACTTATAAGGCAGATAGTAACCAGATAAGTTTCCTTCAATTGCTATCGACCAACGCGATTCAGAACATCACATATCACTGCAGAAACTCCGTGGCGTATTATGACAGTGCTCACGAGAACTACAAGAGCAGTCTGAAACTTCTGTCCTGGAACGATGCCGAGCTCACAGCGAGGGGCAGTCATCGTTTCAGATACACATCTGAACTTGACGAATGCCAGGTAAGAACTAGGGATGTGCGATCCGCTCACGAGTTAACTCAAAGAGTCGACTCATTTTGGTGCGCGAGTGAGCGATGATTCATAAAAAAAGAGCGGCAGCTCAATGATCCGCCGCGCCGCGCGCCGGATGAATCGTAAATTATTGCAAAAGAGTCGACTCTTTTTATGAGCTCTTTGGGGGATCTGAGCTGAACGGTTCCGATCAGCAAAGTGAGCTGACTCTTTTTAATAATTCATGGTTCATTATTTTGAGTCGTTCGTTAAAATATTCATATTTACTTATTTTCTACATCATTTCTTTGTCATGTTTTCAGTTCAAGAAGTCGCAGTGGGCCAAGACAGTCATCGTCTATGACACAGATCTCTCCAAGAGACTGCCCATCGTTGATATCCTAATACAAGACACCGGAAAATCTGATCAAGCATTCAAGCTGGAAATTGGAGCCGTGTGCTTCAAATAGTCATAAAAATTAGAAGTATTTGGCCAAAAATACAAGTTTCCTATTATGTACTGTAATATATTGTAACAAATAGAAATTTAAAAAATATTATTAAGTCTTTAGCGTTATAGAGCATTTATTTTATTTATATTTTTTTTCCTATTATACATTATTATTTTTCATTACGTATGTAATATTTACAAAACAAGGGTCTCACACTATAGGATAGATAAGTTGTGATTGCATTTATACTTATAAATAAATTTAAGTTCATACTTATGTGAAATACAATGCTGCCAAAATGATTAATTTAAGAATGTCAACAATATATATATATATTTTATTATTAAACTTAAACGAGTTTTATTAACTAACTAACTAACTATCACGCCGTTTCACTGGAGGGGTAGGCAGAGTGGATGGACCGCCAAAATGTTCTATCCTGACATAACTCTCGCGCCTCTTCTACATTTTTCCATTCACATTACATGTATATATATATTTTTAACCATTCTCCCCTCATCCATTCGTTCCATATGTCCAAACCATATTAGTGACCCTTTCTTACTTTTATGTTTTATTGTTTTCCCGCACATTCTTCTAAGTGATCTCATTTCTACGGCATTTATCCTAGATACTTTCATCCTTCTTCTGCCAACTCCAAGCTTCACTTCCAAACATAAGGATCGGCATTAAAAACCCCTATTACATTACTAAAAAACAGAACAATAAATAAGGAATTAGGAACGGTATATTTCTAAAAAATGTATGAATTAATCATTATTATCAGCTGTCCCTCGAGTCCGAGGAAGACAGTCAGCTGAGAGTAGATACATAATTTTCCTTGAGTCTTGTCTCAGGTATTCTGATGACATGACCAGCCCAGCGCAATTATCTCTGAAGTGTGTCATGAACTATTATAGTTACTATATATACCGTTGTGATATAAGTGCGATCTGATTACGTATCTGGGAAGCATGTTTACAAGAGACGGAAAAATGGAGAAAGACGTCGAAAGAAGGGTTGGTGCTGAGAATAAAATAAATGGCGCACTCAAAGTCATTACTGCAAATAGAAATATATTCACAGAAGCAAAAATGGCAGTACACAATGGAGTTCTAGTGCCAACCCTCATGTATGGAAGTGAAGCTTGGAGCTGGCAAAAGAAGGATGAAAGCAGGATAAACGCCGTAGAAATGAGATCACTAAGAAGAATGTGCGGGAAAACGTTGTATGATAGAATACCGAACGATGAAATAAGAGAGAAATGTATGGCAGATGACGGCATCATGGATAAAATTAAAAAATGATCCTTGAGATGGTTTGGACATATGGAACGAATGGATGAGAGAAGCATGGCATGATCAAAACATGGCATGATCAAATTAATCAATTACCAAAAGGCGGCCACATTCGGAGTCGAAATAATCGACGTGCATGCATGGTACGATGTATGAATGTAGAAGAATACAGAGAGGTATGCCAGGACAGAGCATTGTGGCGATCCATCCTCTCTGCCTACCCCTCCGGGGAAATGGCGTGATGGTTAGTTAGTTATATACCGCTGAGTGGCGCTTCGTTTACTGCGTTAAATTTTACTGATTTTTATTTTGAAATATTAAACTCAACTATCTATTGTTTTTCTCGCTCATGCGAATTCATATGAATTAAACATTTGTAAGAGTAATGATTTATCTCTGATTTTCGATCAAATACTTATCTGTACCAAATGAGTATTTATTTTTTTAAGAACTGAACTAATATTCATATTCTCGACACCCGTGCAGATAGAATACGACATGTAGGAAGACTTGAAGTTGTAAAATGGAGAATGCGGGCAACGAACCGGGAAGAGTGGTGACAATTTCTGGAGAAGCCGAAGGCTTACGAAAGGCTGTAGCTCCAGCGGAGAATATTTATATATTTTAATTAGGTAACAAATAACAAGAGTAATAGATTTTCCTTAAAAAGTCCGTAAGTGGTAGTGCTTTGTAGTCTCTAAACACTTCAAAATGAGGGTTTAAAATCGGAAAAAAATAATCATCATTATAAATTTATTGAATTTACCCCCATTGAAATCAAAATTGAGTATATGTTTAATCAAATGCTCACAATGTTAAAAATAACATCAAGGAAGAGGCCCGCTTAAGAAAAGGGTATACGACCCACTGAAATTTACTATTTGAAAAAAATGTCTTTATCGCACTCCGAATATTACAGTATCGAAGGTGCGACGTAAATAGTCGAGTGGCGCTTCGTAGTTTTTACTTGTATGGAGGTGGTGGCTCAGAAAAGTTTGGAAACCTATCTAAAAATGGTAAGTATTTAGCAGGAATTGACAAGTGATACATATTATAAACAAAGAGAGGCCTTGAATCATTTGGTAGAGAAATGATGTGACGTTGTGTGTTCTCCAATTCCCAATCTTGGTTTAAAAAAATATAAGAAGAAGAACGAGTGTTTTAGTTACATGGGTAATCCTAATAAAGGTAAAATATTGCATTATGTCAAAAACAATTTGACATAAAAAATAGAAATTGTATCAGAATCATCGCATTATCCCACAATGTTGATAATGAGAAAATTCTGATACCCGTACATCAAATCGTATAATTGGACAAAATGGCGCCTGCTTTTAGCCGCGAAGTTTTAAATTGCAGACGATATAAAAAAAATATGGATACTGAAATCGAAAAAAATAAAGCTTTACGAAATAGATTTATTTTTAACACCGACTTTGCGTGAAATTGTGTAATAATTCACCAATGTTCGATAAACACAATTTTATATATTGGATGCTCATTAAAAAAAACAAAAATGACCGAAAGAAAGAAAAGTGTTGTTTTATTTATACACTTACGTAGATAAAAAAAGTTTAAATTAATCATTATTAACAATTCCCTCTTACTTTGTTTTATTTATAGGTATATACGAGTATTATAATACATAATTTTATTTACAATTGCACTTCAGTTACCATCGGAAAAATGGCTTTCCCGCTATTTCACTTCCACTTATTATTTTATTACAATTACCCAATCTAGCCAATCACACGGTTTCATACTAAGTTGCGCGTGCGCACCTCCAAAAATTATATTTACGTCATGGATTGCGTTGACAGCTGACAGAAGTATCTGTATTGTATTTTGCCATGTGCTTGTGCTTTCATACTTATTAAACGTTTATAAATACAATTTAACAAATATGACGGGAGTATTTTTAGGTTACGAAGATGAAATTATTACAGACCAGATTGATTTGTCCTACTTGATTAATAAAATTGGAGGTATACCTGTAAGTATGTTTTATTTGGTCTCGATTAAAGTTTTCAAACTCTAAACTTAGGTTATATTGTCTGTCTACAAATGTAAATTAAATTGTCTGTTCTTGTTATTCCCATTAAAATCGTTTAAAAATAAATTCTCCAATGTTTTTATTTTTAATTTTCAGAATTGGCCAATAACTGGATTAGAATTCGATTCGAAGTGCGTTGTTTGTGGCTTTCCTAGACCCTTAGTGTTGCAGTGCTATGCCCCTCTTTTAGAATCATCTTATCACAGAACACTTTACGTTTTTGGCTGTATAAATTCATCATGTTGGAATAACTCAAACAGGTAATAAAATTGGAAAATAAGTTGTTCATTTTTTAAATATTGTCAGTGTTACATTTGTATCATTAATGTTTTAAAAAATCTTTGTGAATTAAGTTCTTATTGTTAGGGCATTTAACTTTATTCCTTTAATTATATAGTTGGAGCTGCTATAGAAGTCAACATATAGACAAGTCTTATGATTCAAATTCAATTAAACCAAAAGATGAAAAATTGAAGGCAACTGTTGCATCGGACCCCTGGTGTTCTGGGGCAGATGAATGGGGAGATGATGAAGGCATTGCTGATAGTCCAACAACTGAAGTATTTTCAGATCCATCATTCCAACATCAAACCACCAATAATATTGATAGGTGAATATATTTTAATATATTTAAAATTGGGACTCCAATGACTGGAAGTGCTATGCTGGAACATACTCCGATGAAAGGTATGTACCTATAAAACCTATTCCTATTAAGTTTAATTCCCTGACATCCTAGAGTGGTCTTTGTGAGCCTGAGAGTCCTGGCCAATTTGATCACTGACCTTACCGTCAAGGTCATAGCAGACAGGGAGAGTATATATGGCGCATCTTCTGTACCATCAAACCGAAACCCACCAGCTAAGGGTAGGTAACCCCTACAGAAATTCCCTAGAGAAGGCAACAGGAAATAATTCCATTAACACTTCCCAGCCAACATCAGGACATCTGACATGGCACAGCAAGAAGAAGATATTTAATGATGAATTTTTTTATGAATTAAAACACTGTTTTTTCCACTATTGAGTTTATTTTTCTCGACATGTTTCGAAGTCTTACACCTTCATCATCATGATATAAACATACAAGTTTATATCAGTTAATATCGTTCTCCCTATGATGAAGGTGTAAGCCTTCGAAACATGTCGAGAAAAATAAGCTCAATAGTGGAAAAAACAGTGTTTTAATTCATAAAAAATTCGTCATTATGGAATTCCACAGCGTTAACACCTTAAGTTTATCTAAACAGAAAATATTTAAAATGATTGCAGTAAAAAATACATTAAAAAAATATTTGGAATTCCACAGTGTTAACGCCTTAACTTTCAATAAATAAAAATATTTGCATAATAATTCATTTATTGTAATTTTTTTCATTATCTGGCAGGTAAAGACAGCATAATCTTAAATACTGTAGGATTAAAAAGCACAATAGTATATATTTAAAATAACCTTCATTTTAGATATTTTAATATCAGTATAGATTATCAAAGTTTTCATGGATTATGGATATATCCGTGTCCGGTGGTTTCTTCTAGTACAGTAGTAGATGTCACATCACATCAATCAGTCTGACTTTTTTGTAATTAATAATTATTTTATTACAGGATGTCTGATAGTGATGAAGAGGAATCAAATGAAATGGAATTAATTGAATCAAGTGTGAATAAAATTTCTTTATCAAATAATTCAGAATCAGGTTAGTAAATTTACACACTTTTGGGGTACGGCCACACCGGAGTGCCAGACAAGATGAAGACCTGGGGAACCATCATATGACATACTATGGGACTGGCCATACTATACGCTTCGCACCACAGTGCGTGATCGCAAACCACATGTGTCCTGACTCCTACTCTGGCACTCCGGTGTGGCCTTACCCTTATACATTAACTAAAAACGACGACCTTCGTGGCAGAGTGGTAAAAGCTCTGACTTCCATACCGAAGGTCCCGGGTTCGATTCCCGGCGATGGCCGTGTGATTGTCACACTGTCTTTGGTCTGGTGTAGAATTCACATGACAATAAAATGGCGATAGATTGGCTAATCAATATAATAGCTAAAAAAATAAATTGTATACAGTAATAGGGTTCGAAGACCTGTTATATATAATACATAAAAAATAAAAATAATAAATAAAAGTAAAACTGAAGACTACAGGAGAAAAACAAGGAATGTCAGTAGAAGGTTAATTTGAATAAATTGAGAATAAAGCTAATCAAAGTCTATATATTTCTTAGCAATTAGCAATCGATTATCTGGCCATAGTCGATGACACACATGATTTTTTAATATGAAATTTTTACTGTGGATAGATACGTACAAATGCCGCTAGATGGCATTATTACATTTATTTTGAATTTTAACTGACATTCCTTGTTTTTCCCCTATAGTCTTCAACTGTTCTGGAAATGAAGTGATACAAAAAAAAAACATTTCTCCCTAGAGTGATAGTTTCAGTAGTCATTATATTTAAATTTTTTTCTAAATTAACTAACTAAACATTACGCCATATCCATGAGTGAATAATCCTCCTTATTATATTATCCTGTCAAATTATTTTTCTCGGTCAGGTCCCCCCGACGTCGGCTATCCCTCTGGGGTAAGCCTCTCTGTCCTGTGCCGGTCGGAACAATTCCCCCACCTTTTGAATTTTAGTCCAATCTTTGATGTTCTCGAGCCAGGACATCTGTGTTCTACCCACACCGTGCCTACCCTCAATATTCCCTTTCATGATGAGGTGCAGCAGACCGTATTTCTCGTTACGGAAAATGTTTCCCAAATATGCCATATTTCTAGACTTCACATTGGACAACAATTCTCTTCCTACTCCTGCTCTATGTAGCACCTCATTGATAGTGACCATGTCAGTCCATGAGATCCGCAACATTCTGCGATGTTGCCACATATCAAGTGCTTCTATACGGTTTATTGTGTTCACTTTGAGGGTCCAGGTCTCTACTCAGTAAAGTAATATGGACCAAATATAGCACTTGACCATTCTCTGTCTCAATTTTAAGTTGATGTTGTCATTGCAGAAAAATGGTATTACATTATTGAATGCAGCCCTCGTAATCTCTATTCTCCACCTCACTTCTTTTTCGGGATCAATGTTATCAAATTGCCTCTACAATATTACACTGAAATCGTTTTAAAGAATTATGTTTAAATAAAACATTGAAGAACAAATTTGTTCCTAATATTTTGAAATAATAATATCTATTGCAAATCCATCAAATCAGAATTTCAAAAATAATTAAGTCACCATATTACGTGTTTAAAAATCTGTATAATGTGAAATCTTTATTTTTTTTTCTAGGAGTAAGTAGCGAGTCAAACACCGGAGCTACAGCTCAGATTGATGGAAACGAATCTGAAGTAATAACTGATTTGCCTACAATGCCTGATAATAATATTTTTGCACTTTTAACTCAGGTAATAAAAATTACACTAAATAAAAACAATTGATTGTTTACTTTTGTTTTTGTTATACAGGGAAAATATGTTTCTTTTATTTAACTTATAGACCACGGAAACATCAATTCACAATTATACATATGATGAGAAAATGACTACGAGGTTCCCACCATTTGCCGATGGTAGAGATGCCACCACCAATGTTCGGTCTTAAGACTTCCCGAGAATTTTGTTTAAATTCCACTTCACTGCAACGGGTTCTGATGTCAAGAAATTGGACAGATGGAATGAAAGTTGTGGATGCCTAAATTGGATAATACTCAAGGAAATCCTACCGCCTGGACACAAATTATGGAAAACAGAAGGACCCTAAACCAGATGCGCACACATGTTAGTAGATTCAGAGACAACATGTCGAGATGGGGTATCCTTCAGAGCAGTACGATGCTCTGCATCTATGGTATATAGTAGTCCATGCTGCACATAATGGAGTGCCCTTGCTGCCCTGTTATATGCACGAAAGAGGATCTGGATTCGGGCATCTGACAGTGAGATCCAATAGGAAGACCTCTGGGCTGACGTTATTGGACTAAGTTCCCTTTGACACGACAAAGATTAAATTGCAGTTGTTTACTTTACCTCACCTTAGCCAAATAAGACAGAATATTATGCATTAAACACTGCATAGGTTTTCCTAGAGGTCTTACTCTGTCTGGTCCCGACGTATACAAAGTCTTCATTGCTCTGCACACTCTGGCTCGGCATATGTGGCTAATCCATTTCAGAAAACTGCCTCTCACGGTGCTCATTATAAGGGGCTGCTGGCTCATTGTTTGGATTTCTTGATTGAACACCAGGTCTTCGTCCCAAGATCATTCTTAGGATCCTATTCTCAAACCTATAGATTCTTTGTTGTTCTTTGGATGCAGTGAAAAGCATTTCAATTGGTTGCATTAAATTGCAGACAGTACTGTATTAAAGAACAACTATAAACCTTGATAGATTAACAGTATGGAAAAATAATTAAAACCGTATTGAAGAAATTTCTATTTTTCAGGTGCCAGAATTACCTGAAGCTTTAATAGGTGACAATGTGTCCATTCAATTTGATGCCAAGTACGTGAATGTTTATGAAGAATATTTAGAAGAAGGAAAATCTGATCATGTGAAGCAGTTACTAGATCAATATGAAAAAGAACACTCTGAAGGTAATGATCTCTTGAATTGAGAAGTTTTCCTTGTGTATACAGATCTTCTTGGTAATATGTATTTTTATTTTTCATTTATAGACTTAAAGAAAGTGAAAGTTAAAGGAAAAAGCTCGAAAAAATCTGAAGTTGAGGAATATGAAAAAGCAATCCCTCTGCATGGGAATGAAGTTTTTCACAATTTTCTAACTAGAATCCAAATGAATCCAACACAAATATTGAGGTATGTTTTGTATTTTAATTAGCTTATAAATTATATCGCTTTAAGAGCTGGCTGGAGGCATTTGAAATGTAGCTGTATCGCAAAATGTTTGCATTCTTTGAACCTATATGGTCAGCAACATAAATGTTCTCCAGAGAGCCAGAGCTTAAAGAAATTTGTCGATAAATATGAACTGCTTGACCTGATCATTGAATGTAAAATAGAGGTTTGACAAAGTGTTGGCAGGAGGTGAATCTCCTAGCTCCATAACATAGGGGACTAGTCAGGTATAAAAAAACATTGAAGAGCTGTGTCGAGCTGTTAGGGACAGAGTCCCCTACTGTTAAATAATAATCAATGTCAAGGGGACTGACATGACACCAGGTGATGAAGAAGAAGAGAATTTAAACTAAAAATATCTGGATGTTTTTAAAATAATCTGCACGAAAAATTTACAATTGATAATTTTTTAAATCGTCTTTCTTTTAAAATTTGTAAATAAAAACAATTAAAATGGTGGATATTTCTGTCTGGTATTTCTTAATGTGGACAGACAGTTCGAGTTTTTGTGTTATTAAAAAAATGCCCGTGGTGTTCAATAAATAATAAAAAAATAAAAGTTTGATTATGACTAACAATTATTTTTTTATTAATTTTTAAAACACCCGACCTCGATAAATTAAAAAATATTTTAATTAATTTTATCTCAAAAATGGTTCACTTTTGGATAATAACCTCCCCTACAACCTCCTAGAAGGAATAATAATAGAAGGAACACAGAAGGGTTCCCATCACATACCCGAGGTTGTTATAGGGCGCAGCGGCACCCTTTCGTTAGCCTCGCTCGTACACTTTCTAGGCCTGTCCCCCCCGTCTATCCGGGACATACATTTAATTTACGCAAACACAATGGGATGCCAGGCCACATTTAAGGCAGAAACATACTATTAACACGCCACGCCACCCGATACCATGTGATGCATGTTGAGTCGAATCAAATTGTATTGTTTTCTATGGACAGAATCACACTATGAACACCCGACGCGACGCCATGCGCGCACACGCCACCCGATCCAGACGAGCTAGATCGACGTGTTGCCGGTGGTGGGAGTAAACACGCCACGTCGCGTGTTAATAGTATGTTTCTGCCTTTACTCTACTTTGTATTTCCTTCGTATAATGGTCAGCATAGTTGCCTTCCCAGAAGGAATATATAAGGTTCCCACCACCACCCGAGACTGTTATAGGACGCAGCGACGCCCTTTCGTCAGTCTCGCTGCACTATCTAGGCCTGTTCCTTGTCCATCCGGGACTTACGAAAAGACTTACGTAAGTCCCAGAAGGAATGTATTCAATAATCAATAACCCTGTATATCATGTTGGGAGCTTCAAGGACATTGATTATGTGTTTTAGATATTGCTTTGGCGGACAGCCTCTGCCCATGTCTCCGCTTCCGGCGAGCCTGCGTTCCTCTAAATGCCGGCACTGCGGAGGCGACAACTGGTTCGAGCTGCAGATCCTCCCGACAATAATACCCTCTCTGAGGATCCCCAACTCCACTTCTGCTCATTTGGAGTTTGGCACAGTTCTTATATACACATGTAAAAAAAGTTGTTGGCGAAACAACGATAAAATACTCGAAGAAACAATTTTTGTTCAATCAGAACCGTCATAATTCGAGGTTGTTTGACATTTGATATTCTCAAATATTTAATCACTTCCGGTTGTGATTTCTTACGTGAAGCAGTGATGTGATTTTGCTTTGTTGTTTATTTTTTGTATTTTGTACTTTAAAATGGAAATAAAAATTGACAGAATCTTAAAGATGTAGGTAACTTCAGATAAGCATTATTTTATTTCCACGTTTACGTATGGACGTTCACAATCGAGTTCTAGTTCCAACCCTTATGTATGAAAGCGAAGCATGGAACCAGCAGAAGAAGGATGAGAACAGAATACATGTGGTAGAGATGAGATCCCTTAGATGTATGTGGGATAAAAAATGTATGACAGAGTTTCAAATGCTGATATTAGAAAGGAATGTAGAGCGGAAGAAAGCATTATGAACAAAATTTTGAAAGGATCACTGTGTTGGTTAGGTCACATGGAACGTATGGATGAAGTAAGAATGGTTAAGAAGTATACGTTAACGATGTGAATGGTGTATGGTGTCGAGGAAGACCGAGGAAAACACGGCATGACCAAGTCAGTCCGCCATGTTTATAAGTCGAAAGAATCAACGTGATATGACTCGCTGTATGAATGTGGAGGAAGCTAGAGAGGTGTCTCAGGATAGAGTAGTGTGGCAGTCCATTCTCTCTGCCTACCCTTCCAGAGAAACTGGGTAATAGTTCGTTTGTCTACATTTACGACTTACCTGCGCACAAATGAACTGAATGTGCACGTGTTGGTAGATTTGGGGGTAACATGGCGAGGGGGTAACATCAGGGCAGTGCGATGCTCTACATCTGTGGTATGGAGCAATACATGCTGCATATAACAGAGTGCCCTTGCTGCCCTACGCAGTACAGTTCAACTGACGCGTTTCGGGGCGGATGGTATTATACCGAGTTACCATTGACGTGACAAAAAAGAAGACTCAAGTGCCTATTTATAGTGCTAGAAATCTGTTTAAGTATTAACCCCACGATATGTCAAAATACCAGCTAGATTTTTATTGAAGTTCACCATCTGTTTTAAATATCAATTAAGTACTTTACTGATCTCTCTATGGGCCTATATAGGTCAACATTCTTGTGCAGTTCACAGACAGACACTGACATGGAGCAAATAAAATATTCAAAAAAAAATTTATCAAAATTTTATTTGGCAAATTTCTTAAAATTAGGTGTTACAAATATACATGGTTGAATTTGATAAAGGAACATTATTCATTTACTGAATTCTGGTTTATAACCTTAAAAATAATTTCATAAACAAAATATAAAAAACACATAAGATCTATAAGTACGAGAATGTTATTTAAATTAAAATAACTATTAAAATAAATGTATAAATTTGCATTAAAATATTGGAAAGAAATCTTATTACAGAATCAAATCATTTATTGACTACATTAAAATTAGTTCAGTACAAAATGTAACAAAAAAAAACTATTATTGAATAGTTAATCACAAGAATAAAATAAATGCACAAATATACATCTGATGTCGGTGTATGATCATCTAACAAATTGGGACACTCTAAAAATGGGGTATATATATATTTATTTTTAATATAAAAACATTTTCCTTCAAAATAAAAAGCTATTATGATGTGAGTATTCTTTCTAATAAACTTATGTGATCAATAATACGAGGGTAATTCTATAAAATTAAGATCTCTATTTTTTTTTTATTATTGCCAAGTAATTTTATAATTCCATAATAACACCTATGTATAACATAATTGACCTATGTATGGATTGTCTTGATGTACGGCTGCGAGACATGGTGCCTATCCGAAAGGGATAAGCGGAGACTAGAGGCTTTTGAGATGTGGTCCTATAGAAGACTCTTTGGAATTTCCTGGAGAGACCACATCACGAATGAGGAAGTTCTTCAAGGAATCGAAGGAGGAAGGCACCTGCTCAGGACCTTGTCTGAAAGGCGTGCAAGATGGATCGGCCATGTAATACGTCAAGAAGGTCTCTTGCATGCCATAATGGAGGGTATGATCGAGGGGACAAACTCTAGGGGACGCCCACGCCGAGAGTACCTGGAGGACCTGTTGGTGGACGTACGCTGCTCATCATATGCAGATTTCAAAAGAGCCGCACAAGACAGGGAAAAATGGAAGAGAATAATGGAGGAAATTGCTGCAAACCAATCCCAGGACTGAAACCAGAGAAGAAGAATAACAGTATTTCAAATTAGGCAGCTCAAAATATTTAGTAAAACTAATAAACAATGTATTTGACTATGTATTCACCAAGTGGTTATGCTTCGTGTGTACTAAATTCAAATATTACAAATTAATTTCATGCTGACAATCACAATTGAAAAAATGACCCAAAATATGACATTTTAAAAACAAAAGTGTCATATTATGGTGCACTTATCTATTGGAATCGCTAGTATTTACTTAAGAAGATTTATAGTCTATGATTTCTATAACATGTTGACTGCCAAACTACAAGATAACTCGTAGTTTGCATTGTTGCCTAGGACGTCAACAAAGTAAGCCAATAGTTGCCATATTCATGCAGCTACAAGGAAATTCGTAGAGTATTAGTGTAAATATGAGTAGATAGCCTCAGACAGAGAGATAAATTTAAATTGGCACCTGAATCCTAAAAAATTACCGTGACAGTCAATGTATTAATATATGGCATCTTTGAATTTTTCCATAACGAAGATAATATGTAATTCCATCACACGCATTTGGCCTTAAGAGGCCGTACTTCCCATTGATCTTACAAACATTTATTTTCAAAAATATTAACATCATTTATATATATTTGACTGACTGTGTGTTAAATAAAATGGTCTTTGTTTTTAGGATTACCTCGTATTGAAACCACCGTTTCTTGCAGTAAATTAAAAATATACACACATTGGAATAAAAACAAGTATTTTAAAATTATGTTGATATGAAAATATTTGAGATAATGGCTCATTTAATCACATGAAACATCTTTGGGAGAGATTCATAATTTATAATTCCGTGTGTTTGGCCAGGATTCTATTTTCTAATTCTAAATGCATTTTTTCCACTTTCCTCATGTGTTTTTTAATCGTCTCCTCCATCAGCATTTCATTGTCTGTCTTAGAACCAGCCTCCGCAATCTAAAATATATACAAAAATAATATAATAAAATGTCATAAAAAAAAATCATTTAAGTAAAGTTTATTGATTACATGTTTAACTTTAATGCTAATAACACCACCAAATATATAACACTTTTTAATTTACAACAATATTATTTGCAACGTGATGAGGATAAACTAAAAAAAACTGCTTTAATTTTTTATAAACTCGAGTTTATATCATTCTTCCAATGATGAAGGTGTAAAACCTTTGAAACACGTCAAGAAAATAAACTCAAAAGTGGAAATAACATTATTTGATTTTTTTTCATCTCTCATCTAACAAACAATTTCATTTTATAATTCAAATTTCATTTTATATTTTCATTATTTTTATATTTTAACAGAATTTAACAGAGATTTGACAAAAATTACCCTGGCGCCAATTTTATCCGAATTTGACACATGTTCTGCTTGTAAATGTCGCAGCTTTAATACTCTCGACTCGTAATGCAATAATTCCACCTAAAAATATGAAATATTAAACAAAAATATAAAGTAACCAAAAGATATATTAATATTAAGGCAAAATCAAGTATGGGCAAGGATGAATCTAAAAGAGAGAGGTATCAATCCGCAATTCAATATTGAGAGTGCTATTCTGCACATCCTTAGAATACTGTGATGCATGAAAAAAAAATTTAGCATACTCTTCAATGATTTATAACTAACTATTTTTTCAGAGAGATATGCAGAGAGGATAGTCCGCCACACTGCTCTATCCCGACATACCTCTCGAGCTTCCTCTATATTCATACTTCGTAACATGCACGCTTATCAAATATTCGGATTTCGAATATAGTCGCCTTTTAATGATTTATTAATTTGGTCATGCTGTGATTTCCTCGGCCGACATCGTTTTATTTACTCATTCACACTACTTTAATGCTAATAACACCACCAATTTAAGCATTAATGATATTCCATTTATTGTGATTTTATTCACCTGCCTTACATTTCTTCCTTATTTTGTCAATTGGTATTCTATCATATTATATATCATTTTCCTGCATATTCGTCTCAGTGATCTCATTGCTATGGCATTTATCCTACTTTCATCCAAGCTTCACTTCCATACATAAGGCATTGACGACCTTCGTGGCCGAGGTCGTCAATGTCTTATGTATGGAAGTGACTGCCACCCCGAAGATTCCCGGTTCAATTCTTGGCGAGGGCAGTGTGATTGTCACACTGTCTTTGGTCTGGTGTTCATTGTCACACTGTCTTTGGTCAAAATTAATGTGACAATAAAACGGTGATAGATTAGCTACCTATCACATGTCACGAGAATCACTATGATAGCTATAATACCCTTTACATTGATTTGGCTCATGCCGTCATGGTGTAAAGAGCGATTCAACAAATAATAATAATTAGTAATACTTAAAATGTTCATTTAAATAACATAAATATTCTGAATGCAAAGACAACCTACTTATTCAATTTTCCCTTTGGGCTGATTTTTTGAAAGTCTATATTTCTAGCCACTCAAAAAGGGTTCAAGCTTGTGGCATAACCGAGGTAATGATTCAGTACTTGAGTGGACTATATTTACCCGAAGAGATTCCAGTTCCTGAGGCGTAAAGTTCCCCTTAATGGCATCACGCCACAGAGCTTGGACCTTAGGTTCCACAAATTCTTTATTATTTGGACCTGAAAATATTTATAAAGAAATGTGAAAAACAAACTTTACTAAAAATATATTTTAACAATACCCTTGTAACGTACATCTCAGTAAAAATATACTTAATTCAACTATTTGAAAATGCAAATTTCACATTTTAATAAAGTTCACATTTTTTTTATTGTAAAGACAATCTTCTGGGTTACCGAGGTTCAGCTCTAATGGCTATTCCTCTTAGGTCTGTAGGAAACATTGTTGGAAATGAGATTTGAAAGATGTTTTATATGGGGACTGAATGTGTGGCCTGGAGTGCTCCTCCAAAAGAGAGCGAGGGAGGATTTAGAGTTTATGTTAAAGTCCTCAAAAGAAATCATTTTTGCGTAAAGATTAAAATGCAGTTTTTCTTTTTCTGAAAAATTAATAAACAAAAGTAATTACTATTTACATTTGTCTGCAAATACAATTTGAAAGTATCAAATGAAATGTAATGAACTTTAAATTATGACAAGTTTTTTTTACCGATTATCATAATTATATCAGAGAACTCCATACATACCTTTAGCTGTTAATCTGAAGAGGCTATCATACCCGTCTCTTAATTCACGGTGCTTCTCCCTTAACATGTTCGCCTTGTGCAGATAGTCCTTGTTGACAATGTTATCCTCTCCATCTTCCACTGCGTTAAAGGCATCCATCTCCTCATTATCCATTGCATCTGTGGATAAGAAATGTTTTCATGATTATTTTATCTGCATTCAAAGGTAGATTCGCGATTATTCAACGTGGTCGGGTTAAAAATCCCGAATGGTGAAATTTTCCTAGCAGATAGCACTTTCATCGCAGGAATCGACACAAAAACCCGGAAAATAGATAAATCAATGGAAAGATACTAGGGAATCTGAAACACCAAAATGAACATTCTACAAGGTGTAAAAAACAATTCATTCGCACAAAAACCTTTTCATTCATAACCTTTCAAAAACCAAGACTCTAACTGACAATAAAAAATCATAAAATGTAATATATAGTATGTTCGAAATATTTCTAAAAAATAATGAAGTTTTATTTCCACCTATTAGCTTACCTAACACTTGGCTTAGGTAACCTGCTTCAATACAAATAATAATACAGGATAATCTACTGTAGGCATTAAAGTCTACTGAAGAAATAAAATGTACAATATCCCAAGAATACATTTATAAAAAAACAAAGAGTTTCGAAAAATTTTATACATCAAATAGTTCCCGTTTAACTCATTTAAAATATTTGTAACAGTAATCAATAAATGTTTGTAACATTAAGAGTGGTTTATAAATTAGACAAATTCATAATTATTACTTTTAAAAATGTCAAATTATTTTTTCAATTATTTATACTTAATTTTCTTAAAACATTGTACAATTTTTACTCAAGGAATTACTAAATACACATTTTCATCCGTATAATGAATCAATTAAAAATAATAATAATAATCCAAACAAGCTCCGAGGACTTCCGATATAAAGACACTGAAGATGATAGCAGGCAAAACAATTAAGATATCATTTGAGAAACACCAGAATAAGAGAGATATGTGAGGCTGAGGATATCATAAGATGGAGTAGACAAAGGAGAGACTGGTACAGTCATGTCCAAAGAGTGGACACCACCAGACTCCCATATATTGCACTACATACACAGCCTCACGGTACTAGTCCTCATGGAAGACCTTTCAAAAGATGGAAGGACAGCTGGCCATAGTAAGGAAGAAGAAGAATAAAAATTAATGATATATTCAGTTACATTTAATTAATAATTTCATATTTTTTAGTAAATATCTAATACATAGAGGGTGTCACATGTGATGTAACTAAAGCCGGTGCCCCTGGACACGACACCAAATCTGTCAAGCTTTTCACCACAATGGCAAGAGAAAAAGGAGAGATAAGACCTTTCCATTGACACGAAAAAGAAGAAAAAAATACATAAAATTTGTTGTTTCTATATATCATAATGAATGTATTATTATAAACTCACTATCAATATTATCAGTTTTTGCACTCTGCACATCTCCAAGGATTGAGTAATATTGGTCTATTTTATTCTGATGATGGTAGAATTCCTCCTTCAGGGCCGTTAGCTCTTCACTTGTAAATCCAGACATCTCTGCTTTTGTCCATAACTTGTTTAATTTTTTGTCTTTGAACAAACTTTTGTTTATGTGATCCTCAATGGACCCATTAAAAGCCTTCAAAATATTATACATCATTAATTGTCCATATATAATCATTAAAAAATCATATCTCAACTAATATACAAGGATAAGAAAACACTATAAAATCAATTACTTTTACTTGATAATGAAAGGGTCGTTAAGATGGTTTGGACACATGGATAGAATGAATGAAAACAGAATGGTGAAGAAGGTATATGTAAACGACGTGAACGGAACTAGAAATATTGGAAGGCCGAGGAAAACGTGGCATGATCAAATCAATCAAATATTAAATATCGATCATGTAAGTCGGAGAAATGGATGTGCGTGCATGACAAGGAAGCGAGAGAAGTATGTCCGGTATAAAACAGCCTAAATTAAAGGTATAAAACAACCTAAACAAGGTGAAATGTGTCATTTGCATAAAATATAGTAAAACATCAGCAAAAAAAAATTTTTTCACTAATTTTAAAAAATTTGTATCGAGTTATGCATCTTTGTTCAAGAAACAATGCATAAATTAGCACAATAAATTAAATATTTCAGATTTCTAATACATAATTAAATAAAGTGTTCAAATCAGATGAACAATTTTCAAAATCACGTTTGATCATTGTAGTGTTTAAGTCAAGTTTAGCAGTAACCATTTTTATTTACAAAATTTGAAATTAGCTAAAATTTCACTATTAATCTATATGGTAATGGAATGACCAATGAACATAAGAAGTGGCAATGAAAGATAATGTTTATTTTTTTTAATGATGGATTTAATCAATATGATTTTCACAGAAAGGGTGTAGTAATCTGAAATGACTTACTTCGTGTTCTTGAAGTTTGACTTTACTGTGGACATCTTCAAAGTGTTCCAGTAAATCATAGGAACTCATTATACCGATGAGTTTCTTGCGAATATTGTCTTCCTTGAGTCCATCTTTGTCCCCACCTTCACTCTTGAATTTCTTGTGGGCAATTTCTTCCTTATCTTGAATTTTCAAGTCGCTGAAGAGTGACTTAAGTTTAGGCTCTGTTAGCCTCTAAAAACCGGCAAAGTAAACAATAACTATTTATAACTATGACCAATATCAATTCAAGTAAATTCAATTAATATATCGTATATATACAATCATTTATACACTATTAAAAAAACTCACAACTTGCGCTTTGGTCCACAATAAATTCAATTTAGCCATTCTAAACGGTTTGTTGAGTCTTCTAAAGTCCATCGTGCCACTGGAAGGATCCTTCTGATTTGCTTGCGCCGAATATTTATTCTCGGCATTTGATGTGGATATCAACAAAATGCTAAGAGATAAAAATAAAATACTTAGTTTTAACATACTGCGGCTTTAAACACGAAAACAATACAATAGGATATATTTTAACAATTTTAAACTTGAGCTACGTGTAATACCGCTGCCGCTGTCAAATTGACAATAAAAAACTATTGCATTTTGACTACACGCAACACTAACAAAATACATTTAACCCTTTACTGCATGGAATTTTTAAATCCATCGAAAAAAATATGTCATTTTAAACATCAAATCTAACCAAGGAAAAATACAAAAAAAACAGTAATTTTTAGAAAACATATACGGAAAAAACCGTTTGTTCCAAATTTGGAACAACATGCAGTTAGGGTTATGATTATCTAGTGGCCAAATTTGGAACAGTATGGAGTGGGGTCTCAAAAATCTATTCTTCTTCTTTTTTTAAATTTGTAATTTATTAAAATAAAACGAAGTTGTCATCACGATGTATTTGTTTATTATTTGTACGAAATATTATATTTTTAACAACATTTAGATATGAAAGTTTTAAAAACAATTATGATCCTTATTAAGGTATAAATAGCATTTGCACTTCTGACACATTATTTGCAATTTTTGTGCGCACTCCAACATTTTGCACCTTTGCCGGTTTGGCTGCCACACTGGCCAGTGATTAAAACCATCTTCAGCTATTTCAAATGGAGGCAGCTGAATGCGTCTTCTTTTGCCTTTTTTTTATATTTGACGGGAAAAGAAATTTGAAAAAATTAATTGGTGTATCGAGCTTCATTATTTCTTCTGGAAGAGCTTCACTTCCAAGAAAAGTAATTGATGACTCATCATATTCAATGCCGTCATAAGACCAAACCAATTTTTCATTGTTACTTGTTTTTCTTATTCCTGAGGAATGTATCTCTAATGAGAAGGCTGGTTGTTGATCTCAACTTCATGCTCCATTTGACCTTCAAGCTTTTTCTTCGTAATCGCTAACTTCGCTGTCAGAATCGGTACTACTACAATCTTCTTCAGTTTCTGGAATGCATATCTTTGTGGGTTTGTGGTGAGGAATTTTATAATCATCATCGTCGGATATATTTTCATCCTCACTGATTTCAGGAATGTTAGTTACAGTGCGATCCCGAGTCACCATTTTATCTAAAAAAAAAAAAAAAATCAAATAAGCATTACTGCATGGTGTTCCAAATTTGACCAAGTATAAATAAGCACCAGACTGCATCATGTTCCAAATTTGGCCAGTCGAAAATGTCGTGACTGTGTTCCAAATATGGCACAAAGTTTAGTTGATGAAATAAATGTTACTCACTTTTTTTATAAAAGTGTTGAGGATCCATTTTAAACTAAAAAATCAGCCTTTTCCTTTTTTCTGGGAGAAAAAACCGACAAAAGCACGCAACGAAAAACCACAACCACTCTCGCTCGTCAAATGGCGGATCTGACAGTTTACTAACGTGTTTAAAGTTATCAGAATGCTTCACTATAGCGCTAATGTACGCTTTACGATAAAACCGACTCTAAAGTATGGAATTATTTCAAAAAATAATACGCAGATGCCAGTAGTAGTTATCTTTGACGATATAAGTCGAATGTTCCAAATTTGGAACGACATGCGGTAAAGGGTTAAAACATATTTTATATTGTGTTTTTGTTTTAAATCGTAAGACTTTGTGTCACCACATGCATTAATATACACAGGAGTTTGTTTTAAATTCCAAAATAAAATAAAAACCGTACATGTGCGTGAGACTTTCGCAAATACATTTTTTCTTCTGATAACAGGGCGGTGAGTATTTTTTCAAAAAGGGGGCGTTAGCCTAAAATAAGGTTGAGAACTAAAGTTACAATCTAAATGGAACAGTTTTTCCCAAACTGCTGGTCTGCGGATCAGTATTAGCTTGTGGCAAAAAATAAAAAATATTTTTCACTAAAAATAAATGCGCTTTTAAGTATTACTCCGAAACAGCATCGAAGCCCCGATTCAAAACCTATCTAGCAAATGTACAAAAGCAGACTTAGCACTGATTTAACTCAATATTATTAGCTTCAAATAGGTCATTTTATTTAAATTAATTGACTAATTAGTTTCCGATTATGCCGATAAACCATTTTAAATTAACTTACTTTTGATGTATAATATTGCCATGTTACATTTCTAACTATTATATGAATAATTTATAAATAAAGTATTTATTCTTGCAATCCTAGATGGCAAATTTTTTCGGTCTCTAAAAAGCTTGAAAAACGCTGATTAGAGCATGAGAGTTCAAGAAATGATTTGGAAAGGGGGCAGCCAACCAATAATCACAAGTATATAGCAATGAACTGAGCGCCCTGTTTCGCATTCAAAACCGCCGATAACACGTATCAAGGAACCTTATCTGCAGATACTCTGCTGTCCAGTCTACGTACGAAGTGCATTTCTATCATATAAAGCATGAGACTATTGTGCTCTCGCTGCCAGCAGCAGAATATTATAAGCTGAACACAATTAGAAATGAAGTTAATATCGAGCAGCCGCATTGTGACCGAGAGTGTTTTCTTTGTTGCGATAAAATCGTATGCATAAAAAAATACAAGCTGTCTCTATTTTGTTAAATTAGTGTTAATGTATATTTTTTTAATTACACAATCGACGTAGGTACCATTATTTTCTATGGTAGGTTCCGTATAATATATCATGCATTCTTCGATAGATGTCGTTGTATCTATTACCCGAATCTGTGGCGGTTATTAATGAAGTGTCAAATTTTATGCTCTTGACATCTCGCTACTGTCGTGATGTTTTTTTTTTTTTTGTTTACATCAATTATTTGATTTTATCGCGTAATTTTATAATACAATAAATGAACAATAGTAATTGAAAAATCTTGGTTTTCTCTGTTTCGACGACTTTTTGATTTGTTTATTTAATTTTGAAGTTCACATTTTTGCAAAATGCTACCGGAATCAGTACCGGAATATTCGGATAACGAAGCGGTAAGTTAGACGTTCGGTTTTAACTTATTAACCAGCACGTATCGTATAATATATTTTACACATTTAAGCAAATAATTTTCAAACTATTTCCTATTTTGTGTTATTTTTCATTAATAAAAATAAAAAATCACAGGACGAAACATCAAGCGTGGGGAGCACATCTACCACCGATAATACATCAAGAAGTGAAACTCCTACGAACAAAGGAAGGAAAGGCCGAAGAGGGCGAAAAAAAGTTCCGAAAGTGGTTAAACCGCCATTTAAATTTACGTAAGGAATTAAATCCGTTTTAACCTCACTCTTTTTATAATTCCCATAAATATATAGTAGTGTAATTCTTATACCATTAAATACACAATATTGATGAAAATGACGGGTTTTTAGAAGTTTTATTATCCTGCAAGGCAAAATGTCAAACCTATGAAATATATTAAAACTTCTACAAAACTTTGTTTTAATCAATATTTAAAAGTTGTGATTTTTATTTTTTTCATTAAAAATATGTTCTATACTTTCATATAAAGGACCTTAATTGTAGTTGAATAATACTCTATTTTGTTTTTTATTTTTTTAACTACCGGATTAACCTCCAACGGAGCTTTGTCAGGTTAATAAAACAAACTATTGTTAGAGTCCGTTCACTACAGGGAGATCGTTTGCAATAGTATGAGTGCCGTGCGTTTACAAAAAATCTATTGGTTTCAATTACCATATTTGATCCTTGCAGGTGTTTATCTCTAGGATATTATTACTAGTTATTATAAAATTTCTTTCTATAATATGTATTTAAACTGACCCGAAGTGGCTTTCCTTTTACTAATTTCAATATTTGTGATTAATTAATAATAAAAATAATATTTTAAAAACACTCCTGCAAAACAAGTATTTTTCGAATCACCAAGTATATGAGCAGCCAAGCGTGTGCGCTCCGCCTCACGTCTCAGAACACACTGACGTTTGACGTACCTAACCGGACGCAACTAATGATATTCCAAGAAAGACCACCATACTAACACATAAGCAATAGGTCTTCGGTTTGTGAATCAACTATATCCTTGTGTAGCTCCCATTGTGTAAAAAAAATACTAACTGCGACAACACTGCTTTGACACTGGTTGCATTGTAAATTAAATTAAAAAAGAAATTGTGTTATTAAAGGTGCAATGCGAAAGAAGATCACGGGCAGCCGCTGTTCGGAGCACAGTTTGTTCACCACTTAAGTGCCGGGCAACCCTTAATATTTGCCGTTGTGGGCAGTAACAGAGTCAGTATATACGAATGTCCTGAAAATGGCGGTCTTCGACTTCTCCAGTGCTATGCTGATCCAGAGGTACTTTTTTTATATTTGTATTGAATACTAGTTGCAACCCGTGAAATATTCAAGGAAGTAAAGATTTTCTACCCTTAAAAACTTAATTCACTGTACAATCGTAATCAGTAATAAGTTTAAACTTTTCATATAAATCTTTTTTTTCACAGGTGTTAAAAATTTCACAAATAACTTGACACCAAATTATTCACCTTTTGTTTTCTACACTACTGTCATACCAGAACAAAATTCAAAATAAACTAGAAACATTCTCGGGCATTGTGTGCATTTTGAATTACTTTCAGAGAGAATCAAAATATTCCCCGTTCGCTCTTTTGTATTCAAAAATGAAATTCTATTCTTTCTTTGACAACAACCGTACAGGTTTTTGGCTATTTACAGTAAAATATGGTCTTTAGCAGTTGTCCCTCTAAGCTGTGCGCGTGTGCACATATATTACAACAGAGCACACAGAATTTACACCAGCATTAGGGTATAAGGGAATTAGATTGGCACGCTAATTCTGTTTCTCTATTTATGTATTACATAAAATATAATTGACTATTTCAATGAATAAATTAATTGATTGAATGAAAATTAACCATTTTGTTTAGTAGGTCTAAATACCGTAATGTGGCGCACAAATTTTTAATTTTCTTTTAAATTTACACGGCCAATGTCTTTTGCACACACAACTGTAAGAAAATTTGAGATAACATTGGTTACTAGTTCATCATAAATTTAATAAATGTGATGCTTAGAAGTGATCTTAGAGCCCATCAGTATTATTATTCAACTCTTTATAATGTATTCTCTAACTCCTTAGAAAAATATAGAAGCCACGAAGAGCATAATATCTGTTGAAATTTTAAAATAAATAACACCTGTAATAATTGTATTTATTGGATATACCTATATGTAGTTTGCTTTTAACCGAGTAAACACTTATTTTGCATACTGTCACTAGAGTACAGGAGACACAAAATTCATCTTCGATTAAAATTAACAATGGTTTTTGTGAAATGTGTAAACTCAAATATATAATACTTTGTAAAGTAAAAAAAAATACCTGCCTTTGGTTGCTAAATACTAATTTTGGTGAATTGACAGAAAAATACCACCAAACAATGTGTTGAATAACAGGACATTTTATTTTTCCTAATTATGTTACAAGTGTATGTTTTTTAAAATGCAGTAACTACACTTTTTTAAGAAAAAATATTAATTGAAATGCATCTAGGTACCTACTTTTCTTTGTGTTTAATGTCTGTTTCTTCACTCTTTAGGCAGACGAGAATTATTATACTTGCGCGTGGTCTTATGAAGAAGATACGGGAAATCCCTTGTTAGCTGTTGCCGGCTCTCGTGGAGTTATCAGAATATTCAGTCCAGCTGCCCAGTCCTGTATCAAGCACTTCATCGGCCACGGTCATGCCATTAACGAGGTCAAATTCCATCCCAAGGATCCCAACTTGCTCCTCTCGGCCAGCAAGGACCACGCTTTAAGATTGACTAATATTTTGACGGATGTTTGCATTGCGATTTTTGGTGGAGTTGAGGGTCATAGAGATGAAGTTTTAAGTGCTGTAAGTCAATTTTGTTTAAAATATTCTAAATACAATAAATGAAAATAATATTCAATTTAAATTGCTGCACAGTATTAAATTTTTGTCTAAATAAACAAGGGTCCCTACATCTTGGATATTATACTATCATTATCTATTAAATGATTTTAAAAAAAAAACTTCTGTTTGTAATGATATTAAAGTGGATAAAGAAAAAATAAACATAAGAAAGTTGTCATATCCTAGCCTTAATAGCTAAAAAAAAAATTTTTTCTTGAAATGGTTTTAAGAATATTAGATTTTCATATTTTATATTAAATTGAAAAAAAAATTATATACAGAATCACTCCATTGCTCAAGCAACGGCAAATAAAAAGGGTTTATATGATTTAAAAAATTCTAGGCTAATTTGGAAATAAATACTTTGATCTTAATGGGTAGCTATCTCCCTACAGGGGTTATATTAAATTTTTTAATAATTTTCTGCCATAACAGTAATAACTTTTATAAAAAAGTATAATATTTTTTAAATAAAATTTTCAAGGATTTCGATGTGAACGGCGAGAAGATCATGTCCTGCGGCATGGACCACTCACTGAAGCTGTGGCGGCTAGACAAGCCCTCCATGCACGAGGCTATCAAGCAGAGTTATAACTTCAACCCCCATCGTAGCTCGCGGCCTTTTAACTCTCTCAAGGAGCACTTCCCTGACTTCTCCACCCGAGATATCCATCGGAATTATGTTGACTGCGTAAAGTGGATGGGTGACCTAATACTGTCAAAGGTAGGGAATTTCTACTAGATATTTTTTTAACCCATTTATTTCAACAAGTATATGATGATTAGAGCTCGGAATTGGTATAAAAATAATTATTTTCCTGTGCATAGAACTATAGACCGCCTTTAGCCCTAGTTATTAGAGAATATAAAAATATATTTCAGGGTTTCGTGCATATTTAAGAATATTACAGGATTTTCGGGATGAGAGCAATTAAGTGGCATATTTTTACTTTGCACATATTGTATTTAATCTCTCTTTAATCTTAAATGACGATAGAATTGACAAGCAAAAAGTAAACAATAAACATCGTGAGTACAGATGTGTGTGACTGCGTATATGTGCATCGCGTCGTCTGTGTGGGTGCGTCACTTTATGACTTTGGTTTTGGAAATTGTTCAGCAACCATATAAAACAATCGTGGGCGTGACCAGGAGAAAAGGTAGACCTTGTCAGGAAAAATCTGGAAGCCGTGTTGCGCCGAAAACCTGACTGAGAAGAAATTTAAAAAAAATTCTACCATCCTACAGGGAGAACATGTGGACGACACCATCATAGATTGCACAATCTACAATTTCTTACTTATTGTTTAGACCGATGTCGAGAGGTTGTTCTAATATCCAAAAATTCTTGCAGCATAGATCAAAATCAATGGTATTCGAATTTATTTTGCAATCTTCGGTATGAGGAGAAATAATAGTTTTTTGAAGAAAGAACTGGGTTGTGTTCAGGATTGAATCCAAGTCTCCTGAAATAGGGGCTAAGCGTTCTCTCCCCTAGACAACCATCCAGATAAATCAATTCACAATTCATAATCTATTTTCATATTTTTGGAATGCTTTTAGTCTTGTGAAAACGCCATAGTGTGCTGGAAACCAGGGCGACTTGAAGACAAAGAGTTACGACCTGGAGACAACACAGCGACGCTCATTCATCGTTTTGATTACAAAGAGTGTGAAATTTGGTTTATCCGATTCGCTATTGACTTTGCACAAAAGGTAAATAAATTATACAATATTGAAAATAAATGTAATTCTCCTTGCTAAACTGAATTTTTATAAATAACGGTAATGAAATATCTTTATAAATTCGGGACACGTGTAAAAACATTTAGCTTTTGTGTCACTATTAAAAAATCTTATGTTTTCAGACAATGGTCCTTGGAAATCAAATTGGGAAAACTATTATTTGGGAACTCGACAATAATGATCCTTCTCTCTCTCGGGTGTCCACTCTACAGCATCCTAAATGCATTTCTGCTATTCGGCAAACTTCCCTCAGTAGGGATGGAAACGTTCTGATCTGTGTGTGTGATGATGGAACCATCTGGAGATGGGACCGGCAGACTTAGAATGCAGCCCCAGAAACATGATTGGCTATACTTTGCGGAGATTTTTTATCCTAACGTATAAGTCAGAATCATTAAAATGTTAATATTTTTATATTATGATATTAGTATAAATGCATTTATTACTATTTTTATACATACCATGCTTTGAGACTGTATTATAATGTTTTAAGATATGCACTTAATTTAAGAATAAACTGATCTGAACAAAACTGAGAGCATTTTACTCTGTGATAAGTATGAAAACGCAATGTTTGATTATGTATATAATAAAAAATAAATTGTGGAAGTGACAACACATCGATTTAGATCTGAACCAGTCAGTAGTCACAACCTTAGTTTTGGTTTTTATCTTGGACAAAGACACGTTTTTAAGACATGTTTTTTTTTTAACAGATTTATTATAAGTAACTAAATAATAACATTTCTAATAGAATTATATAACATTACATTGATCTTTTCACGACCTCACCACGTGCTTATTCAATTTCTTTATATCCGGCTGGTCGCGCAAACCTTACTCTGGTCTTCTTTTCAGGTATAAATACTTCAAATGCTTTGTAGTATTTTAAAATATTACCTGAAATTAACAAATGGTTTAGTATACACAAAGAAAATAATGGTAATATTATATAAAAATCTTAAATAATTGTAAAAGCCAAGTATGGTAACTTTTCTCTCCTAAATAAATGAAATATAAAAAATAAAAATAAAACTCAAGTAATTAATCTAAAAACATTAAATTTTTGGGAAAATGCTCTTAATTTTCTTTTATGCCAATTTTTTGTCCACGTTACCAAGCTTACAATCTACAGTATTTATGATATAGCATATTGTTTTTGATGAGTAGATTTCGATAGTATATATAACATTTTTAATTTTCTTACAATCGAAGACTATGTATCTTGAATCTCATGTTTTTTATTGTAAATAAACGAAAATATGGTAACATGTATATTTTTCAGACATGTGGATATATAACTAACTAATCATCACACCGTTTCCCGGAGGGGTAGCAGAAAGGATGAACCGCCATATTGCTCTGTCCTCACATACTCTTGAGCTTCCTCTACATTCACACATTGTAACATGCACGCTCTCCGCTTTTTCTGACTTAGAATGCAGCCATCTTTTAATAATTTATTCATTTGGTCATGCCATTCTTTCCTTGGTCGTCCATGGCATCTCTTTCCACTCACACTGCTTGTATACATTTTTTTAAACCATTATTCTCATCCATTAGTTTTATATGACCAAACCATCACAGGGATCCTTTTTTAATTTTACTTATGATGCAATCATCTGCCTTACACTTCTTCCTTATTTTGTCATTCCGTATTATATCATATGCCATTTTCTAGCACATTGTTTTAAGTGATCTCATTTCTACGACATTTATCTTTTGCCAGCTCCAAGTTTCACCTCCATACACAAGGGTTGGATATATTACTGAGGAACATATGGTACATTAAAAAGTAAAAGCAACTTACTAGCTGTATCTTGATTAATTTTATATTTAGCTGCCACGTAGAGAGGGGTGCACTTTTCTGGTTCCAGATAGTGACCATTTATGAACTCCATCACTTGTCGCAGCGACGCAAACCCTTCCCTGATAACTTTTGGTTCTTGAACACCAAAATCATATTCAATCACGGGATTTTTGCTGAGAGGAAGTGGCTTATCTGGATTTTGTTTGGTTGCGTCTGGATTCTAATAAAAAGTAAAATAATAAATGCATAATCATTTGAAATAAAAAAGGAGACTAATTACTGGGTGTTAAAAATGGAAGAAATTAGAAGAGGCCTACATCCAGCAGTGGAGAGACGGCTGAAGAAGAAGAAGAAGAAGAAGAATCCCCATTGTGCAGATGAGTTCATATGCAGTAAAAAAATTGTCTTGAATTGCGTTTGGCCACAATTACAGCCCAAACAGATAGTTCAATTTAGTCGTAAGGAATTTAAGTAAAAATATTCCCTCAGTTTAAAACCATTTTTTTACTACAAATGTAGCCATCCGCACTATAAAGATATGTTACTTACTGTGTCATGTGAAGTCACAAAAACTGTTTTTAAATGTACGTCTAAATCGGCATCTTTTTTAGATAACTCTTCAACGATATTAGGATTAGCTGAAAATAATCAAATCATTGATTGTTATAGAAATTACTTACAATTAGCATTACTTAGTTTGAGGCTACTATTACCGGTTTCAGTAAACAACCTTTACCATCATCGCGTCGAATATAACTGATGATAAGAATAGTTGTTTCCCAAAACCGGTCGAGGTTAACTTATCTCAAACAAACCTTCCAATACTTTTTGCAGCTCAAGTTCGGTAGTTTTGTATTTGGGGGCTGGTTTTGGTTTATCTCTAGATATTACTCTATGTGCTCTATTTTCGACATTGAAATTCTTAATTGGACGTGTTAATTTTTGCGCAATATTACCCATGGTTCTTCTTTTAATTCAATACATTAAATTATATATACAATTACACGAAAATCATACAATTTAATTAAATCGTTACAATTCAGAAATTACATAATCGAAATAAAATTTTAATGATTAGCACACAATTGATTTTATACAAAAAAGTGATAAAATTTAAATTAGAACTTTACGTATTAACAGTTTCAAAATATCGAATTTGACAGGAAAATATAAGGTTAACTATTATGAAAGTTAGTGTGTTCAATATTGCACTCGCTTAGTATAAATTGTGCAGGTTATTATATGAACAAAATAATTTAAAAATAGCCGTTTAGTTCAGTGTACGAACACACTAAAGAATGTGGCACTTCAAGATGGCTTCTCATGGTTTGCCAACTTGCGTGTGTGACGTTCTTTGTTTTCATTATTGTTCATAATTTTATACACAATTTTAGTTTTTTTAGTGATAAAAGTGGATTTTACTCCATTATACATAAGTATTTTATCGATTTCGAATTGCTACTTGGAAGTCTTCGTTGGAAATGTCAAATGATCTGATTGGAATTCTGCAACTTCGAATACTATCACAAATCGTTCTGAGATATGTGTCATTCTGTGAGAGATGATTTCGCATACTGGAGAGCGACAATACATCTAATTGAGCGTTTATTATGTCAATTATGTCGTGCAAGTATGTACGATAATATATAATAATAAATACGTCGGATTACAAAAGTGCAATCAATGAATAATGAGGTATCTAATTTTGGCACTGTTGCCATATGAATATTTTTGTTCTATTTATGTACTGCTTCCATCTTAAATTGCTATTAAATAGTAGCATTCTCATGTCAGTCGCTTGCAGCAATTATTATAAATCTACTTTTTGATCTGTCTCTGGGGAATCTAAGAAGGTGATCAAATGTAAACAGGGCCACACTGACAATTCTTTTCGTGTTTGCATTCCATATTTCTCATGGTCTCTTTTCAGTACTAGTAAATCCTCTAGGTGTATTAGTTATTAACAAATTCAAATTATTATTTATAATTATAGTGATGTTAAAATTAAGCATTTTATTTTTATTTTTAGATGGCTTTTTGGTGCTTCAATGTGTTATGACAGTTTTAACACAAAATGTCGATTTGATTAACAATGACTTAAGATTCAACAGAAATCTAGATGAAATATCCACAAAAGAATAATAAAAAAGTGCTATTGTGATGTCTTCAAAGTGAAACACTACACGTCTACACTACATGCGTGCAAATTTATTGTGCAAAATGTTTATTGTGCAAAATCTAATACTAACCTAAACAACCTTACATTTTACTTTAGATAATTACTTATTTTAACTAAGTATAAATATGAACACCTTAAATGCTAGTGCCATAACTTATATATTTGAAATATAAGTGTTAAATTGGTTTTGTAACAGTGACTGGTGCCTTGTACACAAAAAGCCTTTTAAGATTACCACGTCTTTTATAAATAGTGTGTTTGAAGTGTCGTATCATTTTTCTTTAAAATAAAGAAACAATTCCTCAAACTTCAATTTAAACTAATCCAAAATGAGAATAAAACATCGTAACATAGATGAACTTTTGAACTTTGAGTGAGCAGTAAAAATATGACTTAAGTTATTTCTGCTTCATTTTCTGGCTTAAAATTTGTGATTTATTTAATTTGGTGACTATTTGAGCTGTTGAATTTCGCGTCGCTATTGCGCGTATGAGTGCGCAGTGCACGCGTGGCGGGGGGCGGGGGCGTGTCATGGGGTGAACGGGGTCCGGCCATGAACCCGGGGGCCGCGCAGGCCGCCAGCTCCAAGGCCGCGGCGCGCTCCTCCTCGGGCTACCGCCAGAAGGCGCTCGCGGAGATCCGCAACTCTCTGCTGCCGTTCGCCAACAGCAGCGGGGATGGCTCGCCGGGGCCCTCGGGGCCTGCGGACATGGCGCACTTGCGCCACTCGCTCGCCCAGCTGCTCGCGCAAGGGTTCGAAGAGGTGAGCACTGCAATAAATACACTATTATCCAAATATATATTCTATACATTTTTGATGCATGAATCGTAGTTTTAATTATACGATATGAAAATAGAAATAATGCTTTACAAATATTACAATGTTAATATAAATATTCATAATTTTTTTACAATTAAAAATCTGTATTTTTATGCGAATGTGTGTATTTGTCATGATATCCATCTTATGTTTTAATTTTTTTTTTTAGGACGCAGCTTTGCGAGCATTAAAAATATATGGAGGTCGTTATGACGCAGCCTTAGATTCCCTCTCGAAACAAGAGTCACTAAATGGACCTATCAAGGGAACCACCTTAAGTGCTTTGAGCACAAAATTGAATAGAAAACCTAGCATAGAACGGGAGTTAGGGTTGCAGAGAGGCAGCCCAGCGTTGGACTCGGGGGCGGGGAGTTCTCGCTCCGATAGTCCTCGCCTCGCCGACCTTCCGCACCCACACGACAAGCTCGGGCGCCAGTATTCTCCTTCTTTTGGGGATGCGCCGCCTCCCCCACCGCCACGATGTTCCTCCACCCCACCCCCACCGCCCCCGCATCCTGTGCCCCCGTCCATGCAACAGTTGCTCAAGCGGATGTCTCCGGCTCCCCCCGTGCCCTCTGCACGTGGCGCCAGTCCTGTGGCTTCACCCGCGCCACCGTCTTCCCGCCAGCCTATGGTGGTGCAGAATGGGCCCCAGGCGCAACATCAGCTCTCCCAGCAGATGCAGGCTCTCAGCATGTACCCCAGTGGGGGTGCAGAGCTCCCTCCACCCTATCCGCTGCCAGGTGGTCCACCACCACCACCCCCTTACTCTATGTCCATCCAGAGCCGCCAGAGCCCTACGCAGTCTCAGGATTACCGCAAGAGTCCATCTTCGGGAATCTACTCTGGCGGGACCTCTGCCGGTTCTCCCAGTCCTGTAACTGTGTCCCAGTCAGTGGGGGCTTCTTCCTCTATGGCACGTCCCACTCCGTTGCAAGCGTGGGGGGCACGCCAAGCTAAAACCCAACCGCCGATTATCATGCAATCTGTAAAGAGTACGCAAGTTCAGAAACCTATTTTGCAAACCGCTATAGCCCCGGTCGCGCCTCAGGTTACTGGGAGTCCTTCTCCCGTGCAACCTCCTCCTCCTTCTTATGCGAGCTCCATTCAGCAGAAACAGCAGACACAGGTGTCAAGTTACTCCATTAGTCCCAAGCCTCCCTCTCCCAATAGCTCTGTGGGTGCAACCCCCGCGGGGGGCTCTAGCCCGCTGATACCCACCACAGAACCTCCCAGTTATGCCATTACTATGCAAGTTTTGGCTGTGCAGCGAATGCATCAGTTGCCACCTCCTCCCTATGGAAATCAAGAAGATAATATGTCTGTTTCATCATCGCAAGTAGCGCATTCTTCTGTGCATAAAAAATTCTCTGTGAACAATATGGACTCTAGATCTGAGAGTCCACAGAGCACTTCCTCTACTGATAGTCCGTGTCAAAACCCTACCGCTTACCCCTGTACTTCCGGTAACGATATGAACACGCCTCCTCTCCCTCCAACGGCTTCTTCATCCGTCGCCAATAAGAACCTGGGCATGAACGGAACTTCGATGAATGATCGGCGCCCGAACTTACCTCCCTGTAAGAAGATTAGACACCAATCTCCAATACCCGAGCGGAAGCACATGAGTAAAGAAAAGGAAGAAGAGAGGCGAGATTGCAAAGTGAGAAATTATTCACCGCAAGCGTTTAAATTTTTCATGGAACAACATGTTGAAAATGTTTTGAAATCATACAGTCAGCGAGTCTTCAGGCGAATGCAACTGGAGAAGGAAATGATCAAAATAGGACTAAGTCCTGATGCTCAGTGCCAAATGAGGAAGATGTTATATCAGAAAGAATCTAATTATATCCGTTTAAAACGTGCCAAAATGGATAAATCTATGTTCAAGAAAATAAAACCGATTGGTGTTGGTGCTTTTGGTGAAGTTACGCTAGTAAAAAAAATTGATACTAATCATCTGTATGCAATGAAAACATTGAAGAAAGCCGACGTTCTCAAAAGGAATCAAGTGGCCCATGTAAAAGCGGAGAGAGACATTTTAGCCGAGGCTGATAACGAATGGGTGGTGAAGTTGTATTATAGTTTTCAGGACAAAGATAATTTATATTTCGTAATGGACTACATCCCGGGCGGGGACCTCATGAATCTACTTATCAAGCTGGGGATCTTCGAGGAGACCCTTGCCCGATTTTACATTGCCGAGCTGACGTGCGCCGTGGAGAGCGTGCACAAGATGGGCTTCATCCACAGGGACATTAAGCCAGACAACATTCTCATTGACAAGGATGGCCACATTAAGCTCACCGACTTTGGTTTGTGCACCGGCTTTAGATGGACACATAACTCCAAATATTATCAACGAAATGGTGAGTATCTCTTGTCTTGCTTGGTCTTGGAATAATTTAGGTCTGCTTTTGATATTAACGTAATATAATAAGATTTTTTTTATTGTTTCTTGAACAATGATCTAAAATTCTATATTAAATAATCGATGCAAATGAAAATATGTTTTTTAGAAGTTTTATTATAGTTTATGGGAATGACATGTTTCGCCCTTCTAAGGGATTATCAAATGTTATTATTATTATGGCATTTGATAATACCTTAGAAATGCGAAACATGTCATTCCCGTTAACTACAATTAAACTTCTAGAAAACAGATGTTTTCATTTGTATTAAGATTTTATTCTTTTTTAAATTGTGTTGACAACAACAACAAAAAATCATGCCATTTTCTGGAAGGGTAGGCATGAGAATCGGCCGTCACACTACCCTGACACACGTCTCTACTTCTTCCACATTCATACAGCGAGTCATGCATGCACCCCGATTCTTTCAATTTCTGAGAGTAGTCATTCAATGCTAACAAGACAGTATAATGTATAGAAAAGTATTTTCCTATTAACCCTTATAGTGTGGCTGGTTAGTTTGCAGTCCAGAAAATTTATTTCGAACTGTGGCAAACTGCATTTGCAGCTCATATACGAATGTATTGGATGTTTCGGAAAGATCGGTTCATTTTTTTTTTAAATGAAAATCGCATTTATTTTAATGGTTAAATAAAAAATACATCAATAAAGATATATTGTCTATTTTTTGTCACTATTTTTTCTCATCTTTCTCCTCGTCTTTTGAGGTAATCCAGGCATCGACCCAATTCTTGACATCTGCATATGAATGGAAGTGCTGCTCTCCTAAGGCACGCGTCATGAATCTGAACAAGTGGTAGTCTAATGGTGCCACGTCTGGTGAATAAGGCGGGTGCGGTAGAATGTCCCAACCCACATTCTGTATGTAATTTTTGACCATGATTGCGATGTGAGGTCGAGAGTTGTCATGTTGAAGAATCAGCTGGCTGTGCCTGTTGCGTCATTCCGGTCGTTTTTAGAGCCAGTGCCTGCTTTAATTGCATTCGGTGTTGCTGTTGCGTCGATGGGATGGGTGTGCCACGTCTAGCACAGTATTTTTAAGGGTAGGATTATCGTAACTTATCCATTTCTCGTCTCCCGTAATGATCCCGTACCTTGCAAGCAGTTATTCGCATGTAAAAAATCGCATTTCAATGTCTCTCTTGGCTTTAGGTCATGTGGCAACCAATTTGCCTTGCATTTGTATCATTCCCATAGCCGTTAAACATTCACTCACTGTTGACACACCAACACTTAATGCTTCTGCCAATTGTTTAAGTATTTGAGTTGGACCTTCATTGGGTAAACCCTTCAATTCCTCGTCTTCAAACTTTTTCGGTCTTCCAGGGCGATCTTTGTCGTCAACACTAAAATCACCAGCTTTGAAGCGTCAATACCATTCTCTGCATGATTTATCCGATGGGGTATGATCACCATAAACTTCCACATTAAGCATTTTATGTGCCTCAGCTGCACTCTTCTTCCAATTCAAACAACTTCCTGCAAATGTTTCTTATTTACCATGAATGTCAATATTTTAAGGAGCGAAAAATGGACTGAACTTCCCGAAACACCAAATATCTTATAAACCTTTTTACTTAAGTTCTATTAAATTTTAATGTTTTTTTTATTGCTAATGAAGTCAGTTGGGGGTTAAATAATAGAACCAATCTGCCTCTGGTGACACCGGTGGGAAGAGCAATTAGTCTGCTTAACGCGGTCTCCTCGGAGATCGACGTCTTTCATGTTAGTGAAAGTACGTTCAGGGGACAAATACTCTTGACTTTGGAAAGTATCTTGTCTTCCTAATGTCGAACCATCACTAATGCGTTCCTGGTATTGTGTTGTATGTGTATCTTACCTGTACTCAATAGATGCCTTAAACATTTATGCTGTTTGTAATGTCTTTTGAGTAAATAAACTGATTTGATTTGATGATGTTAAGAAATATGTCATTCAAAGTGATTATCACAATTTGTCTTCTACAAATTTGCAACTGTTGGGCGCTTAATATTAAAAATATTAATATATTTTTTCTTCAGGTGAGCATGGGCGGCAGGACTCGATGGAGCCAGAGGGGGAATGGCGTGAGGGCGAGTGTCGCTGTCGGCAGTTGAAGCCGCTGGAGCGCAGGCGCCGGCGAGAGCACCAGCGATGCCTCGCGCACTCGCTGGTCGGTACGCCCAACTACATCGCGCCTGAGGTGCTGCAGCGCACGGGCTACACGCAGCTGTGCGACTGGTGGTCCGTGGGCGTCATCCTCTACGAGATGCTGGTCGGGTCTCCGCCCTTCCAAGCGCCCACCCCTGCTGAGACGCAGTACAAGGTTGTTACCACTTGTTTATCTATCGTAGTGGAGTTGTTAATCTCTCCAATAGTAAGATATTAATAGCATTTTCCAAACATCGTTTTTTCAGTTTGTAAAACATGTAACTAGCCGGTTAAATACTAAATTTAGGGTATCACCAATAGATGTCGCTGGTAGTCAAAATTTTGGCATAATCTGGAAATATTTGAGAAATTATAAATGAGCCTCAAGCGTGGGGCCATATTTCAGTGTCACACGGTTGGGGTGGTACGCACTGAGAGGTTAAATTAACTGGTCTGAAGAAGTAGAACAAAAGTGAAAAATTGTGATATTTTGATATTTTAAATGAATATCTGATAAAGAAAATCTTAAAAGGATTATGACATTTTTTTTATACATAATAGAAATCTTTTGACCTGAACCAATGCCTAACATATTTCAATAGCAAACATTTATATTTACGTAATATGGTTATCTTGTTTTGTTGTTTAACCCCCATCGTGCAGCTGACTTTATTTGCAGTTGACTACATTTACAGCTCAGACAGATAGTCCCAGTTCATTATAATATTGTGTACAATTTAGTAGTAAGGTATTAAAGTGAAAAGATTTATAAGATCACACCGCATCTCCCGCAGGGGCGAACAGAGAAGGGTGGAGTGCCGCATCGGTACATGGAATATAAGGGGAGGTATGGAAGGAAAGTTGAATGAGATGTGTGCAGAAATGGATAATAAGTGTTTAGATGTTTTATGTGTGACTGAGTGTATGATGAAAGAGTGTGGTTCCTTGGAGCATGCGGATAAGCTTGTTCTGTGGTCGGGTGTGCCGAATGACCACAGAGCATGCCAAGGCGTGGCGGCGGTGCTAGCTCCAAGGATGGTAGAATGTATGAAAGGTTATAAATGTGTTAGCCCAAGACTCATGTGGATTCGCTTCAAGATCGGGTTAACAAGAGTTTTCCTTTTAATTGGATACGCCCCTGGTAACAACGAAAATGAGGCGAGTAAAGATGAGTTTTGGGACAAAGTGAGAGAGACATTGGTGTGTAAGAGTGAAAACGAAAGATTGATAATAGCAGGTGATATGAACGGTTGGGTGGGAATCCGTAGGAGTGGGTACGAGGAATGTCTGGGTACGTTTGGTGATAGACGAATAAATGATAATGGAAGGAGACTGCTTGAATTGTGTATAGAATGGGGTCTCTTTGTATCAAATACCATCTTCGATCATAAGAGAATCCATCTCTATACTTGGGAAAGAGGATTTGAAAGGTCCATTATAGATTACGTCATTGTAGACTCTAGATTACGGGCGGATACTGTTGATTCAAGGGTCTTCAGGGGAGCCGAACTGGAAACGGATCATTTTTTAGTAGTGGCAAAAGTGATCTTATTCCGGGGATGGCGAACCAGAAGAAGCAAAACAGTAGCCGCACCGACTAGAGTCAAAGTTGAAAAACTGCAAAACAATGACGTAAGAAATAATTTCGTAAGAAAAGTGAAAGATAGATTGAGTGAGCGGGATGTAAGTGAGTTGAGTATTGACGAGACCTGGAAATACTTGAAGGAGAGTTTATGTGAATCAGCGAAAGAATCGTGTGGTGTGTGTGTACAAGGAAGAAGGAAAGGGGATGCATGGTGGAATGATGATGTAAAGATTGCTGTTAAAGAGAAGAAAGATGCTTGGTTGAATATGTTGTCGATAAATAAGAATGACAGAGTTAAGTATGAAAGAGCAAAAGATTTGTATAAGGTATGCAAGAAGAGAGTGAAGTCGGTAGTGAAAGCGCGGAAAGAAAAGCTGAAGGAGGAAGAAGGGCTCAAAATGACAAACAACTTCCAAGCAAATTTAAAAATGTTTTGGAAAGAAGTTAAAAAAGCCCGAAATCCTCCTGATAGTGGATGTGTGAAAGCAATTTTAGACAACGAGGGAAGAATGTTAACGGAGAGTAAGATCATACAAGAAAGATGGATGGAATATTTTAAGGAGATGTATGGTGGTGATACAAGCGTGATCGAAAGTATAACAACTAGTGCGAGTGCGGGACCTATGAATGATAATATTGAGAAAATAAGTACGAATGAGATGAAAAGATCTGTGAATGCAATGAAAAGTGGAAAAGCTGTTGGATTTGATTGTATTGCCATAGATTTTATTAAAAGCGGTGGCGAAGTGGTTTCTGCATGGTTATGTAAGTTATTTAACCAGTGCTTGGAGGAGGGATATACGCCGCTAGACTGGAGGAGAGCAGTAATTATGCCCCTGTACAAAGGAAAAGGATCGCGTATGGAATGTGGAAACCACAGAGCTATTAGTCTTTTGAGTGTCGTTGGTAAAGTCTATGGCAGAATTTTAATAGAAAGAGTAAGAAAATTGACGAGTGACAAAGTTTGGGATGTGCAAGGTGCCTTTATGAATGGCAGAGGATGTATGGATCAAATTTTTGGACTTCGTACATTGACAGAGAAGTTTCTGGCCAAAAACCGCAAACTTTTCTGTGCATTTGTCGACTTGCAAAAAGCATATGATTACGTTAATAGAGAAAAGTTGTGGAAAATATTGTCTGAATATGGAATAAGTACAAAACTGATCACGGCAATTAAGTCGCTATACACGGAAAGCACTGCTAGTGTCAGAGTAAATGGAGATCTTACAGCCTGGTTTGATATCAATAAAGGTGTCAAACAAGGTTGCGTAATGTCCCCGTGGTTATTTAATCTGTATATGGACAATTGTATGAGAGAGCTGAAAGGGTTGGATGTAGGTGCCAAAATGAGCGGAGTGTCAGTAAGCTGTCTCTTGTATGCGGATGACGCTGTCCTACTTGCTGACAACGAGCATGAACTACAAGTCCTGGTGAATTGTATGTATGAGGTATGCATGCGAAATGATCTGATGATGAATGTTAATAAGTCCAAGGTAATGATTTTTGAAAAGGAAGAAACCACGACAGTCTGCAACATTAGCGTGAATGGTGAAAACTTGGAGCAAGTAGTTGAGTTTGTGTATTTAGGTAGTATGTTTACAAGAGATGGGAGAGTGGAGAGGGATATTGAAAGAAGGGTTGGGGCAGGCAACAAAGTGAATGGTGCACTTAAAGTTGTCATCGCAAACAAAAACCTATCCAAAAAAGCTAGAATGGCAGTGCACAATGGTGTTCTTCTACCGACCCTTATGTATGGAAGCGAAGCATGGAACTGGCAAAGGAAGGATGAAAGTAGAATAAATGCAGTAGAAATGAGATCTCTTAGACGAATGTGTGGATATTCTGTGTATGATAGAGTGTCGAATGAAAATATAAGAAGTGAATGCGGTGCGAATGATGGTGTCATGAACAAAATAATGAAAGGATCATTAAGATGGTTTGGACATATGGAAAGAATGAATGAAGAAAGAATGGTAAAAAAATTATATGTTAATGATGTAAATGGTACCAGAAATAGAGGAAGACCAAGGAAAACGTGGCACGATCAAATAAATCAAATATTGAATGTCGGCCATGTGAGGAGTCAGAGAAATCGACGCGCGTGCATGACACGATGTATGAATGTTGAGGAAGCGAGAGAAATATGTCAGGAAAGAAAGGTGTGGCAGTCCATTCTTTCTGCCTACCCCTTCGGGGAGACGGCGTGATGGTTAGTTAGTTAGTTAGTTCAAATATGAACTACAATGTAGTCTGCAACAGTTAGAAACCATTTTTTTTTACTGCAAATGTAGCCGGTAATAGGGGTTAATGTGCTACAATTGTTTGATTCTAGGTTATAAACTGGAAAACTTGTTTGCACATACCGAGTGCGGCGAATCTGTCTCTCGATAGCATGGATCTGATCCTGAAGCTGTGCTCAGGCGCCGAGTCCCGGCTGGGCAAAGATGCGTCCGAGGTGAAGCACCACCCCTTCTTTCGGATGGTGGACTACGATGTGGGTCTGCGCCGCCAAGTGGCGCCATACTTGCCCCACATTGCGTACCCCACAGACACCTCCAACTTTGATCCCATCGACCCGGATAAGCTGCGCAACTCCGGCAGTTCTGACTCGAACAAGTCAGACAACGAGTTGCTGGACAATGGAAAAACATTTCACGGTTTCTTTGAGTTTACGTTTAGGCGGTTTTTTGATGATGGTGGACCCGTTTACGCCAACAAAATCAGTTTGGACGATACAGAAAACCTTGGGCCAGTTTATGTGTAGTGTATCGTCATCAGCCGTCATCGTGAGTGCTTAGTTTCCGTGTTCCTTTTCTTAAAACTTTAGAAAATCTTTTATTTATTTCCTTTGTAGTCGGTCAGACTTTTTTGCAATTTCTAGTCTCTATTTCTGTACGAAATACTCGGATATTGTCGACTTTGGACCATTTTGTGTTATCCCCCTTATACCTCGTGTGTCTGTATAGAAATTGTGAAAAGAATTCTGAGAAGCGGTGTGCCTTAGGTTATTAGGTTACGAAGCGCCGGGGACGGGCGCGGGGGCAATACAAGTATACAAATGTGATTGGTGTTTCAAGTTCTTTGCATTGTCTGGTGGCTGTGTCCTATTTAACAAGTGTTAAGTTCATTTTTCATAAACTTAAGGCATTAACACTGTGGAATTCCATAATAATTCATTTTTATGCAGCAAAATGCCGTTTGTTCCGCTCATATGACTTTGTTTATCTCGACAGGTTTTCTGAATAGTTTATAAAGTTCTTCTGATGATGAAGATACGTCGAAATAAATAAACCAAATCAGTTGAACAAAGAGTGTTTTAATTTGTAAAAATTCAAGTGTTAAATTGTTTACTCGGAAAGCTTTAAATGCATGGTTATGTATCTATTTATTCGTATAGGCTTACAACTAATTCATTTATCCGATCGGAGTGCTCTGCATAGTTCATTATATATTGTGTTTTAATATGACTCCCTGCAATCTGCCAATACTTATTTTGTGTGGATCTATGTGTACACAATGGGCAAGGCATGGGCCTTTTTAATCCCGAGGATAACTTAGCAGACCTGAGTTTTTGGCAGTGTATTCTCTTTTGTAAATTTTTTGTCTCGCATTGTTCATGGCATCCATGAACACTTAGACATTTATATATCACCTCCGGTAAACATTATTTCATTAAGTGTATATTTTTTCAGTAAATTAATAATATTCCATAGAATTCGCTTTATTATCTTATCTATTCAGAACCTAAACTAAAGTCCTCGATGACAAAAAATATATTAGAAAATGTTTGTGCTGCAAAATATTTTTATAATTTACAAAAATGTTAAATTATCGCGATTTATTAATATTTTAATTCAAGCCATCTTTTCAATCTCAAAGTCTTGTTTTCCTAATGGAAATGAGAAGATTACTTTATTTTATTATATTTATTTATTTTTAATAACTGCAAAAATGAACGCTAGCATAATGAAGGATTTGGTGGCAATACAAGGGTTTATCTTTATCTATTCCTAAAAATATAATACATTGTGTGCTAAGTGCATTAAATGTGTCATCTGTAATCTTATTCACAGAGTGATACAGGGCCGGTGTAAGTAAAGTACCATTTCAATATAACAATACAATACCCACGAGAGCTGGCCTCCGTAGGCACAAACCAATTGTTGTCTCCACCATTGTTAGGCAATGTAGCAGAAACAGTTAAAAATGATTGATTATTTTCTTCTGTGAAGAATTGTAATTATATTTGTTTTGCTGAAACTTTGTTACAAAGAACAAAATATTTGTCAGTATGCTTTGCGTGCTACGGCTCTGTCTAACTTTGTGAATATATATTTGTATAAAATATAACAATTTTCAAAATTTCCTGTGATTATAAAAATATTTTCTTTTAAATATTGAATAAGTTTTAGATTGACATTTTGATTCGGTTTTAAAATATCGATGTTAATTGAAATTTCTTGACAAAAGTTCATTGTAAATAATGAAACTAATATTTTTTTTATAAAAATTCTTTTATAACATGTATTTAGTTTTTTTTCCATTTTATTTTTTTATTTCTGCTAGTTTCGACAGCTCGTTGCCATCTTCTGGGTTGAAAATTCTGAGTCATAGTATTTCAAATACTATAAAGGTGAAATATTCTGGGTAATAAACAGCCGAAACTAAAAAACAAGTGGAATCAAACGAAGTACATATTGTAAATTTTTATTTTCATTATCTGGTTTTAAATTTATAATATTCTTTCAAACATTATAATGCAACTACAGTATGTACATTAAATATTGAAAACCTATTAAAAAAATATTCATAATACATATTCTAGAAACCACTTTAACCTCACTCAATATTTGTTTTTCTCATGGGGGTGTGGAAATATTTTGTTAATAATAATTCTAGGGTGTATGACGTGGTTGCATAAATCCAAAATATCTTGTTTGTTAGATGTCCTTGTCACAGACCATATAATCAAGATACGTTTATAATCCAGTTAATTCTGACAATACAGTACACTCCCGATTTTCCGGGGTCGGGTTAACCGGGAAGCGGATTATCCGGGACACTTGAGTCATTGAAAAAATATTTTATAAAAACTAAAATATTTCCCTTGTAATTAATGTAATTAATCAAAATATTTCATTTTGCAAACAAAAACTCAAGTCTATCACGATGACATTGTGCGTTTAGTTCAAATTTGCCCCACCGCCAACATATGTTTGTGTGTTTGCAATAAAGCACCCGCAGCATAGTACATACTCCTAAAACATTGCCATTCATTTTATTTTACTGTGAAAAGTGTCTATAATGATGGATAAACGCAAAAGAGTCGTACTTTCAATTAAACAAAAACTCAAAATCATTTAAATGTTTGAAAATGGTGCTACTGTTAAATATTTATTGAATCAATATAATGTTGGTGATCAAACTATATGGGACATCATCAATAAAAAGAGAAAAATTATAGATTTTGCGGGAAAATTGGATAGTGCCAAAGGAATTTTTTCATGTTTTCGGATTAACCGGAAAATCAGGAGTGTAATTTATGTGATTTTCGTCTCAAAAGCTTTGAGTTCAGACTTGTCCATTGATCAATGTTAAAAATAACTTATTACATCCCTTAGAAATGTAATTAATTGCCGAAAAAGCATAATTTTAAAAGCATACAATTTTTTTTGCTATGGCGTACTTTCACAAATTATTCACATGTCATAAACATATAATTTATGGCATTTATTGTCAATACCTTGTACGTAATATCGACCACTGACGACAAAAGAATGGGGAATTCTAAAATATTTTAATATTGAAGAATGGAGAAAAAGATACTCAGATTGGGTGTACTGGATCTTTCATTTTGAATATAAAAATCTATCTCTAAAAACGTGGCCTTAACATTTAGTGTATAAATTAGTTCAGAATGAATAGATTACACATTTATGCACCGAGAAATTAAAATATAACGTTTTTTTTTTATAATAATAGAAAGTGATTTGTGAATTGAATTTTCTTACTTAAATTCATTTTCGTGTGAACTCACGAATATACTGTTGTAGATTTGTGTATTTATGTTATCAAATTATCCCATCAAATGCATAAATCTCTTTGATTCTGAAAATTTGATTCATAAAAAGTTAGTTTTTTCCCCCTCATTGCTATACATCACAGGTTACTTCAGTTTCTACTTATTCTTCCTGGCCCTTTTCCCTTTAATATTATGTACCCATGTATGTATATTTTTTTAGGAGTAATTTGGTAATGTTTCTGAAATTAAATGCAAAATGAAAACAAATTGTAAACTTTATATTAAAAAATAAAAACTGCCATGTGTATGACAAGAGTAACATTTTCAGTAAATAGTGTCTTTGTAATATGTATATATATTATATAAGTAAGTGTAATATATACAACACAATTAAATGAAATGGATAGAGAATATATTTTGTACTATTAATGCCAGGTGTGAGTGTGTGCTGCAAAGAGCAATGTCTAAATCTTGGATTTGTAATGTGGTGCTAGAATCTTTTTGAAATATGAAATTACATTATTTGAGATGAGCTCTCGGTGTGAATGAAGTTGCTTCCAATTTCATCAATATTATTTGCCGTTATTGTTTGTTTTAGAAGCATAATTTGGAATTAGTATATAATTTGTGTTGTGAATCAGGGAGTAAATGTTTTCTTGTGACTCGCGATAAATTCGCTTCCCTTGTATTAAATGAATTAAAATAGTTTTCAAATGTGCACTGAGGTTGAATAAATCTACATATATATTTTTTTGGTATGCTTACTGTTCCAACTTCCACAATTAAAAATGACAATAAATTTGGTGGCTTCCAAATGTTTCAGAAACAATTTTCTGCGTGTGTTACACGAGAAATATATTGAAATATAAATTTATTATATTATTAGAATTGAAGTGCAGTTTGTATGTCTTCAAACTTCAATACACACTCAGCATGTGTTTCTAATAAGATGTGTACACAGACATGGATGTGTGAGTCCAAATAAAATACGTACTTTGAAATTTACGTATCTTTCAGTATTCCGATGGAGATTTTAATGCAAAGCTTAAACTTTTGTATGAACAAAAATCATAATGTGGCCATTTTAAAATTGCATCTTTAAAAATAGAAAATTAGAAAAGATGGAATTATCAATAAATTTAAAATACAAACAAACTGTCAAACCATTCTACCTATATAGTTAAACAACAGATATAATACTGTTGAAAATGTTTATTTTCTAGAAGTTTTATTATATTTTATGGCAGTAACATATTTCACTTTGCTAAGGTATTATCAAATGTGCCAAGTGGCAATAACTTTTAATAATGCCTTAGCAAGGCGAAACATGTCACTCCATTTTACACCATTATATATTTAATTATAAATAAAACACTTGTTTTTTACCACTTGAGTATTATATTTTAAATGACTTGTTTCGGAAGCTACAGATGCTTCCATCTACAGGTTTCAATATAAACTTGTTTAGTTCCAAAACTAGTCGTTTTTAAACGACTAGTTTCGGAAGCTAATATAATACTCAAGTGGTAGTGTTTTATTTATAATTTAATCATGTCCTACCACAAAGTGAATGCCGAAACAATAAATAACCATTATATATTATAAAACTTCTAGAAAACAAATGTTTTCATCAATATTAAACATTGAATATGTAGTTTTACATCATTGTTAATGAAACAATAAATATATGGTATTGTAATATCATGTGAACGTCTTTCTCAGATGATTTATCAAAATGAATGGTATTTTTTTTGCATGATTCGAGTTGATTTGTGCATCTGTGGCTGGCCACTCAGAAGTGCTTTTTTTGCATTATGACTACGTAAAATGTTGCACTTTTATTGATCGAATACGCACTCTGCGTGATTGTTCTAATTATGTTATGAAAATATGTCAATTTTTAATGTATAAATGTGTTATTATTGATGTGTTTTTTTTTCATTTATACGTAATACATTTGTATATCTAGATGAAAATGATATAATATTTTTATATATGTCCATCAGAAGTTTGATGTTTTCTACTCATTCGGCATATTTAACGACTGTCTCATTAATACATTTTAAATATTTAATAATAATGTTAAAATCAGGAATATATTTTATGGAAGAGATAACATTTTCTTTTATTAAAATTTACTCTCAGCAAAAAAAAAAGAATCAATCCGGTAATAGTAATTTATGAACCTACTTAATGCAATATTTTATGTCTGAGAAAAAAAAACATAATTATTAGTAATATGCTTTTTTGTACTTTGAATTAATTTTTTAATTTTCAAATTTGTAATTCTAGTTTTATGAAATATTTTCATTGTCACTGATTATTAACCCTTTGGTTGCGGGCAATTTTGGGATATTTTTAATTTATAAATTGTCTTTTAATTCTAAATAGGATTATTTTATTAAAGATATATCCAAATCGTAAATAATACGTACCACTGACTCACTCCCTCACACTCTGTCTAATATTTATACGATTCTTTTATAAATTATGACTTCGATCTGTCCGATTTGGTATTTCTCGCTGGTGTAGCAAAAACCGATATATCGGCTTTTGGCAACCAAAGGGTTAATAAATTTTTTTGTTGCAGGAGAGATAATATTCCTCAGAACTCTCATTATAAAATATCATTTGTAATATCGTCACCTGAGAGTAAGAAGGTTCCAACTGACAAAAATAAAAAGCTGAGAAAAATGAAGTCAAAGTTTTGTTGGTTTCGGGTGTGTATCTTGGAATAAAGGGGTTTTATTCCAATTTCCAGAGATTCTTTTACCGAGAAACGTGTAAATTTTGTCTGGCAACAGTTGGAATAATAAAGTTCTAAGTGTAAATGAATCCTTCTTCAGTGAATCGTGTGTTTTGAATGATCAGATGGGACTTGATTCTTTTCATAACATCAAAATGACGATACTATTACATGTTTTTTTAATTGTACGTATAGATAAGGTTAGTGAGAACCCTTTTCACGAAAAAAAGCCAAATGTGAAATTTTGTTAGTTGGAACCCTCTTACTCTCAGGTGACGATATGAAATTTGTGATGAAAATATGAACCTATTTACAAAGAAAAAAAAAATTACCTCCTGTTGTAAGAAATAGCATTGTTTGTTCACTGTGAATGTTAAAGTATTTAGATACTTTTATCTGTAATGAAGGTATATGCAATACAGTAAACAGATTAATAATAATACAACATGAAGCTTGAACTAAACCAAATAGTTTGTTAATATAAATTAAAGGCCTATTTTTGACAAAAGTTATCTGTTCCGTCACGACTTTTATATATTTATATCCAAAATGTTTGATTTTGAAATGGTCCTCTGCAATGGCACATACGCCTCAAGGAAATGACTGTAACAAGGAATGAAGTAATGACTAAACTGCAATGACTGCATTTGATTGTGTTCCAAATGTGCCTGTTGTATAATAACAAACATAACAATTTTAACTTGATGTTATTGGAATGTCTTCCTGTAAGTTTAGTATTAAACACATTATTTTAGTGACAGTATCCAATGTATATACATATATATATTATAATGTTGTATAAATTATTAATTTTATAATCCCATAGGTTCTGAAGAACAATTTAATGTAAAAGAAATGGTGTAAATAAATACTATGTACATTGGAAATTACTTGCGTTGTTTTATTTTAAATACATATATTTTCCACACTGGGATGTAGCGCTGAGAAGAAATAAATATTAGTGGACCACCAACTCTCTTTAGGAGATGTGTACCCATAGAGCGGTTTGATTTTGGGGTATATGAAGAAAGAAAAAAACGGTATTGGGTTTTGATTTCAAATAAACATATAATATTTAATATTTTTTAACATATTATTTGGGATTTTAGATAAACTTAAGGCGTTAATACTGTGGAATTCCATAATGACGATTTTTTTTATGAATTAAAACACTTTTTTTCTACTTTTGAGTTTATTTTTCTCGGTATGTTTCGAAGGGAATCAACCTTCAATCCTTCATCTTTGGGAGAACGATATAAACATTTATATCGTTCTCCCGATGATGAAGGTGTTGACGAAGGTGGCCTTCGAAACATGTTGAGAAAAATAAACTCAAAAGTGGAAAAAACAGTGTTTTAATTCATAAAAAAATCTATATTATTTGGGACAATTTTACTTGGAGCAGCAATAAGGCTAGAGATAATACGTTTTTTCTATTTCATGTTCATGATTTATTTTTTTTATTCTATGGAAAAAGTATATCCACTGTAGCCTCATTTTGGGTTTAATAAATATTTTTTGATAAGACCTCGATTTTGAGTTAATTGAAAATAAAACCAATCAAATCAGGGGGAGAAAGTAATGTTTGTGTACACACATTAGTGAATAGATTAGATAAAATTAGACTGGTTTTTATGAGAATATGTGCACATGTGGTTATTTCAGAACAGCTCCTGTAGAAACTAACTTGGGATTGTGGGGACTGATACTTGGAGGGTAAGTGCCAATGTTTGAATTTAGTTATAATTATGTATGAAGCAACTAGAAGCTTATACCTTACAGTTTCATAAGTATTTAGGATGATGTATTAACCCCCTCTCTCTATCTGAATGTAGGCCTTGTGGCATGGTTTTTAAGATGGTTTGGTCTCCTGCGAAGTTGATTCCCAGCCATCATCCATTTTTTTGGTGGTCTGCACGGGGGTCGTCTGCCTTGGGGCTGGCCGTGCAACACAATGTGAAGGGATCTAGATGGGTCCATTATTCTCACGTGTGCATACCAATTTCTTCTCTTTTGTCTCCCCCACCTAATGACATATTCGACCCCACATATTTCCCTTATTCGGAAACGAAGTGTCTTCTCATTTGAGATGTTTCAGAGTGTCTTCAATTTTGACACTTTGAGCCTATTTTTTTGCAATTGTGGTGTCCGCTTTACATTCGATCCCACATGTCATGATGGTGTCACACAAGTCTTATAGATATTTACTTTGCTGCTGATCTTCATGTCAGGGTTTTAATATATTGAGTTTTAAACTTTATGTGATGACCCCAGCCTTATTTACTTGACCCATCACTTCATATGGTAGATCAGCGTGCCCACACAAGTCCACACCTAGATATTTGAACTTTTCCATCTGTTCTACTGAAACTCCTTCCATAGACACGCTACATCTCACCAAGAGAATACCATACTCTTAGTCGTTCTATGTCTCAACCACTCCCAGCTGAATGATGGTATTTCATAATTCACGCATTTGAATCTCAGTTTCTACCATCAGAATAAGATACAATCTACCTATCTATCTATCTATATAAATAAAATCCAAAGTGTGTTATTGTGTGTCCCTTTTACTCTCGTTTTAGTTGTAAATAAATATAAATGCAAACTTAGTGTATATATTTATTTATTTATATTAAATATTTACATGAATATCGTACATTAATCACCTTTAATCTGAATTAGATTCAAATTATCACAATATATGGAAGGCCAGTGATTTGCTTCGAGGGATGATTAGAATAAATTTTAAAATACATTGTATAATTGGTGAGTTAAAGACTATTAGGTACATGGTTTGATAAATAGTTTGTGTTTACAGTCATAGGTATATTACATCTATTCTATTTAATATTAATGCATAATAAACTCTGTTCACTGGTTCTTGAAGAGAGAGTGGTATACCTTTTTTTATCAGAATAAATACTTATAGCCAATAAAGCTACATAATATTATACAATTACATAGAAGTAACAACCACTATAAGCTTCGTGTCTTGTACTGCTCAGTAATGAACACAGAATTGATATACTATAAATACATACTGGGTATGTTGTATGCATATGTATAAATTTATATGTAAGTTTGATTAATGATCCTGGTGTTCGAGCATCAATAAGTTATTAAATATTTAATGACATAGCTTGGGTAATGTAGTACTAATGAATAGATGTGCAGTCGATAATATTATAGTTTGTGCGTTTTCTTTTTCTACATCTATAATATATGTATACGTATTAAATACAAAAGAGGAACAAACTATTATACTCGTATGTAGATGTTTTATGTTTCTAGAACTCATAAAAAAGATATTGATCCAAACCCGCGGGTTGAAATCACTAACCTCAATTCCAAATGCTTAAATAGAAAATAATATATTACTATATTTAAATAAACATTTTTAAATGATAACCAGATATATATTTTTTGATAAATATAACATTAGCGCATGTAATAAATATGCGATGACCTTTAATTCAATATGGAGATCTTATAAAAAATAATATAATACATTAATAAACCCCCATTGTGCGGCATGCTTCATTTGCAGTAAAAAATATATATTCTTGAACTGCGGTTAACTACATTTACAGCTTAGTCCCAGTACACCATATTACATACAATTTAGTAGTAAAAAGCTTAAGTACAAAGGTTAATAAGATAGTTAAAACCAATTAGTTTGGACTGCAAATGTTGCCTGCTGCACTATAGGGGTTAAGAATAATCTTGAATTCTTGATCCATAGAAGAAGGGTATTGTTTATGATGATATCAAAAACTTTGATTTATTGGATGCGTAATACGACATATGGAAGGATGAAGATCATTGGTTAATCCAATTAATTCAGAATATCAGTTTTTACTGTACGGAGAGCGGACAATGTAGAAATCTTTAATTTTTCTGTTCGTTCTCTTTTTTCCAACCTCCCAAATAATGATATTTGATGAATCGAGTCCCCTGCGTGAGCTGAGCTGCTTCGTTGGTGAAGTGACAAGCGAGCAGGAGTAAGTTTCTGGGCTGCACTTTCCAAGCAAATCTCATGAAACACAGGGAGTAGAGGCAGAGAGCTGTAAAAAAAAAAAACATTTAAGCACAACATAAATTTAACTTCTTTAAAAACCTTTTTTTTTTTTATACAACAGGTCGTTTTTGAACCCAATAACTGCATTTTTTTTTAAAACAAAATAAAGCTTAACCAAGAAAACTTGACTGGTGAGCTCAAAAGAAGATTCGGACTAAGATAAGCAGCATTAAAAAATAAAATAATATACTGATCAACTTGAAGAGAAAAGTATATGAAGCGTGTAAGCGTGAAGCGCGAAACTAACACTGGCCAAATAAAGTGCCGAGAAAAACTTACCCAAAGAGCTATGTTAGGTTTACCCTTAGAGACAGACTCAGAAATGAAAGGTGAGAGAAAAAACAAAGGTCACTGATGTCATCCACCGCATAGGGACTTTAAAATGGCAATGGGAAGATTTTGTAGCCAGAAGCTCAGACAAAAAATGGACGAGAACATGGACCGCAAGAAGAACAGGGCGAGCACAACTATGGTGGAAGGATGAATTGAACCGACACGTCGGTATAACCTGGATTAGTCTGTACAAGATAAAGTGGCGCGGAAGCGAATGTAAGAGGCCTTTGTCCAGGAGTGGACCGGAATAGGCTGAAGAAGAAATTTAATTATTTTACCTAAACACGGTGAATTAAAAAAGTAAACTTACCAAAAGTCATCTTCCCACTGATGAACTTGGGATCTTTGTTAATATCAGCAATAGCAGCAATCGGAATTCCCCAATTAGCAACTGGTCCCCAAAAATGTGTGCTGAAAAACAAAATGGTGTTATTTTTATATCCGTGTTTATTGTACAGTTCTACTAATGATATTGCTGTGAGTGTCTATTTTGAAACTCTTTCCAAAACAAATGCAAATTCTAATACAGTTTGACCCAACTGACCTTCGTTTGACTAAACATTGCTTGCTTCACTGCATAAATTAAATGTTTTGTATTTTCATTGCTATGAGAGTGATAAATAATACTAGAAAAATAATGATTTTCTTCTGGATTTCAATAATTTTTATTGTAAAATTTTTGAGTTTATATTTTTAGTGTAAATTATAAAAATATTGATTTACCAGACCATTTAAACATTTAAAGCACTTTAATTTATACTGACAAATGCTTTTATATAATATAAAATAGCCAAAATATAAAATAAATATTTCCGTATGGTTTATTCTAAAAATCTTAACTCGTGATAGTACACAAAATATTTTAATTAAAAGTATTTTAGGTTTATTTATAAATAGCTTGCCTTATAAATATATTACCAGTACCCACGTGTTGGCCATTATAAATAAATAAAAGTTTTAATGCAAAGTCAAAATTTCAGATATCAACGTATTTCATATTAGTAAAATTACATTCAGAAGACAAATATTCTTGACTTTAGAGTCATGTCTTCCTAAAGTCGAACCATATATTTCTGATATTTTACCTGTTCTTAAATAAATGCCTTAAAGTATAAAAATGCTTGTATAATTTGATGAAACTATAATATGAAATAAAATTTAAAGCGGGCTAAACAGTACATTTGAAATAGTTAAAACAAAACAGAGATATACCCTGCAAAACAGCTGTGTTAAATGATTTTAAAAATGACATATAATATTAGGTAGAACAAACTTTCAGGTACATAAATATTTATGTATATTTTATTGTATTGTTACATAATCTATAGTGATAGTATCCGATACAATGATAAAGATATGCAATTTAATTGAGAATGTAACCTCAACGTTTCATTTTATTTTTTTATTACATATTCGTAATTCTTACCTCATTAAATATGACCTGAATTCAGGACTTTTCAGCTGCTGCGTAAGTTTTTGAAAAATTGATGCCATCGTGAATATATTGCTGTTTGCAGAGGAATCAAATAAGAATGTAAGCTTGTCAAATAATGGTTATATAAATTGAAATGTCAAGGAATCAAATTCTTGCGAGACACAAAATAAAAATTACGCTTTTAAGAAAATGTTTACCACGATACAGTATTTTAGTTTTAATACTGAATAACGCTATTATATACTGAAAAAAAACTTTATATCGTTCAGGCCAACGGGCCGCAGCAGACTATTGACAGCAAATTAATTATAATTTTTAATATTGAATGGTATGACTTGACAACCGTGTCGATGTTTTAACATGTTCGTCAAAAGGTTCCCATTCGCCGTTTATTTACTTTGTGCATGTATTTTAATGATCGACTATTTTTACTCGGATTCAATTCAGTGTTTACATGTATAAACATTTAACTTAATATATGGCAAGGATGAATTAATGTTGGGACTGTATACTGGACATTTTTTTATTTATTTTTTTATTTTTAAATAAAAGACTAATATCAAGGATTTATATCAATGATATTAGAATTTATTTTACAATCTTCAATGTGAGCAGAAAATAGCTCATTATTATGAAGAAGGAACCTGGTCATGTCCAGGCTTGAACCCATGCCCCCTGGATCAGGAGCCAAACGTTCTATCCACTAGACCACCACCCGGTTTTGTCAAAAATATTTTTAACCTGGATGTGTGCATTTTTTGAACTCAGAAAAATAAAAATATTTAAATACCTAATCATAGAATACGATTTTACAATATTTTTTTTATTTAGGATCTACTATAAAAAAAACGATAAGCGATTTAGAGGGAAAAAATAATTGCTTTTTCACAAATAGTCAACAATCGGTCTGCAAGATTGGATTATTAGTTTATTTAACACAATTAAAATTATGTCAAGATAAACAAAAAAAACGAAATCTTGTTTTTCGTTTCACGTAAAATTAAGGAACTTTATTTTTATTGTAAAATTACATATTAATCGCAGCCTGACATTAAAAGGTTGTCAACAAATTGAGAGTGATGATGTCATGGAATATTTCAAATGTGACTTAATCAGTCGGTGTTATAGTTACATTGCTAAAAACTAAGAACATTTGTGATAAATGATTTACAGATGCCAATATCGTTCGATATTCAGGAAAATATACCACTAGACAGGTAAATCGACTGTTTTTTTGTTGAAATCGCGTGCTGAAAGTCCAATTTATATGTTAACAATATTAAAATTATTTTTTATATCTTCCACATGCAAGATAGAACGACATAAGCGGTCATATAAATAAGAAACTGGTGGAAGACAAAAACAATATTTTTATATAATGTATTTCAAGGGACTCAACAACGCATTCGTAGAGCAGATTAACAATTTATATTGGATATTTTGCGCAATATGAAAAAATATGTTATGTGTAGTAAAAAATCGGATTGGTTGTTGCAGCAATGTTAAAATATTATAAACGAGATTGAGAGATATTATGATAGATACAAAATTTGAAATCACACATTTTGTATATAACACTTACAAATATATTTCATTACATTTTATAACTTGCATTGGATACAAATTAATTACAATATTATTGAGTTTTGATTGTATGGATTATTATCATTATAAATGTGACTTGTCGCGTTGTGTACACGATTTACATGTATAAACTAGTTTTTTGTCTTAAATCACCCGATTCGTCACCAAGAGAAATAACTAAAAATCAATTTTGAATTATTGTGTAAAAAAAAAAAAGTTATTTGCATATCGTATGTAGAACGTTTTATATATTTTTAAGTACCTACCTGCACGATCATTAAAATTCTTATCATAACCAAAGCCCCTTCTGTTAATTTGAGCTGACACTTATATCTGCGATCGGCGGCAATTCTCAATATTGACGTGAAAGGTGAGATAACAAACTAATAATTGTAAAAAATGATTAATTAATAACATATACCGATATATTTATTATTATGGCTTTTATCAATAAATAATACGATATTTAAAACACATAAAACTAATTAAAAAACTTTTTTCCGGTAGCTGTTTGTCCTCTAATTTGAAATGAATGTCAACAGTTAAAGCCTTCTAAATACGTGTTAATTTTATTACAAGTGACAGGATTATATCGAAGGTTGTTAATGCGTTCACTGTTTTAGTCACAAACAATTTATTTATCTGGGTAAAGGTTTTTGATTATAGTTCACGCGTTTGTCAGTTAAATGTTTATTTGTATTAAATTTCAGTTATAATGGAACTTCAGTGCTGTGTACAGAATTACGATTGGGGTAGACTGGGAGACGAAAGCGAGGTTGCGAGGCTTGCAACCATTTGCAATAGATCATTGAAAATCGATGATTCCAAACCCTACGCAGAATTATGGATGGGAACACACGTCAACGGCCCTTGCTTCGTCCCAGAAAGAGAAGAATCTCTGTCTGATTGGCTAAAGCACAATCTAGATTCTCTGGGGAGTGATGTCCAGAAAGAGTTCGGAAATGACATCCCATTTCTGTTTAAAGTTCTTTCTGTTCGAAAAGCCCTCTCCATTCAAGCACATCCAAACAAGGTAACATTAATCATTATGTTATTTGTGTACTATGAAATATCTACTTACTTGTGTTTTTATTATTATTTAGAAAGTGGCAACGGCTATGACTGTCACACTGAAGGTCCTGGGTTCGATTCCCGGCGATGACAGTATAAATTCTGACCCTGTCATTGGTTTGGTAGAATTCACATGACAATACAAATGTCGATAGACTGGTTACCTATCACATGTCATGAGAATCAATAGCAAAAACAAAAATTGTATATCGTCGGTTCAAAGGTAAAACTCATTATCCAGGGGACATGGGTTCGAGCCTGGACACGACCAGATTCCTTCTTCATAATAATGAGCTATTTTCTGCTCATATTGAAGATTGTAAAATAAATTCTAACACCATTGATTTTAATCTTTGATGTTAGTTAAAAAAAAAAAAAATTAATTGACATTTTAATTTTTTTATTTTTTTTTGCAATTTCTGTATAGACTTGAAAATTCTACGTGAAAAAATAATCACCAAGTGTATTTATTAAAGAATAAGAGTTATTCTTTAATAAAAACATTTGGTGATTATTTTCTGACGTAGAATTCACAAGTCTGATATAGAAATTGCAAAAAAATTTAAAATGTCACTTAATGAGTTTTACCTTTGAACCAACGATATAGTAATTGGGTTCAAATAACCTGTTGTATACAAAAACGTGGAAAACAACAGGAAACTACCACATTAAAGGACCAAATGGCATCCTAAGAACCAGCAAAGATATTTATTTACTTTGTTACAAACCAATCCCTAGGATTGAAACTTAAAAATATTATTTTTATGATTTCTATAAGTGTAATTTCTATTATTATGATGACTGAAATGATTAAAAAAAGCTTGTATATTTTTTTTCATCAAAATCATTGAAAAAAATGTTTTTTTTTTATGAGGAATTGAACAAATCGTAACAATAATTGTTAAATTAAATTAATGAGGTTTCTTTGGTTCTCTTTTAGAAGTTTATTTTTCTATTTTATATCTAATAACCCATTTCTTTAGATTAATCAGAGAAAGTTGCTCTTTTTGTTTCTGATAGATATCTCTGACAGCATAGATTGTTTTACATACCGGTCGCCAGAACCAACTTGCCTCTGGTGACACCGGCGGAAAGAGCAATCAGTCTGTTGAACCCGATATGCCCGGAGATCGACGTCTTTCATATTAGTGAATGTACGTTCGAAGACAAATACTCTTGAATTTAGAGAGTATCTTGTCTTCCTAAAGTCGAACCATCTCTCATGTGATCCTGGTATTATATATATTATATTTTACCTGTTCTCAATAGATGTTTTAAATTTCAATTATGTTTCTAATATCTTTTGAGAAAATAAACTGATTTGACATGCTCTCTGGCCTCAGCTGTGATAAGTTCTTTAGTCTGGTGTTTACCCAAATCTTAAGAATTACTGTAATTGTCTTTTACAAGTTATTTTTATCTGTTTTGGTAATAGAATGAAGATGTTTTTGCTATTAGAATATGATTTGTATCCCTTATTTTTCATTACAGAAACACGCCGAAGAGTTACATAAGTCGCGCCCAGACTTATACAAGGACCCTAACCACAAACCGGAGTTGGCCGTGGCCCTCACGCCGTTCGAAGCCTTGTGTGGTTTCCGAGTCATCGAAGAAATCACCAGCTTTTTTAAAGGTTATAGTTTGTAAATGTATTTACTACTTGACCTTATATTCATAAAGTGCAGCTGAATAAAATATACATATTTAAAAATTTTAGACTTACCAGAGCTGCAGGCTGTTTTAGGAGAGAACGCAACTAAAAGTTTGCTGGAGGGAAACAGCGACAACATGTTGTCTTTGAAAACTGCATTTGCAGCGCTTATGACACAGGATATATCCGTGACGCAAGAGAATTTATTATTGGTTGTCGAAAGATTGAAAAAAGCAGGTTGGTTAATATTTTCCCCCTCTATATTCCCTATATTTTGTGTTGTGAATTTATATTTGAATTAAACTAACTAACCATCACGCCGTCTCTCCGAAAGGGTAGGCAGAGAGAATGGACTGCCACACTTTAACCGATGCGGCACTCCATCCTTCTCTTTTCGCCCCGCGGGAGACGCGGTGTGATGGATTGTGAACCTCATCGCCACCAATAGCCATCTCCCGCGCACACATCGATCGTTCGACATCCACAAAATAAATCTAAAACAAATATATAAAAAATACAATGATATAAAATTAAATAACAAAATAAAAATAATTTAACACATAATGTTTTCAGAAGGTGCACATATTGTCTATTTAATTAATGTTCCACGTATCCACCGTTTTTTAAATTAGCTTTAATTAGGCACTTCAAACGAACCAACACCAGCAAGAACTTTAAAATAATATTGAAGGAATTATTCAAATTGTCATTGGAACAAATGAAAATTTATTTTTACACCTGTCAAAATTCTTTATATTGACGAAAAAACTTGTATAATTTTAACATCAAAACAGTACAAACGTATTATGTGTCACAATTAACTATTATAAGATGCGGCAACAATCAAATTGGCCAAAACAATTAACTTATACAGGAAATATCTCCAAATTTACGGGAGCACCACATGAACCAAACAAAATTTTCAAAATCAGAACCAATATAATATTTGAATTAATTATTTAAAAAAAAGGTGCATGATTCAATTTTTAAAACAGTCATGTTTCATATGTTAAGTTAAAATTTTGACATAGATGAAGAATGATGACGATCCAAAACATGTCTGTTTTAAAAAGTGATTGGTTATTTCAAGGAAGCTGGGACCTACTGAATTTGCTTGTTATAAGCGTTCCGTGTTATATCAGAGAATAGATATTTTTAAATGCTTACTAACCTAACTTCGGAGAGATGGTGTGATGGTTAGTTAGTTAGTTTTATTTTGTTAATTATTAATTTTAACTGATAAACCATGCTTTTTTGTCTTCTTAAATTTTCCTTTATACCACATTGATAGAGAATGTCTTATCAGTATTTATATTTATTTTTTGTTTAGTCATTTCCATTTCACAGTTAGGCAGTTAATTTTTATTTATATACTCTTTATCTTGTCAGTTTATCTTTACTACTTTATTATGAAAAGTAATTGTTGATATTAAAGCAACACATTTTTTTAAACACATGTCATTAGCTTATTTATTGTTTCTTGAATAATAATGTAAAAACATCAGTTTTCTAAAAGTATCATTATATTTGAGAGGGTTTGAGAATGCCCTCGCAAGGCGAAACAAATTTGTCTCTACTATTTATATAATTTATTATATAGGTGTTTTTTTAGAGGTTTGGTTTTTAAACTGGCAACATTGTTTCTACGGACTATCGATTTGACAATTGACAGTTGATTTGTAGTTACCATGTTTTGCCATTTCACCCAGTTGCTCAATGAAGGTCTCAAAATTAATTTGAGACCTTTATTGAGCAACTAATAACTTCACGATTGCGCTTCATTCGAACTAGCCGTGGCGCTCATATGCCCAAAATCATATTTAAACAATAATGGCATAAAATTATCTATTAAATAAAGCCAATATCATAGACATTAACATTATTTGAATGTGTTTCTTTTCATTTTGAATTTGTATTGTATACCTCTAAAAAAAACACCCTTATAAATTAAATCCAAGTAAAACCTCTAAACAATTGTGTTTACTATTATAAATTAATAATGGAGTTTAACAAAACTAATACCTCAACAATCTATAAGTGAAATATGGTATTTCCATGAAATATTACTTGTAGGAAACTTACGTTTTCATTAATAATAATTATAATTTAAGGCAATATTTTTTTACTTATAATTTATTTATATCAATATTTAATTCTCATTACAGAATTTATTAATCATAATTTTTTTGTAGTTTCAGAAATATGTCAAACTTTCAATATTAATAGAGGTTACAATGTTGGATGAAACGTTATGAATAAAATAAAGGGTTTTGGTTCCGGTGTGAACCAAGCCTGAAATCGAGGCAGATCATTGAATCTTGCTGCAATAAATTTTTTAAATTATTAAAAATCAATCTATATGTATATCAAAATAGACAACTGTCTTGCTTCATATTTTTCTTCTATTTCACAGTTTTTTTTAAGTAGATATGTGATGTCTTAATGTTATGAAAGATAAGAAATGTAGAAACGGTAAAAGTGACAAATAAAATTTTGGGACAACATGTGGCCTCTTTGCGAGAATAACGTGTTATCTGGAAAAAATGAAAATTAGAAAAATGAAACAAGATACCCGTCTGAAAGAGACAACGTGACACTGTTGTGTTGTCTCTTTCCCTCATAAATTCTCTGTTTTTCACTTTAAAAATACCATGTTTTTGTAGAAAATAAAGTTGAACACGGCGGATTTGATTATCCAATAAATTTTTTTTTTTTTTCAAAATGTCACATTATTCTCGCAAAGAGGCGATATGTTTCCAAAGTTTATTTTTATTATGTGGTATTGACATGTTTAATTTTACAAGGACATTATCAATTGGTCATTTGAGCAAGCAAGGCAAAATATGTTTCCCTCATAAAATACACATAATATAATTTCAATGAAACATTCTTTTTTCTCTATATTAAAAACTATGGATTTTTATATCATTTTCAAGCAACCATAAATGAATGTTGCTAATTTAAAAAAAAATCTTTTTAGATGTTGCCACACAAACGAAGTTGCAATATCCCTTGTTACTGAGATTAACTACAGAGTACCCAGGAGATGTGGGGTGTTGGTGCATTTATTTTTTAAATTATCTGATCCTCAAACCAGGAGAAGCAATTTTTCTCGGGCCAAATGTTCCGCACGCATATTTATTTGGAGGTAGGTGCAGTTTTTTTCTCTATGTTTATATATTTTATGCATAAGACCTATTTTATTCTGTAAAATGATACAGGATCTCGATATTATCATAGAAAGTAAAAGCAAATGTTGTTAGAATTTATTCTTTTAACTGATGCAGTAAAATTTTAAAATTTAGCACATAAATTGGAGTGACATTTCCAGGCGTTATCTAGCAGTGCGTTAATGGCGGTAGCCTTTCACATTGCGTTATAAAAAGATCTTCTGCTTAATGCTTACATCTAATCTTCATGGATGGCGCTGGTCTGTAGATTCAAACTGACATGTGAATTGTGGTGTTGGATATTAACATATATACAACTTCCAAAAATTTGTCAGACATGGTGGTCATAAGAAAGGTGGAATGGGGAATGTTGTATTACATAAAGCGTGCGCTTAACCCAACCAATGACAGGTCATAAGTCCTGTAAACACCTCGATCACCATGTCCAGTTTCCAGTTTGCATCTTCGTTTCTATTGAGATAAAATTAATCCTTGCATTGTTTTGGAGCAGGCTTGAATATTGTTTGATGATGTGTAGTCTGTACGTGGCAAGGTTTTCACTCATGTCTCTGCCACATGAAGATCTATCTTACTCTATTCTTTTTGGGGACCAATACTTTATAGATGAAGGGATGAATTCATACCAATTAATTTCTTTAGACTAACTAGAGGATGCTTCAAGAACTTTGCCATCTCGAGTATTATTCATATTAACCTTTACTCATATTAACCTGTGCGCTGCGTGCAATAAAGGTAGTTTACTGCCCAACCATTTTTGTGAAATATTCACGTGACTTGTGACCAGTGGCGGTACCTATTACCTGTGATGAAAAGTGGATCCTGTATGATAATCGGAAGCGCTCATCGCAATGGCTGAACCCTGCCAAACAAGCCAAACCATGCCCCAAGCGAAAATTGACTCCAAAAAAGTTAGTTGTGAGCGTTTGGTGGACTAGTGCTGGTGTCGTTCACTACAGCTTTCTTAAATCTGGCCAGACGATTACGGCAGATGTCTATTGTCAGCAACTGCAAACCATGATGGAAAAGCTCGCTGCTAAACAACCGAGGCTGGTTAATCGCTCTAGGCCACTGCTGCTTCATAATAATGCTAGACCTAACACTGCACAACAGACGGCTACCAAATTAGAAGAGCTTCAATTGGAATGTCTAAGACATCCACCGTACTCTCCGGACCTTGCCCCAACAGATGACTATTTTTTTCAAATTTGGATAACTTCTTGCAAGGGAAAAAATTCAACTCCGATGGGGCAGTCCAAACCGACTTCAAAGATTTTATTGATTCCCGTCCGAATGGTTTTTTTAGTAAAGGGATCGATGAACTACCTATGAGATGGCAAAAGTGCATAGATAGCAATGGTACATACTTTGATTAAATAAATATATTATATTTACGCATCATGACAAAAATATTTATCGGAACTGAAAATAAAATTATGGATCGGTATCTCAAAGACAATATTTACATAAGCTAATTTTCATATTTTGAGTACTATTGTCATAAATCAGTGTAATCCAATAGCGTAATCACCGGTACCATACGGGACCGCTGGGCAGTGAACAATGCAAATCAAGGTTAATGTACCGGATTGGTATCTTTGAAAGGATATCTTCAGGATGGGTATTTTCAGGTGGCAAAACCAATTTGACTATGGTAATATCAGTATGAGGCGTAATCAATCTGCTAACATGATCACATTGGAATTGTTGCGAATTTCAGATTGCATCGAGTGCATGGCATGTTCAGACAACGTGGTCAGGGCTGGGTTGACACCAAAGTATATTGATGTGGCGACCCTGGTTGGAATGCTGGAATACGAAAGTCGATCTCCTGAAAATGTTTTATTTCAACCAAAAATTGAAGACACTTTTACCAGAATATGGAGGCCGCCTGTGAAAGATTTCGCTGTGGCTGAAATTAAGGTAAAAACTTTAAGTATTATTATCACTTAGGATAAATTTTGTATAATAATTAAATAAAACGATGTTTTTTTAACTACTTCCACTTTTGTCTTTATTTTGACAGCGACCGGTTTCGCCAGGCTCGCTGGCGAAATAAAGACAAAAGTGGAAGTAGTTAAAAAATTGTTTTATTTAATTATTATTTAAAATGAACTTCCATCAAGAGTTTCACTAAAATCATTTGATTATCATAAATTTTGCATATTTTTAAAATCATGAAATATAATATTTTTGATGACCATTTAGAAGGAACAATTAATTGGTGATGATTTTTAAAAATTAATTTAAAAACTCTTTTTCAATATTTTTAACCTTTGAGTGATGATCAATTGAACAAACTAACCATCACGCATCTCGCTGAAAGGGTAGGCAGAAATAATAACCGATGAAAAATAATTTAACCTATGCGGCACTCCATCCTTCTCTTTTCGCCCCCGCGAGAGACGCGATAAATTGTTTTTAATTACATTCAAATATGAATTTACGGATGGTCTTCACAGCAGAGTGGCAACAGCTACGACTGTTATACCCAAGGTCCCCGGTTAGATTTCCGGTGATGACATTGTGAAAAAAATTGCACTATCTTTGGTCTGGTAGGATTCATGTAACAATAAAAATGGCGATAGACCAGCTACCTAACACTTGTCATGAGAATCAATAGTTAAGAAAATTGCAGTAATTGGTTTCAAATAACCTGTTGTATACAAAAAATCTGGAAAGGAATGGGAAATTATCAAGAACCAACAAAAATGCTAATAGACTTTGCTGCAAAGCTAGGATTGTTAAATAAAACAAACAAATTTATAATACAATGTGAAGGCAAACATACTCGTATAAGGAATGGATGATGAGTTTGATTATTATTTTCAGATTCCAAAAGACACAAATGTGTCCTACAATACTCTGATTCGACATAGCGCCAGTATATTCATCGTTGTATCAGGTTCGGCCATTGTGGCGGACACAGAAGATCTGAAAGTGAAGAAGGGAAGTGTTTTCTACCTGAAGGCATCCAGACAGTTAACCATATCCCTGCAGGAGGGGAGTACTGAGGATTTGGTTATGTACCAAGCACTGTGTAATATTTAAGTCACCTTAAACTATGGCGTTCTATGCACATTTGTTTGTACCTCTGTAAATTAAATGCAACCAGAATCTTAGATTGGTTGTTTGTATATATTTGGTTGCAAAACAACTGAATTGTTATAGTATTTCTTGTAAAATCATTAAAAAATATTAAGCCTAAACGAATGTAGGTTTTTCTTGAAATTTTCTACATTGTATATGTTTATTTGACCTAATTCTGAAGAGGCAAATGGACCGGTGTCTTTCATTTGCCTAATGACGATTATGTTATTTGCCAAAAACTTATCTAAAACAAGTGATACAGCGAGCCACTGGTAGGTCGATACTTTAGGTCATTATGAGTCTAGTTGACACACCGATGAGTCGCAATGCCCGCTGTCTATTGAAGCAAAATAATATAAATATAAAACCTTACACTTAAAACTTTTTATGCTTTCGTATGAAGAACTTAATTTGTGGCGTGCCATTATTAATTATAACATTGATACAATTTTAATTTGTTTTTACACCACTTTATTTTTTAACAATCAACCGGTTTCGCTCCCGCCGGAGCTTCGTCAGGGTTACTAAAGACACTAAATAAAAAATCAGAGAAGGGGGGGGGGAGGGATAGAAGTAAGTGTGTTTGTCATTTGAGTCATGATCATTATTCTCCATAATTTTTCCCTAATGATCATGATTCACCGTTCTAACGTCCTATTTGTCCTCGCGCACACTTTCTCCTACCCCTCTTTCTCCCCTCCTTTTAACGTTTCTTTTTTCATGTGTTGTTCTCTGATTTTATGTTAAGTTTATTCTCTCACCCTGATAAAGCTCCGGCGGGAGCGAAACCGGGTGGTGTTAACAAATAAAGTGGTTTAGATACAAATATCAAAAGTGTATTATTATTTTATTTAACTTTTTACTTAAGTTAAAACATTGTCTCACGGGGTTAGTTTTTAAGCATCACAAATAATTTTATATGCATATATATACTTCAATCATATTATTCTAACCTTTTCTAACAAGTTATCTTATTTTTTTATCGTGTTAATGGCAAGTTATATTTATAAAGCTATTAATTTTCCTCTTACTTTTATCAGTGTGGTGGCAGGTTCGGATGACTTTGTCATCTGTTGAATGTCATTTCTAGGGATTATGGGCATATAGATAATAACACGACACATGGAGGCACCTTCCTTGCATTTGCAAAGATTAGAAATATTTATTTGTATTATTAATTGTTTTAAAAATACTTAACATTTGTTATTATAATAGTTATACAAATATATGTGGGTTATGTCACCAAAAATGTTATTATTCAAATATATTTTATGAATTTGTTTTGTGTAATTTTATATATTCAATATACAATATTTTAATAAATAAGAATGCGTATTTTCTTGTCTTTTTTTATATAATACTAATTAACTAATTAACCATCCCGCCGTTTCTCTGGAGGGGTAGGCAGGCAGAATGGACTGCCACATTGTTCTGTCCTGACATACTTCTCTATCTTCCTCTACATCATAGGTTTCCAATCTTTTCTGGGCCACCGCCCCCTTTACAAGAAAAATAAACTTTCAACGCCCCCCTCCCATAAAAGTTATTCGAAATATGTAGAAACACATAGTTGATTTTTAAAATATTATTAAATCTTTTATGTATCTGAAAACGACATATGGTAGAATACCGAACGAAGAAAAGGAAGAAATGATTAGCGTGTTTTTTTTTGTCTTTTTAGACTATATTTTTTTATCTGTCCACGCTCTCTATTTTTTCTGGGTCTTCTACTGCCCCCCTGAAAGTCTCAAACGCCCACAAGGGGGCGTTATCGCCCATTTTGAGAACCTAGGCTCTACATTCATATATCGTATCATGCACGTATGTCGATTTCTCCGACTTCTTACATAGCCTACCATTTAATTGTATGTATCCAATAACTTAAATGACCTTCGTGGGCGAGTGGTAAGTGCTTTGACTGCCACCCCGAAGGTCCCAGGTTCAATTCCCGGCGATGTGATTGTCACACTGTCTTTGGTCTGGTGCAGAATTTACGTGACAATAAAATGGCTATAGATATAATATAAACTAGGAAAGATATGACATGTCACGAGAATCAAAATGATAGCTACACTCTTTACATCGATTTGGCTTACGCTGTAATGATGTAAAGAGGGATTCAATAAAATAATAATAATAATAATAACTGCATTTCATTAAAGGAAATCACCTAGATTAGTTTTCTTTATTTATATTGTATTTATTTACATTTTCAAATACTACAAAACAGAAAGAATGGATGAAGGAAGGAAGGAGGAAGGACAAGTATTGTGAATGGATAAAGAAGTTGACGAAGGCCGAGGAAAACTTGGCATAACCTGTTTAATCATTTACAAAAAGGCGGCATATTTGAGGTTGGATAAGTCAACAAACATGCTTGTCACGGTATGAAGAGGAAGCGCGAGAGTTATGGCAGGATAGAATAGAGTGGAGGTTCATCCTCTGCCTACCCCTTGAGGGAAATGGGGTGATTGTTAGTTAGTTAGATATAAGTAATAACAAACACATCCAATAATGTTAAAAGTCTCAAACAATTGAAGGGTGGACATTACAAAGGTGCCAAGTGTTCAAAAAGTCAAAAATAGGTTTTTGATGCCAATTGGTCTTAAACATAAAGGTCAATAACTGTACAAAATTGTGTAATGATTGAATAATATAGTGTAGTTCAAATGTCACCCTAAAGATGCCACCCGTGATACATGATATATGTAATAAAAACAGTTTTTGCTTATTTTCTCTGCTTTATGTTTAAACCACATAGAAGTAATTAAATGTTCAAAATATATTTTATATTAGGTCCTTACATATGAAATTGGCGTTTTGCCGTACTGGCAACTTTGATCTCAAATATCTTCTCTTTGGTTAGGAATTCCAAATTCAAATTTATACAGCTATTTACTCAAGTATTTGTGTTTCGAAAATTATAATTCATTTGTTTTTTTTCTTTGCGTCACTCAGTTTACAAAATGGAAAACTTGAAATATCGCGTTATTTACGAGTACGAGTTCCACCGTGGCACCAGTGCTGCAGAAACGGCTCGAAGGATTAATGATGTGTATGGCGACGGTGCCGCAAAAGAAAACACAGTGCGTTTTGGTTCCAACGTTTTCGTTCTGGAAATTTCGACCTGCAGAACAAGCCCCGTGGACGGCCGGAGACCAAAGTTGATAATGAAGAATTGAAGGCTATTGTGGAAGCGGATCCATCGCAAACCACGTCCGAGTTAGCTGCAGGCTGCGGTGTTAGTGATAAAACTGTTTTAATCCACTTGAAGCAAATTGGGAAGGTGAAAAGCTTGAAAGGTGGGTACCTCACGAATTGAGTGAAGCAAATCAACAAACGCGCGTTGACTGCTGCGTTGCATTACTCAACCGGCACAATAATGAAGGGATTTTGAATCGAATCATTACCTGTGATGAAAAGTGGATCCTGTATGATAATCGGAAGCGCTCATCGCAATGGCTGAACCCTGCCGAACCAGCCAAACCATGCCCCAAGCGAAAATTGACTCCAAAAAAGTTACTTGTGAGCGTTTGGTGGACTAGTGCTGGTGTCTTTCACTACAGCTTTCTTAAATCTGGCCAGACGATTACGGCAGATGTCTATTGTCAGCAACTGCAAACCATGATGGAAAAGCTAGCTGCTAAACAACCGAGGCTGGTTAATCGCTCTAGGCCACTGCTGCTTCATGATAACGCTAGACCACACACTGCACAACAGACGGCTACCAAATTAGAAGAGCTTCAATTGGAATGTCTAAGACATCCACCGTACTCTCCGGACCTTGCCCCAACAGATTACTATTTTTTTCGAAATTTGGATAACTTCTTGCAAGGGAAAAAATTCAACTCCAATGGGGCAGTCCAAACCGACTTCAAAGATTTTATTGATTCCCGTGGGAATGGTTTTTTAGTAAAGGGATCAATGAACTACCTATGAGATGGCAAAAGTGCATAGATAGCAATGGTACATACTTTGATTAAATAAATATATTATATTTATAAAAAATCAACTTGTTCCTCCCATACAAAACGCCAATTTCATATGTAAGGACCTAATATTTGAAAAATAAAACGGAAATCACAGTATTAAGATTAATGTATTTTTTCTTTTTTTATACAACAGGTCGTTTGAGTCTAATTACTGTATACATTTTGTTATTATATTGATTTTCATGACATGTGATAGGTACCTTTTCTATCGCCATTTCATTGTCACATGAATTCTACACCAGGCCAAAGACAGTGTGACAATCACACTGCCATAGCCAGGAATCGAACTCGGGACCAACAGTATTGCAGCCATTCTGTATCATTGTAAAACTTATAATAAATATAAATTATTTTCGAAATATTATTATATTTTTTATTTTATTATTATTATTTTTTATTTTATTTTTTAAAAATTTATTTTCAATGTGAAAATTGTTTATTTTTTTATATTTTATCTAAGAATATCATATGAGTTATAGAAAATCTTCTCTATTCCATTTTAACATATCTAATAGATTGTATATAGTCACATTACATTGTAAGTTTGTGAGTTTGTGTGTCTGATTTGTAATGTTCTTAGTAGGAAAACATTGAAATTTTTCCAATAAAAATTGTTCATAAATCTCGTTAATATATATTTTTAAACAATTTAATTAAAAAATAATGAAATTCACCACTTAATGCTCGGTTTTTTTTTACGACAATAGAATCAAAAATATCAGGTGATTTTATTTTTTAATTAAAGAATTTATATAATTTAAAAATAGTCCAGTTCCAAAAAGAGGCGAACTCTGTTTGTTAGTTTACCTTATGTAACACAAACAAGTCGAAACGCGCGAGCAGTGCTCGGGTTGGCGCGATACGATACATGCGCCGCGCGCGAACACTGCTCGTTCAAAAGCATTAAGTGGTTAATATTTTTATTTGAAAAAAAATATATATTTATATTACCATGACTACAAAACTCTGTGACAACATGACTGATTTTTTAATTAAAACAACAATTAACGCTTATCTGTCCATTTATCATAATGAACTCCCAAATAGTATATTAATTACTTTATTTATAACAAAGCTTTTGTTTGGATAAAATAATTATTTAAGGGTTTCTTTAATGAATATCTCCGACAGGAATCCAATGACACGATAATGTGAAACCAAATTATTAAATTCTGTATGGTGTAAATTCAATGAGAGATTTTCTTTTTTAAAATAAAACAGTTGTTTCTAAAGATACGAAGTTAAAAAATGTATGAATACGATAGTATTTCAAGTGTTAGCCACGAAGGAAATAATGAGTTTAACATACACTATGCTTTGAATCCGATAAATCGTTTATATTTATTGTTTGGGATTCAAAATTATACATTTGATAAGTTTGGAGTAAAAGCAAGAACGTTGCGTAGTAAAGCTTATTCTGTTTTCATTTTATTAATTATGTTATTTATGTATTGTTACGGGTTGCGTGCAATTCTTCCATATGGAAGTTATGACGTGACGACAACAGTTTTTTTCACGGAATATTTGGGAAATTTTCTAATAGTGATCACTGGTTGTGTGTTAATAGTATCTGAAATCTTTGTGAATCCCAAAGAAGCTATCATTCAAATTTCTAATACGAAATATATAGACCACCGTCTGCAACTCCCAGTCGAGTGCTTTGCTAAAATGCGTTTAAAGATTATTTTGTATTTTCTGTTCATGATTCTGAATATATTGTTCGTTTTGATCCCTGAATATGTAACGGAATTTTATTTTAAACCGACTCATCACTTCTTTTATTTAAATCCCATTTACTATTCTATCCTTGTAATAGAATCTTGTATCTTCCTATATTTGCTAGACATATGGATAATCACATTTCGTTTGAGAGCTATTACTGCCCAGTTGATTTGTATAAACATTTCCCACGAACATACAGAGCTGCTAAAATATGATTCAGTTGATTTCGAACCTCACAATATTTTGTTTATTGATAGTTGGATTGAAATGAATGTCATTTTGGGAAAAAGTCATATTTGTGACGATTTCTCAGATAGGATACTCCGACTCACAGATATTTACGACAAACTTGCAGATAATGTTGATATTGTAAACTCTGTTTTCGGGTACCAGGTAAATAATTTTTTCATAAAATATTTTCTTCCACGTTTGTCTTAACTTTGTGTTGTGAATTCACATTTGAATAAAAATAAAATCTTACTAACGAACCATCACCACCACACCCTTCTTTCCTGACATACTTCTCTCGCTTCTCAACATTTTTACATCATGTCATGCAGGCACGTCGATTTCTCTGACTCCTCACATGGCCAACATTTCATAATACATTTGATTGGTTTGATCGTGCCACGTTTTTCTTGCTCATTGTATCTTGTAACTACAGAAATTAAAGATGACAGATATTATGAACACACAATAAATATTTCATTTGAATAACTTCTTACAAAGAGTTGTATTATGTCAGGTACTCGAATGTCATAGTAAAGTTGATCAGAAGGGTAATGGTATGTTTTTTTATGACTCACAATCAGTCAATCTCCTTGCAACTTGTTACAAGTTATTATATTGTGTTTACAAAATTCTAGGTACTAATAGCAATATGCTGCTGTCTTGTAAGTTTTTTGATGGGTGTAAATTTCCTATTAAACGCAGAAGATGATGATTTTGTAGTAAGTAATTATATGCGTAACCATAGATGGAAAACATTTGAAATTTTGTGCTAGTGTGATTAGAAATTAATACTTGTTTTTGTTATTCTCATTTTAATAGGAACTTAAAATTGGAACATTACTAACTGCAGCTATTTGGTCTGTTCACTTCTTCGCTGTGTTTATTTTGATAATTTACTTCATTGAGAAATTGAAATATGAAGAAATAAGGGTTGTTGAAATCATTAATAAATTAATACTGGACCTGCAATTAGGTAATCTATTTATATTGTTTATATAACACAATTCCAATATTAATATGGTGTGATGATGTAATAATTGCTGTATGTAATACTTTGCAGAAAAGCAGGATTATGCGAGATTACGAGTACTGGAAAAATTGATAAAAAATCGTCCGTGTCACATGAGAGCTTATGGCTTGTTTACTATAGATTGCGCCTTGATGTATAACTTCATTGGAACCATTGCAGCATATTGCGTTTTCTTTTATCAAATGAAAGGAATGAGAATTGCCTAACACATATTACATTTTGTAAAATCTATGATAGGAAATGTTAATGCCATCATGCTGCCAATGTTGTTAACGCCTCTAAGCCATCTTTGCCATTAATGGCGTTATTATGGTCAATGTGATTAATGCCGTTAAAGTTGTTAATGATTCCAAGGCGTCCTTGCTGCCAATGTCATCAATGCTGTTAATGTTGGTAATACTGCCAAGTCATCCATGATCTCCAAGTCAAATTTACGTCTTTGAAAATATTTTCTGAAGTAATTAGATGCTCAAAATATATTAAATCTTTGGAAAAAAAGGAAATTACAGGATCAAGATGAATGTACTCATATATCTTTGTAAAACTTTTGAATCTTTGAATAAATAGTATGTAATTTCAAAGTATTTAATCATTTGATGTGTATTTTCATATGAACCACTCACTTTATTTTTCAAAATAATAAAACACTTAATGATGCTTGAAATTATAATTATAACTACTCTTGATGGTATCCACAATGTCTTTGTTTATGCAGACGATTTGGTGCTGACTGGTGATAGTACAGATTATTTAATAGAAATGTACTCAAAGTTAAAGGAAACAGCAAACATAATTGGTTTGCAAGTCAATATCTATAAGACCAAGTGGATGAGTGTTTCTAGAAAGAATCATGACCTCACCTCACTACTGAGAGATATATGCATGGAGGTAGATAATATTGAGGGACCCAGACCTGGTGTTGCAGCGGGAAGTTTCATTTATTCATTTATTTATTTAAGTATATATCCTAAGCATTACATAATTATTTTCCAATACACTACGATACAAGTTGAAGATACACAGTAATAAGTTAAACAATTTTTTTTTAACAATCTGTTATATATTTTTTTAAATTCCTGATACTACTAGCAATGTGCTGTTGTATTATCAGTTTTTTGATGGGTGTAAATTTCTTCTTAAATGTAAGCGAAGATGGTTTTGTAGTAAGTAATTATATGTGTAACCATATATCTATAGTAATTGAATACATAATTTTTTTTAAACTAGTATGATAAGAAATTAATTCTTGTTTTTTTTGTTATCGTTATAATATAGATACATAAAATTGGAACATTCCATTGTGTGTTCCTTGTTTCCATTTCTTCATTGTGTTTGTTGTAATAACATACTTTATCGAGGAATTGAAATATGAAGAAATAAGGGTCGTTGAAATAATTAATAAATTAATATTGGACTGGGAATTAGGTAATCTATTTATAATTTTCACTTACTTCTTTCCAATATTGATTAGATTTTTATCATAATGTATTAATCTTATATTTATAAAACTTTTGCAGAAAGCAGGATTATGCGCGATTACGAGTGCTAGAAAAATTGGTTAAAAATCGACCATGCAACATGCGAGCTTGTGGCTTGTTTAATATAGATTGTGCCTTGTTGCATAATGTCATAAATATCATTATGGCATATTCCTTTTTCTTCTATCAAATGAAAGGGACGAGAATTGTTTAACACATTACATTAAAAAAATTCTAAGACAGGCAATGTTAAAGTTGTTAATGTTGTCTACGTCGTCAATGCTGTTAATTTTGTAAATGGCTTCAAGCTGTACTTGCCGTTATTGTCATTGATGCCATCCTTGCATTGTCATTATGGTCAATGTTGTCAATGTCATCAATATTGTTAATGTTGTTAATGCTGCCATGGCATCCTTGTCACCAATGTCGACAATGTCGTCAATGTCATCAATGCTGTCAATGTTGTTTATGCTGCCAAGACATTCCTGCCACCAATGTTGCTTATACGGTCAATATATTCAATGACTTTGTCTTGTCACCAATTTTGCTAATGTTGTCAATGTTATGTTTTCAAATTTGTCATAAATGCAGTTAATGTTGTTAATTAAAACATCCTTTGCTGCCGATGTCATAAATGTCATAATTTTGTCAATGTCACCACCAAAAGTCATTAATTTATCATTCTTAATTGAGTGTGTATTTGATTTGAAATATAATTTAACATTTTAAATGGATATACTTTTTGTTTTATATATAATATATTTCATTAGACAGAAAAAATATTCATTAAGCTAAGTTAACTCACACAAATGAATTATTGATTCTCAGTCAAATATTTATATGGCATAATGTACACTTAATAATACAGTAGTTTTGATAAATGCCAGGTGAATGGTAATTGGATTATATTGTAGCTCTTTAATTATCTAATTTACTGGTTAGTAGGTACATGTATAAAATAATATACATACACTTATTGCGATGGCTCGCATGCAAATATCATAGTCGTAGAACAGTCTGTAGTATATAAATATTATAAATCCAACAAAATGCTTTCACTGGATGGTAATCAAAAAAATCGAAGCGTTTTGAATATCCACTTTGCTCTTTCACCAATCAATTTCGTTTTCTTTTTCTTTGGACTCCAAAGATGCTCATACAGTAATTTCAAAGCAGGAATAAGATCAATTTGGAGTCTAGCATATTCCATTTTATTTATGTTAGGTTTGATTTATATATTCACTTATGGATACGCCATTATAATTGAACGAGAAAGAGAAGAGGCAATTTTATCAATGGCTTTTACTGAGAATGTTGGTACGGTCTTAATGTTGTTTGTTGGGGTGTTTTCAATCATTAGTTCGCAGTGTATCAATACAAAACAAATTTTAACGTTGTTTTCAAAGATAGAATGTATCGACAGCCATTTACGTTTTCCTGACGAATGTTTTATAAAAATGCGCCAGAATGTAATAGTTGGGTGTGTGGTATTGCTTGTGTACTCTCCTATAATGGTGATGCACGACTACAGCGCGACCTATGATTCTCCGTTGTCACACTTGTGGCTCCTCAACGCTGAATACATCTCGATAATTATAATAAATTTCAATATATTTCAATACGTTGTCACTATATGGATGATAACGTATCGTCTGAGAGCTCTGATCGTCCAACTGATTTTGTTTGGAAGCACAACTGCGGTTAAAAATATGAATTTAAACATCGAATTTAATCCCAATAATATTTTATATATTCATAGTTGGAAAAACATGAATAAAATTGTTGGTAAAAGCAATATTAACTGCAACTTTAGGGAAGGAATAACCCGACTAACAGCGGTGTATGACAAGCTTGCGGATAGCGTAGATAATGTGAATTCATCTTATGGCATCCAGGTAAACACCACTTAAAAATTCCTTCTTTAACTTCTGAAAATGAAAATGCTTACATTATAATATGTCTTCTTATTTTAGATTTTACTAATAGCGTCTTGCTGTTTAGTTGCGGTGTTAATGGGAGTAAACACGATGTTCAATATTCATTTATTGGGATCAGTTTCTGTAAGTATTATTATATTTTCCAGTAATTTATTCTGTGAGCATATTAAATTCTTTCTAATTAAAAAATGTATATTTATTCTAGTTCTTTAGATGTATGCTAGCCAACATCTGCTGGTGCTTGCATTTTATTATATTAACATTAACATTAATATATTTTGCCGAGAATTTGGATTATGAAAATAAGCGCTCACTCATTGTCGTCAATAAGCTGATGTTAGAACGAAATTTGAGTATGAATACTTTCATTATTATGCCGATTTTAATATATAATAAGATTAGATTAGCCAATTTTAATATTAATACTTTAATATGGAAAGCAACCGGAAACTACCACATCAAAAAGGCCCAGGTGGCATCCCAAGAACCAGCAAAGATATATAAGCTTTGCTGCAAACCGATTGAAACTTAAGAAGAAGAATATTAATACAGTGAAATGAATTAATGTAAATTTTGTCAATGTGATTAGAACTGTCGATGTCATCAATGCCATCAATGCTGTCGTCGATGCTATCGTCGATGCTGTCGTCGATTCCATCGTCGATACGATCGTCAATGCTGTCGTCGATGCTGTCGTCGATGCTGTCGTCGATGCTGACGTAGATTCTATCGTCGATACGATCGTCGATGCTGTCATCGAGGCGATCGTTGATGCTTTCGTCGATTCTATTGTCGAATCGATCGTTGATGCTGTCGTCGATTCTATCGTCGATACGATCGTCGATGCTGTCGTCGATGCTGTCGTCGATGCTGTCGTCGATGCTGTCGTCGATGCTGTCGTCGATGCTGTCGTCGATGCTGTCGTCGATGCTGACGTAGATTCTATCGTCGATACGATCGTCGATACGATCGTCGATGCTGTCGTCGATGCTGACGTAGATTCTATCGTCGATACGATCGTCGATGCTGTCGTCGATGCTGACGTAGATTCTATCGTCGATACGATCGTCGATGCTGTCATCGAGGCGATCGTTGATGCTGTCGTCGATTCTATTGTCGAATCGATCGTTGATGCTGTCGTCGATTCTATCGTCGATACGATCGTCGATGCTGTCGTCGATTTTGTCGCTGGTATCGTTGATGTCGACGATATCGTCAATAAAAAAATATTTTCAATTGTCATAGGCCAAAACCTTGATAATATCACACTTCATGCTTGTTCATGATTCGTACTTTATTGTATTAATTATTAATTTTAGATGAAGATGATAACGCTCTTCTTCTTCTCCTGGAGAATCAGATGAAATGCCGGCCGTGCGCACTGAGCGCCTGTGGTGTCATTTCCCTGGACTGCTCTCTGATCTACACATTTACATCTGTTATCTCAACATACGCCGTTGTTCTTTACCAAATGCGCGGCAAACTGTACCCCAAGGAATGAAATTAAAAAGTGTCAGCATCTCGATGTAACAGCGAACTAATTTGGATATTATTTTAAACTCGATTCGTAAAAAAATACTTTTGCGGATATTGGTCTTGGTTCTTGGTAGAATAAGTTGATAGAATAAGACATTATTATATTCGAGAAAGCTTCAATGTGGACTCTGTGACGGAAAAGGCGAGGGAGGGTCGTCTGCGATGGTACGGTCATGTACAGGGGTAGGCGCTCGAAGTGTTACCAACTTCAAGCTGCTGTAGTAACCAAACGGCTTACGACAGTGCGCTCATGTTTTGACACGTGTTAGTCTGTTATATTGTTAATAATTTTACGGAAGCATATTGTTTTACGTCACAGTTAAAAAAAGTTATCGAAATGGAATTCAAACTCAACAGTGTTATTGCTCTGTATTTGGCTGGGAAATTGCAACCAGCCATTGTTAATGAGCTACGACATTTACATGTGAACAAAATGTTTGTGTATCGGACCATTTCACGTTACAATGATACTGGTAGCATAAAAAAACGCCATGGAGGTGGACATCCAAAAACTGCAACATCGACAGAAATGGTTCGCAAGGTGAAGGCCAGAATTCAATGTAATCCAAGACAAAGCGCAGTTTAATGGGCGAAAAATCTCAATGTGTCTGCTCGTAGCATAGGGCGCATATTAAAAAATGAACTACGATTGAAGCCCTACAACATGCAAAAAGTGCAAGATTTAACGTCTGCACAAAAGGCAGTTCGCTTAGGAAGAGCAAAGGTGTTAAAACACTTGCACGTTGGTGGCGAGCTAGAAAATTTGGTCTTTTCTGATGAATTTTTTTTTACGGTTCAGCATATGTAAACAAACAAAACGATCATGTATGGTTACAGTGCATATCAATAGACAATTTGGACCCTCGAATTGCTCTTCAAAAGCAAGCGCCTTCATCAGTGATGGTTTGGGCCGCGGTAACTGCCACGGGACCCTCACCACTCGTTTTCATTGAACAGGGCGTAAAGGTAAATCAACAAATCTACCGTGAAAAGATTTTAAATGATGCGTTGTTACCTTGGGCACGTAAAAAAATCAGTGGAAACCATTGGACGTTTCAACAAGACTCGGCACCATCCCAGAAAGCCCGTGAAACCCAACGTTTTTTTACAAGAAAAATTTCCCAGCTTAATTTCATCACAACAGTGGCCTCCATATTCCCCGGACTTAAACCCAATGAACTTTTCCATATGGTCCATTCTAGAGTCCAACATATCAGCTAAAAAATATGAGACGGTCGACGCCTTAAAGATTGCTCTTCGCCGAGAATGGGACAATATACCATCAGCCCATATTCGTGCAGCGTGTAAAGCCTTCTTGGACAGACTCGATGCTATTATCCGCGCTAAAGGTGACTTCATAGAACAATAACATATTATTTAAAAAAATTGAAATGTTTTTATGATATACTGAAGTTTTTAAATTAAAAAAATCAAAATTGACAAAATTACAGAATTTTTAATTGGTAACACTTCGAGTGCCGACCCCTGTATACAGAAGGGCGAAGACGGTAAAGAGAGGACCGAGCTACCAACGGCAACTTGGCTGTCAATTGTCATAATCGACATGAAATTCCTCCAAATCGACAGCGGAATGGCCAATTCCGTCTTGATGTTATAACGTCATTTTCGAGACGGCAATAGAATGGCCCAATACCAAAAAGCATGGTGCTGTTCAATTACGAGAGCAAATTAGTTATTCAAGAATCAATTGTATCTCAATAGAGACGAAGATGCAAATTGGAAACAGAATATGGTTGATCGAGGTGTTTACAGGACTTATGACCTGTCATTGGTTGGGTTAAGCGCACGCTTTATGTAATACAACATTCCCCATTCCACCTTTTTTCTTATGACCACCATGTCTGACAATTTTTTGGAAGTTGTATATATGTTAATCTGTAAGACCACCCTTTACATGGTAGTTTATGCAATCTACACACTAACGCCATCTATGAAGATTGTATTTTTTTAAGCATTAAGCAGAAGATCTTTTTAACGCAATGTGAAAGGCTACCGCCATTTAGCGCATTGCTAGAAACCGTCTGGAGATATCACTCCAATCTATATGCTATAATTTTTTGACCAGTTTTTGTTTTTACAACATTTTGAATGTATAAAAATACTTGTAGACGAACAACTGGATTTCACCCATTACGGGCTATCAATTCAAGAATTAATTATTTATGTTTAGTAAATTAGTTATGTCTAGTAAATAAGTCGTCCATGCTTCTTTGTAACAAAATGATTGGATCCTGAACGGTGATGGTTTTTTAAAATACGAAATTTTTAAAAATACAGCATCTTAGATGTTTGGGACACCTCTAGCGAATGGAAGAAGATCGAATCTCACGGAAGATTCTCAATACATGATCAGATGGAAAGCGAAGTGTGGGAAGACTAAAGCTGGTGTGGATGGATGGTGTGGAGGGGGACCTCAGGACAATTGGTGTTACAAACTGGAGAATACAGGCTATGGACCAGGGAGAGTGGCGAAGAATTCTGGAGGAGGCCGGACCCCATAGTGGGTTATTGCGCCATTGTTTAAAATGCGAATTTTAAAATCCGTTGAAACAAAATATTCAAAGGGAATTGCTTCAATTATAAACAGCTGAAGTCAAAGGTGATATTTCAAATCTGATTTCTAAAAACATGAAAAACCATTGAGCGGCTAATGACAAGGCCAGAGACCGACTTAGGTACGTTGTAGGTATTCGAAATCAGCTCATAGGATTGAACACGACTAATAACATGTCTCTCGTTTTACCGCGAATATAGAAGTAGCGAAAGTGAGACGTTAAGCGTGTATGTGAAATAGCAGTATATGCTTTACTTTAAAATGTGACAATGCAACCCACTGATATATTTGTGGGGTTAACAAACCATGCAGGACTTTGAGACCACACGAGTGGAGGCAATGGACTCAGACAGCTGTACCAGCATATTACAATGGCGAAATACATTGCATGGACAACCAAAACACCTGACACAATAGATTCTCAGCCTAACGAAGCCGATGACTGAGTGCGAAAAATGATGAATCGGGGCCCGGGTTCATACACAAAGGTTACTAGAGGTTGTCCGGCAGAGTATCGTGTGCAAAAGAAACAAAACACATAAAAGCCGTACAGCCAACCACCCTACACGTCAGTCATTATTTCGACTTTTAACCGACACGAGTCTACGTTATCAAGTCTACGTCACGAGGGATCTCGGACTCCCTCCAGCCGACCTACGAAGCCACTCGACTACATCACGCAGCTTCTGGCGAGTATTCGCTTCAGCTGACCGACACTATTGTCCAGCGTAACATCGTCATCAGCTGCTCGCCATCCTGACTCCGCCCCGCTGTTATCTACACCCTGCGCAGTAACGCCGTCATCCACCCGCTCCATCACGAGTTACCATTACTATCTAATTTCTTGTAATCGAGAATAAACATTAAAACTTCCACCGTCTTTCAACCATCACCACACCTCCAAAGTGGTGATCTCTCCACGCTCCCAAATATTTTTAATTGTATTTGTGATTCATATCTGATTTATATATAAAAAAACAGTTTCATAGCGATATTAGAGTTGCAAAAAAATTAAAGCAAAAATGTGTATTATGTACCCAGCACCGGTAAGGGAATGCTGAGAACGCTGTTCCAAGCATCCTTGCCTTATTTCCAATTTTGTTTGGTATTATACACTTAGTATATTATTGTTAATTAATTTGTGTGTACCTTATTGTGCATTTAATAATATATTATATTATTTTACTAATTTGACAGTTCGTAATTTATTATTCTCGCATAATAAATTAAATTACTTTGAGACAAATTTGTTTGGCTTATTGGCATTTTAAAATATCCACTCGTACATATTAATAATTTCACTCAATTTATAATAACACATTGAGTTTGGTACAGCTTATCTTCTTCTTCTTCTTTTTGTCCTGTCACACCTCCGTGGTGCATAGGGTCTCAAGGAACCTTCTCCACCCGACTCTATCGCATGCTTGATGCCTAACATCATCCCAAGTGAGGCCTGCCGCCTTAACTTCGTCTTGTAGGGTTCTTCTCTAGGTGGCTCTAGGTCTGCTTCGCTTTCTCTTTCCCCCCATAGGGGACCAGTCTAGTGCACCCTGAGCGATGCAGGCTGGGTTCCGTCTCAGAGTGTGACTGATCCACTGCCATTTGCGTCTAGCGACCTGTTCTCTAATTGGCTTTTCGCCTGCCATAGTCCAGAGAGCGGCATTTGACACTGTTTGGGGCCAATAGATTTTGAATATACAGCTTATACTAGTTTTAAAAATTACCGCATTATGTCAAATACAAAACAACAAATACTCGATGTGCATAGCGTACTATATCCTGTGAATTGTGTGTATTCTATTTTCGGAATTCAAAAATATGCTTACAGTTACAGATCTCATTATAAGCAATACAAAGCAACCAAGTTTTCTCGGTGGAGTTTGGCTTATTCGTGGTCGCTCGTAGTGATTTTGGCTATTTTTTTTGTTATTGGAAATATTGAAAGATTATTAATAGAAAATGAATACTTTTCTCTGAACATTACATGTTTCCTCAGTAACTTTTTGATATCGTGCGCAGCACTTACATCAATCGTTTTATCAAAGTTGGCAAATCCTAGCCAAACGTTTTTACTACTTGATAATTTGGAATTCATTGATGCTAATTTATGTATCCCTTTCGAATTTTTTACAAAGATGAGGTCGACTGTAATTGTTTCTTTGATAGCGTTCTCATTGTTCGTAGCATTCGGAATAGTATTGGATTATGTCATCTGGTTTGCGGTGCACGATACCTTGCTGAAAGTTTCATACGCGTCACTTACCATAATGGATTTAATGATATTTCAATACGCGGTGGACGTTTGGATGCTGACATACAGATTACGAGTTTTTAACATCCAACTGATAAAGGCAAATGATTCCAATGTTATTTTAAATAACGAATCAAGCGTTGTATTTGATACTTTGACATCTTGCAGTAATTATAGAAAGAAACTTAACAATTTCGTTGTTAAAATTGAGAACAAAAAAAAAAGTGATGATTTTGGTAATAAGATTTTAAGGCTTGCTCAAGTGTACGACAAAATTGCCGATAACATAGATATAATAAATTCTTCATACGGTGTTCAGGTAAGTATTCAAATAAAAATATACATTACGTTCTTTTTATCTCTCAAGATATTAATACCGAATATTATTAACAATTTTTTTTCCAGATTTTGTTTTCAATATCCGTCTGTTTTGTGTCATTTCTTGACGGAATAAATTTTATCTTTTACTCGAAGGAGTTATCCATTATAAATGTAAGTTAGTCCTTTTAAGGTATCTTCCTTTTTTCTTGGTGTCATGTTAGGTTACTTCGACGTTGACTATCACTTTAGAGTACGCATCTCTGTTCCGGGGAAACACCTCTGACCCATTCAAGGGTCGCCTGGGACTAGGTGCTATGGCTTGATATTTCTTCATAGTGATAACTTGGGGATTGATATTCCCTTACATTTTCTGGAAGATTTTCTTTTGAGGTTCCCTTCTCTTATTCGGGTGAATCCAGTTTTATGGCACTGAAAATTTGCCATTCATCCACTCTCTATTTGCTATGACATTGATGGTAATGTCAGTGGTCACATTCCCAAAGAGTTGGACTTGGCAGTAGTATTGCTGGTGTCATTGCAGCACGACATTTTATAAAGGTATACTTACTGATTGAGGATACCGCATCATAGCCCTACTACCCGTCAAAACTCCAAGGCATACTAAAATTATATTTGTTATTATTGTTAAATATACTGTTAAATATACCCCAATATATAAATCGTTAAATATGCTGGACAAAAGCGGTTATCATGCCTTTATATAAGGGTAAGGGATCTCGGTTAAACTGCGGAAATCACAGGGCGATCAGTCTGTTGAGCTCCGTCGGTAAGCTGTATGGTAGGATATTGATAGAAAGAGTGAGAAAGATGACTTCCGGAAAGATTTAGGATGTGCAGGGAGCTTTTATGAGTGGACGTGGATGCATGAACCAGATTTTTGCACTTCGCAATCTAACAGAAGTTTTTGGCAAAAGATCGGAAACTTTTCTGCGCGTTTGTAGATCTGCAAAAAGCGTATGACCGAATTGACAGAGAAAAGCTATGGAAGGTCTTGACACTAGGACTTGCAGATCCTCAATGCTGTCAGCGATTAAAACATATTAACTCTTAAAATACTTAAATATCAATGTGTTGTTTCTTGAACAACTATTTAAAAACTCTGTAATGTTCATGAACACATTTTTTTAAACATTAGATAAACTTAAGGCGTTAACACTGGGGAATTCCATAATGACGGATTTTTATGAATTAAAACACTGTTTTTTCCACCTTTGAGTTTATTTTTCTCTACATGTTTCGAAGTTACACCTTAATCATCTGGAGAACGATATATATATTTATATCGCTCTCCCAATGATGAAAGTGTAAGCCTTCAAAACATGTCGAGAAAAATAAAGTCAAAAGTGGGAAAAACAATGTTTTAATTCATAAAAATTCGACATCATTTTTCTATAAGTTTTATTATATTTTATGTGAAGTGTTTGATCTCGTTATATTTAGTATAATATTATTATTTGATCCAAGTTCCAGTCTCACTGCCTAGTTGTATAAGTATACGTGTCAACATGCATAGAATATCAATTTATCAGTAATTATATGAGTATATAAACCATTTTTTTTACAGATTAATACATACATGTATGTTTTATCATTGATTGGCTGGAGCATGCATTTTGTTTGTTTGCTAGCTATAATATCTTTTTGCACTGAGGCCATCAAATATGAACACGAAAGAGGAATAGTCATTTTAAACAAAGTGATTTTGGATCAAGAACTAAGTAAATATTCAATTTTTATTAACCCCTAAGGGGCACCTCGTTCTTCTCCTCCTTAGTTCAATTGGATTATATTTTTCCCTTAAATACCTATATATAGTTTAAACTTCCTTTGTTACCTTCCCTATTCCACATATTAAATAAATTTCCTTCTTTCCCCCATCCTGCATTTTGTCTCCTCCCTCCCTCCTGTGCCTCCTGCTGTGCATTATTTCTTTTTTATTCTTTCTCTAACATATGTTAATTATGTATCAATTGTGTATTTTCTTTTGCTGTTGTATTGCTATATGTGTACGGCGGGACATCGAGGGAGAGTAGCGTAGCTTAAATGTGGTCTGGGTCCCCCTTGGTTGCAAATATGCATATATTATTATTTAACGTAAGTCCCGCATGGACGGGGGACGGGCCTAGGGAGTGCACGAGTGAAGCTGACGAAAGGTGTCGCTGCGCCTATAACAGCTTCGGGTAAGCGGAGCTATTGCGCGGCTGACTTCATTTGAAGTAAAACAAATGTTCTCGAACTGTGGTTGACTATATTTGCAGCTCAGATAGATAGTCCCAGTTCATTATAAGATTACATAAAATTTAGTAGTAATGAACTAGAGTAAAAATGTTTATAAGATACATTCGAATATGAGCTGTAAATTTAGTATTTAATAACAAATGAGTGCTTCATATGAAAATTTGAATAATTGTTTTAATATTTTTTATGAATGTATACTTATACTTGTATACGAATACTGGATTTCACCCACCGTGGGTTATCAATTCATGATTTAATTGTATCTCAATAGAGACGAAGATGCAAATTGGAAACTGAATATGGTTGATCAAGGTCTTTACAGGACTTATGACCTGTCATTGGTTGGATTAAGCGCACGCTTTATGTAATTACAACATTCCCCATTCAACCTTTTCTTTATGACCATGTATGACAAAATTTTGGAAGTTGTATATATGTTAAAGTCCTATACCAGATTTCACATGTCAGTTTCAATGTGCCATCTATGAAGATTTTGATTACATATGTTAATCTTTTTAAGATTACTTTGTTAATCTTTTTAAGATTAATTGTTTCATTTTATTCACTTTAAAAACACATTTTAAAAGTTTGTCTTCAAGTATCCGTATCGGAAATCACTAAATAATACATGTACTTGTAAAAAAAAATGTTCGATTAATAAAACAATGTAGTTATGGTCATATGTATGTGTTAATGCCTTAAGTTTATCAATAGGAACATTTAATATGTTGCAGATGATCGAAATAGGTTTTATGATCGACTTGTTATCCTGGAGAGGCAACAAATGAGTCGACCTTGCGCTTTGAATGCTTGCCGATTCTTCCCAGTGAACTACACCCTGATGCATAGCTTCGTGGCCACCATGGCCAGCTACTCTGTCATTCTCTACCAAATGAGGGGAAATCATGATACCGAAGCTTAAAATACGAGTACGCGTTTTCACATGTATCTCACCAATTTTGATTCAAATGACAAATAATTAAGTAAAACGATGTTTTTAAACTACTTCCACTTTTGTCTTTATTTTCGACAACGACCGGTTTCGCCAGGCTCACTGGCATCGACAGACTGGTGACACTATTGCAAACCGAGTCCATTATATACATGCAGATCAGGGGTAATAAACATGGTTCCATACAAAAATAATCTTCAAAAAATTTACTGAATTTAAATATTGGTATTACAGATATTCAAGAAGATTCGTTTTCAATACAATGGATTTTAAATTTAATTATAGCTTACATATTTACATATAACGTTTGAAAAAATGATACTTTTGTTTTTATTATTACTGAATTGAAATATAATAATATGTTATAGTTCTGGTTGATTAGGTTGGCATCGCCTTATTCGGTTTTCCCCATCCATATAGCTCCTAAGGTCTGGAATCAAACCGAACAATTTTTCGGCATTAATCGATTCCAGGAATTTTTTTATTTCTGGAATCGATTACTATATTACTAGACAAAAATGGAAGTAGTTAAAAAACATCGTTTTATTTAATTATTATTTAAAATGACCTTCCATCAAGAGATAACATCATTTGATGACAATTAATTATTATTGTATATAATTTTACTAATTCTACAGTTCGTAATTTATTATTCGTATAATTAATTCAATTGCTTTCAAGCAAATTTGTTTTGGTAATTGACATTATCAATTTAGTATCAAATGTCTATTGGTACATTGTATATATTTGAATCAATTTACACGAGCATATTGAGCTTGGTATAAGCGCATTAGTACTAGTTTTTCCATAGTGAAAATTCATAATTAAAAAAACACACCATGCTAGACACAAAACAAAAAACACTCGATGTGCATAGCGTACTGTATCCAGTGAATTATGTGTGTTCTTTTTTCGGAATTCAAAAATATGTTTGCAGTCGTATATCTCATAAGCAATACAAAGCAATCAAGTTTTCTATGTGGAATTTAGCGTATTCGTTGTCACTGGTAGTGATTTTGATTGTTTATTTTGTTATTGGTTCTTTTCAAAGATTTTCAAAACAAACTATAAATATGCCTCTGAGCATTACAAATTTCCTCACTAGCTTTTTAATATCGTGCACAGCACTTATATCAATCGTTTTATCAAAGCTAGCAAATCCTAGTCAGACTTTACTACTTGGTAATTTGGAATTCATTGATGTTAATTTATGCATCCCTTTCGAATCTTTTACGAATATGAGGTCGACTGTAATTGTTGCTATGATAGCGTTGTCATCGTACATAGCTTTCGAAATTCTAATGGATTTTATTATTTGGTTTGCGCTGCAAAGTACCTTGCAGATTGTTACATACGCCTCTCTTATCCTAATGGATTTTATGATATTTCAATACTCCGTGGACATTTGGATGCTGACATATAGATTGCGAGTTTTTAACATCCAACTGATAAAGGCAAATGATTCCAATCTAATTTTAAGTAACGAATCAAGCGTTGTATTTGATACGTTGACATCTTGCAGTAATTATAAAAAGAACACTAACGATGGCGTTGCTCATATTGAGAACAATGAAAAAAGTGATGATTTTGGTAATAAGATTTTAAGGCTTGCTCAAGTGTACTACAAAATTGCTGATAATGTAGATATGATAAATTCTTCATACGGTGTTCAGGTAGGTGAACAACATAAGTATACATTTCATTATACCGGACCGGAAGAGTTTTCAGAGATCCCCATGTGCTCAGAGTCATATACAACGCATTGGTTCGGAGCAGGCTCAAAAGTGGTTCTGTGATAAGGAGTCTTCACGAGGCGAGATATTACGTTATGCTGGAGAGGGTTCAGAAAAAAAATCTAAGGTATCTCTACACGAGGGAGTATGGTAGGTATCCGTGGCTCTATCCCACGGCAGTTCTTTTGGGCATGCTTGGGACCAACTCTCTGCAGCTTCGAAGAGATGGGCATCTCATTACCCATTTCTTCAGTTTATTCGGGGGATATTTCGAGAACTCGGTCATGCTGGAGAGTGTTCGGCTTTTTGTCCCTGATAGATATCTCCAACAGCGACAGCGTAGATTGTTTTACCTACCGGCCGTCAGAACTAACCTGCCTTTGGTGACACCGGTGGGAAGATCAATTAATCTGCTGAACGCGGTCGACGTCTTTCATATTAGTGAAAGTACGTTCAGAAGTCTAATACTCTTGATTTTGGAAAGTATCTTGTCTTCCTAATGTCGAACCATCTCTCATGCATTTCTGGTAGTATAGCATACTATACGCAATATATTATTTTACCTGTTCTCAATAGATGCCTTAAAACTTAATTTTGTAATGTCTATTGATGAAATAAACTGATTTGGTTTGATTAGATTATTTTCCTCTATTAGGAAATTGATATGAATCGGTATTATTAACAATTTTTTTTTACAGATTTTGTTTTCAATATGCGTTTGTTACGTGTCATTTCTTGGAGGAATAAATATGCTCTTTTACTTGAAGGAGTATTCCATTATAAATGTAAGTTAATGCTTTTAAAGTATCTTCTTCTTCTCTTGATGTCATGTCAGGTCTCCCTCGAACCTATCACTTTAGAGTAGGCATCTCTGTCCCGGGCCATCACCGCTGACCCATTCAAGGATCGCCCAGGACCTGGAATAATGGCTTGATTTATCTTCATAGTGAATACCTAGGGAATGATATCCAGTTTGGCTTTTCGCATAAAATTATCGAAATTTATTTTTATTGTTAAATTACACATAAACCGCAGCTTATAATTAAAAGATTGACAACCAACTTGAAAGTGATGACGTCACGGGATATCTAAAATGCAGATTACTCCGTCGGTATTGTAGTTACATTTGTAAAAACTTCGAATATTTGTTACATATGGTTTATAGATGATATTAAAAACATGTTTGTGGGCGTAATTGCACTGGTGCTGTCATACCACCGGATATATTTTTTTTGTATACAACAGGTCGTTTAACTCTTAGAGAACTAAACACTGCATTTGCAGTGGCGCAAAGTCGTGCCCGCGGTACTGTACACTGCAATTGCAGTGTTAGATCTGTACTTGGTTTTGTCATCAAGTAACATCTCTACTAGTTAGTTTAAAACAAAAGTAAACATGTCATTTCATCAAGTATGGCCTTGGCTTCATGTTGGCATTCACAGATTTTTCTTTGTACTCAGGGTTTAATTTAAATAAATATTTTTTGTCAGATGTAAATCGTAAGGGCTGAACTGGAATACTACCACAATCACGCGCGGGCGTATGGCGGGTCTTGTGTCGCGACGTACAGCTACGAGTCAGATTTCAATGTTTCTGTTATCTTTAGGGTGCCCATATATTATGGACGAACCGAGAGCAAGAAACTGTTTAGCTTCTTCTAAATTGTAAAGTTTGTGATGTATTGCTTGAAAGGATGTGATTTGAAAAAAAGTTTAATCTAACAGTTTTCGTATTTATAAATACGATTGTGTTAATTAAAAAAAATTAAAGCATTAACGTTTTGGATTTCCATTCCAACCATGACGAATTTTTATGAATTAAAAATATATTTTTGTTAGTTAATTTTTTTTCGATATGTTTCAAAGAATTGTTATTGGAAAAATTTATAAACCGTATGAAAAATTATATAATTATATCGACATATTTCGAAGGTTATATATAGGTTTAAAACCTTCCAAACATGTCGAGATAAATAAAGTAAGAAGTGGAAAAAAGAATGTTTTAATTGTTTTAAAATTTATGACTGCCCTTGAGATGATTAATTCATAAAAATGGAGCTCTATAAATTATTCAATTTATTATTATTATATGGCAGTACACAATGGAGTTCTAGTGCCAACCCTCATGTATGGAAGTGAAGCTTGGAGCTGGCAAAAGAAGGATGAAAGCAGGATAAACGCCGTAGAAATGAGATCACTGAGAAGAATGTGCGGAAAAACGTTGTATGATAGAATACCGAGCGATGAAATAAGAAAGAAATGTAAGGCAGAGGACTGCATCATGAATAAAATTAAAAAAGGATCCCTGAGGTGGTTCGGACATATGGAACGAATGGATGAGAGTAGAATGGTATGGTTAAAAAATTGTACACAAGCAGCGTGAGTGGGAAAAGAAGCCGAGGACGACCGAGGAAAACATGGCATGACCAAATTAATCAATTACTAAAAGGCGGCCACATTCGAAGTCGGAACGATCGACGTGCGTGCATGGTAAGATGTATGGATGTAGAGGAAGCTCGAGAGGTATGCCAGGACAGGCCAGTGTGGCGATCCATCCTCTCTGCCTACCCCTCCAGGGAAATGGCGTGATGGTTAGTTAGTTAGTTAGTTAGTTAGTTTATTATTATATCATTACTTTGTTATAAACCTTAAATACACATTTTTTTTTACAGTTTAGTTCAAACGTTTTATCACTGACTGCCTGGAGCATGCATTTTTTTGGTATATTAACTACAATCTCTTATTGCACGGAGGCGATTAAGTATGAACACGAAAGAGCAATAGTCATCTTAACCAAAGTGATTTTGCACCGAGGGCTAAGTAAATATTTTATTTTTATTATAATATTACCAAAAAATATTTTAAAAGAGTATCCAGATTGCTTTTCCAAAAGCATATACTATACGATATAGCAATGCTTTTCACATAAAATCATTTAAAAATAATATATTTCATTTGAATCCCATAACCGAGGAATTACAAGTCATGTTGTCGAGAATGTATGAGGTATGCAAGTCAAATGATTAAATGATGAATGTCGGAAAGTCAAAGGTGATGGTTTTTGAAAGGGAAGAGCAAATTACAGTTTGTAACATAAGTGTGAACGGAGAGAATTTGGAGCAGGTGAGTGAATTTGTGTATTTAGGTAGCATGTTCACAGCGGTCGGCCGAACGGATAGTGACGTCGAAAGAAGGGTTGGTGCGGGTAAAAAAGTGAATGGAGCTTTAAAAATAGTTATTGGAAACAAGAATTTATCAATGAAAGTGAAAACAGCCGTTCACAATGGAGTTCTGGTCCCAACCCTAACGTATGGAAGCGAAGCATGGAACTGGCAGATAAAGGATGAGAGCAGAATAAATGCGGTAGAGATGAGGTCCCTAAGGCGTATGTGTGGAAGAAAGATATACGACAGAATCTCAAATGCTGATATAAGAAAGAAATGTAGAGCGGAAAAAGGTATTATGATCAAAATTATGAAAAGATCGCTGCGTTGGTTCGGACATATGGAGCGCATGGGTGAAAAGAATGGTTAAGAAAGTATACGTTAATGATGTAAATGGAGTACGGAGTCGAGGCAGACCGCGGTAAACATGGCATGAACAAATCAATCAAATTTAAAGGTTGGTCATGTTAGAAGTCGGAAGAATCTACCATACGTGCGTGTATGACTCGCTTTATGAATGTGGAGAGAGAGGTGTGCCAGGATAGAGTAGTGTGGCGGTCCATTCTCTCGGCCTACCCCTGCGGGGAAACGGCGTGATGGTTTGTTTGTAAATCCCATTACTAGGATGTGCAGATTATATAATACAATTTTTCTTTTCTTTTTCCTAAACTGCTTTATTAAAGCCTTGATTTGAATTTGTGTGATTTTATTCTTATTTTGTTATTTAGGCATTTTTTCTCTATCTTGGGTAAACTGCCTTGTTTTACCCGATTTCTTTATTTTTACTTTATCCTAAGTCTTGTTTTGCCTATTTCGTGAATTGTTTTTCTTCATGTAATGCTATTGTATTGTTTAATCTGATTTGTATTTATTTTTTTATCATACTGCTTTACTTGGTTTGTTTGTATTTTTTGTCTTATTTTACCTGATTTGTATATATTTTTTCTTTGTCCTTTGTTCCAGCCTTGTTTTACTTAATTTGTATGTTTCTTTATCTTACATTGATATCTTGTTTTGTCTGACTGTCTTGTTCTTTGCACCGTGGAGTAGTACAAGGCAGTTGAACGCCAGTGCTATGCACTTGGTGTGCACATGTTATTGAGGAATCTAATCTGTTTTAATATATATTTTTTCATATTTCCAATCACTACTGTACATTAGATGTTTGTTTGTGTACCAATAATAATTGAATGTATCTGTATCAAAAATCACTTAAGTAACTAACTAACCATCACGCCGTCTCTCCGAAAGGGTAGGCAGAAAGAATGAACTGTCACACTTTTACTGATGCGGCATATCATTTCTCTTTTCGCCCCGCGGGAGACACGATGTGAAGGGTTGCGAACCCCATCGCCACCAATAGGCATCTCCCGCGCACACTTCGATCGTCCAACACCCACAAAATAAATCTCAAACAAATAATATAAAATACAATGATATAATATAAAATAACAAAATAAAAATAATTTAACACCAAAAGTTATTTTTAGATGGTGCACATATTGTCTATTTATTTTATGTTCCACGTATCCACCGTTTTTTTAATTGAGCACATAATGTAATAACACATAATGTTTTTTTCGATTTTGCACATGTTGACATGGACGATCCGGACTTTTGTGTACCTATCTGATTTGTGTATCACGTACATATATAATTACTTAAGTATATAATTACAAATACATTAATAAAACAAGTGTTAGATAATTAAAAAAAATTAAATAATGGTGAAATAAAACGATGTACGAGGGTAAAATAAGTGTCCCTGTTTACCACGGCGCGCGGATCGCTGTAACGTGCGATCCGGCAACACTGGATCTTAGCTTGGTCTCCCCCCTCCACATCCCCACCCAGCCGATCTCGCTGCGACGCTCAGTGTCGGTTTGGCAGCCGTAAATAATGGAGCTCTCGTATTTAGATAAGTACTTCCATTATTGACTTTATTTCGACTGCGACCGGTTTTGCCAGGGTCGCTCGCATCGGCAGACTGGTGACAATGTAATTAACGTAAGCATTTATATACGTATATGTATATCAGGCGTGGTAAACGACATTCTATACAAACATAATATTTAAATACCTATGTAAAATTTACTGAATTTAAATATTTATATTAAGCTTATATTGATCTGTCTGTCCATCGAAATCGGTTGCTGTCGAAATAAAGACAGACGTGGAAGTAGTTCTTTAAAAAACATCGTTTTATTTAATTACTATTTAAAAATAAACTTTCATTATTAGATTTCAGTAAAATCATTTGATTAGCTTGAATATTTTAATTATTTAACTAAGTTTTTATGCGGTATTGTTAAATGTTGCAGATGATCGAAATAGGTTTAATGATCGACTGGCTATCCTGGAGAGGCTGCTGAAGAGTCGTCCGTGCACCTTGAATGCTTTCCGCCTGTTCCCGCTGGACTGCACCCTGATGCATAACTTCGTGGCCACCATGGCCACCTACGTGATCGTTCTCTACCAAATGAGGGGAAATCGTGATACCAAAACTTAAAATACGAGTACGCGTTTTCACATGTATATCACCAATTTTTATTCAAATATATCCATATAGTACCTAAGGTCTGGAATCGAACAAACCAATTTTTCGGCATTAATCGATTCCAGGAATTTTTTTATTTCTGGAATCGATTACTATATTACTAGACAAAAGTGGAAGTAGTTAAAAAACATCGTTTTATTTAAATATTATTTAAAATGAACTTCCATCAAGAGATATCAGTAAAATCATTTGATGAAAATTAACTAACTAACTAACTAAACTAACCATCACGCCATCTCCCCGAAAGGGTAGGCAGAAATAATGGACTGTCACACATTTACTGATGCGGCACTCCATCCTTCTCTTTTCGCCCCGCGGGAGACGCGGTGTGATGGGTTGCGAACCTCATCGCCACCAATAGGCATCTCCCGCGCACAATTCGATCGTCCAACACCCACAATATAAATCTAAAACAAATAATATAAAATACAATGATATAAAATAAAATAACAAAATAAAAACAACTTAACACAAAATGTTATTTTTAGATGGTGCACCTATTGTCTATTTAATTTATGTTCCACGTATCCACCGTTTTTTAATTTAGCACATAATGAAATAACACATTATGTTTTTTTCGATGTTGCACATGTTGACATGGACGATCCGGACATTTGTGTTTATTTAATGATAATTAATTAATTATCATATAATTTTACTAATTCTACAGTTCGCATAATTAATTCAATTCCTTTCAAGCAAATTTGTTATACTAATTGACATTTTCAATTTACTTTGAAATGTCGATTGGTACATTGTATATATTTGACTCAATTTATACTAACATATTGAGCTTGGTACAAGTGCATTAGTACTAGTTTTTCCATTGTGAAAATTCACAATTTAAAAAATACATCATGCCAGACACAAAAGAAAACACACTCGATGTGCATAGCGTACTGTATCCAGTGAATTTTGTGTGTTCTTTTTTCGGAATTCAAAAATATGTTTACAGTTGTATATCTCATAAGCAATACAAAGCAATGAAGTTTTCTATGTGGAATTTAGCGTATTCGTTGTCACTGGTAGTGATTTTGATTGTTTATTTTGTTATTGGTGTTTTTCAAAAATTTTCAACAGAAAATATGAATTCGACTCTGAGCATTACAAATTTTCTCACTCCCGTTTTAATATCGTGCACAGCACTTATATCAATTGTTTTATCAAAGCTAGCAAATCCTAGTCAGACGTTTTTACTACTTGGTAATTTGGAATTCGTTGATGCTAATTTATGTATCCCTTTCGAATCTTTTACGAATATGAGGTCGACTGTAATTGTTGCTATGATAGCGTTGTCATCGTACATAGCTTTCGTAATTCTAATGGATTTTATTATCTGGTTTGCGCTGAAAAATACCTTGCTGATTGTTACATACGCGTCGCTTATCCTAATGGATTTTATGATATTTCAATACTCCGTGGACATTTGGATGCTGACATATAGACTGCGAGTTTTTAACATCCAACTGATAAGGGCAAATGATTCCAGTAATTCTTGCAGTAATTATAGAAAGAACACTAACGATGGCGTTGCTAATATTGAGAACAATGAAAAAAGTGATGATTTTGGTAAAAAGATTTTAAGGCTTGCTCAAGTGTACGACAAAATTGCTGATAATGTAGATATAATAAATTCTTCATACGGTGTTCAGGTAGGTGAACAACAAAAATATACATTTCATTATACCGGACCAGAAGAGTTTTCAGAAATCCCCATGTGCTCAGTCTTATACAACGCATTGGTTCGGAAAAGGCTCGAAAGTGTTTCTGTGATAAGGAGTCCTTATGAGGCGAGATATTCCGTTTTGCTGGAGAGGGTTCAGAAAAAAATTCCGAGGTATCTCTACATCAGAAAGTATGGTAGCTATCCGTGGCTCTATCTCACTGCATTTCTTTTGGGCATGCTTGGGACCAACTCTCTGTAGCTTCGAAGAGATGGGAATTTCATTACCCGTTTCTTTAGTTTACTCAGGGGATATTTCGAGAACTCGGCCGTGCTGGAGCGTGTTCGGCTTTTTGTCCCTGATAGATATCTCCGACAGCGATAGCATAGATTGTTTTACCTACCGGCCGCAGAACATACCTGCCTCGGGAAGAGCAATAATTAATCTGCTGAACGCGGTCTCGCTTTGAGAGATCGACGTCTTTCATATTAATGAATGTACGTTCATAAGGCAAATACTCTTGATTTTGGAGAGTATCTTGTCTTCTTAATATCGAACCATCTCTCCTGCATTTCTGGTAGTATAGCATACTATACGCAATATATTATTTTACCTGTTCTCAATAGATGCCTTAAAACTTAATTTTGTAATGTCTATTGATGAAATAAACTGATTTGGTTTGATTAGATTATTTGCCTCTATTAGGAAATTGATATGAATCGGTATTATTAACAATTTTTTTTTACAGATTTTGTTTTCAATATGCGTTTGTTACGTGTCATTTCTTGGAGGAATAAATATGCTCTTTTACTTGAAGGAGTATTCCAATATAAATGTAAGTTAATGTTTTTAAAGTATCTTCTTCTTCTCTTGATGTCATGTCAGGTCTCCCCCGAACCTATCACTTTAGAGTAGGCATCTCTGTCCCGGGCCATCACCGCTGACCCATTCAAGGATCGCCCAGGACCTGGGATAATGGCTTGATTCATCTTCATAGTGAATACCTAGGGAATGATATCCAGTTTGGCTTTTCGCATAAAATTATCGAAATTTATTTTTATTGTTAAATTAAAAGATTGACAACCAACTTGAAAGTGATGACGTCACGGGATATTTAAAATGCAGATTACTCCGTCGGTATTGTAGTTACATTTGTAAAAACTTCGAATATTTGTTATAGATGGTTCATAGATCTCCTCGGAGATCGACGTCTTTCATGTTAGTGAAAGTACGTTCAGGGGGCAAATACTATTGACTTTAGAAAGTATCTTGTCTTTCTAATGTCGAACCATCTCTAATGCGTTCCTGGTACTTTGTTGTATTTATATGATATTTTACCTGTACTTAATAGATGCCTTAAACATTTTCCTGTTTGTAATGTCTATTGAGTTAATAAACTGATTTGATTTGATAGATGATACGAGTAGTATCGTTCGGAGTAAAACAATGTTTGTGGGCGCATACCACCGGATATTTTTTATTGCTGTCATACCACCGGATATTTTTTTTGTATACAATAGGTCGTTTAAACCAAATTACTGTATACAATTGGTTATTTTAGTTATTAAAATGATTTCCATGACATGTTTTAGCTATTATATTATATTGGTAGCTAATCTATCGCTATTTTATTGTCGCGTGAATTCTACATCTGCTCAAAGAGAGTGTGAAAATAACATTCTCGCCCGGAATCGAACCAGGGACCTTTGGTGTGACAGTCATAGCTCTTGCCGCTCTGCTACGAAGGTCGTCGAATTCAAGTAGTCGAGTAGAGTCGACGTAGAGGCCTAGTTTTTCTATTGCGACGCGTTGTAGTTGCACTTATATGATTCTAGGGAAGAACTTACAGCGATATAATATTTTTTAAACTGGAAATGACACTCGTCCTAAAATCAATTTATTATACTATGTAGGTACCCGTTGAAAATCAATTCCTTTGTCGTGTCACGACTAGATTACTGCTATGGAGCCTACGCCAACATCCCCGAACAGCAAACTAATAAACTCCACCCTGAATTCAATGCGGTAGCAAGACTGATAAGGGGTGTGCCGAATCCTTGTCATATAACACAGGATCGTAGCTTCATTATCTGAAATCTCCAAAAAGGATATTTGTCGGTCTTTAAGGCGTTGCATGGAATGGCACCGGCATATATATCCGAACTCTGCATCAACGAGAACCTGAATGCCAGACAGTCTACATTGCGATCACTTAAGTCTTCTGCGATCGGTAGATCGACTGTGTCAAAACGCTGTCCTCGCACAAACTTTGGCGACCGAACCTTCGAGGTAGCCGGCCCTTCAGCATAGAATAATCTTCCAGCAGACTTCAACTGCACTGAGAATCAATTTCACGCACATTTTCAAATAATCCTTTCCTGATTTAAATGTTGATCGACTGCGTCAAATGCAGCCCTCATTAAAAATGTTTATTTTTTAACTAGTTCATAAAACGGAACATTTTCTACAGCGCCCTTGAGATGATTAATTCATAAAAATGGCGCTCTATAAATTATTCAATTTTTTATTATTATATCATAACTTTGTTATCAACTATAAATACACATTTTTTACAGATTAATACATACGTTCTATCACTGATTGGCTGGAGCATGCATTTTTTTGGTATATTAACTACAATCTCTTATTGCACGGAGGCGATTAAGTATGAACACGAAAGAGCAATAGTCATCTTAACCAAAGTGATTTTGGACCGAGAACTATGTAAATATATTATTTTTATTGTAATATTACCAAATTTTTTTTTAAAAGAGTATCCAGATTGCTTTTCCAAAAGCATATACTATACGCTATAGCAATGCTTTTCACAGAAAATCATTTAAAAATAATGTATTTCATTTGAATCCCATAACCGACGCGACGAATTACAAGTCTTGGTGTCGAGAATGTATGAGGTATGCAAGTCAAATGATTTAATGATGACTGTCGGAAAATCAAAGGTGACAGTTTTTGAAAGGGAAGGGCAAATGACAGTTTGTAACATAAGTGTGAACATAGAGAACTTGCAGCAGGTGAGTGAATTTGTGAATTTAGGTAGCATGTTCACAGCGGATGGCTGAACGGATACTGACGTCGAAAGAAGGGTTGGTGAGGGTAGCAAAGTGAATGGAGCTGTAAGGTATGCAAGTCAAATGATTTAATGATGAATGTCGGAAAGTCAAATGTCAGAGAAGTACTTCCATTATTGCCTTTTTTCCGGTTTCGCCAGGGTGGCTCGCATCGACAGTCTGGTGAAAATATAATTAATGTATGCATTTTAATACGTATATATCAGGCGTTGTAAACAAGATTCTATACAAACATAATATTTAAATAGTTTTATAAATTTTACTGACTTCAAATATTTATATTAAGCTTATATTGATATTAAGATAACCAGTCTGTCTATCGAAATCGGTCGCTGTCGAAATAAAGACAAAAGTGGAAGTAGTTCTTAAAAAAACATCGTTTTATTTAATTACTATTTAAAAATAAACTTCCATCAATGGATTTCAGTAAAATCATTTGATTATCTTGGACATTATAATTATTTAACTACGTTTTAATGCGGAATTTTTAATATGTTGCAGATGATCAAAATAGGTTTAATGATCGACTGGTTATCCTGGAGAGGCTGCTGAAGAGTCGTCCGTGCACCTTGAATGCTTTCCGCCTGTTCCCGCTAGACTGCACCCTAATGCATAACTTCCTGGCCACCATGGCCACCTACGTGATCGTTCTCTACCAAATGAGGGGAAATCGTGATACCGAAAGTTAAAATACCGCAAAGAGAAGCCGTGGAAGACCAAAGGAAGCACGGCATGACCAAATTAATCAAATGCAAAATAGCGGCTACATTCAAAGTCGGAGAAATAAACGTGCATGACGCGAAATTCGACATGAACATAGAATAAATGCAGTAGAAATGAGATCTCTAAGACGAATGTATAGAAAATCTGTAGATCAGAAGTTTTCCAAACATTTTTGTCCCTTTGCCGATTTCTTCTATTTTGTGCAGTTGTAAATTTACCGGTCGAAACCTTTTTTTTTAGCTCATTTGGGATAATCGAATATCCTATCTTTGCCGAATGAGCTAAAAAAAGGTCGCCAACGATTACGACATTCGTTTTGCGTTACAATATTCGGCTTCAATTCAATTAAACCATCTCGTGGACCCCAATTTTTTTTCAATTGTCGTAGACCCCTGGGGGTCAATGTAGACCACTTTGGGAATCACCGCTGTAGATGATACAGATTTTTGACACATTTGAATATAAGAAGTGAATGCAGTGCGAATAAAAGTGTTATGAATAATATAATGAAAGGCTCGTTATGATGGTTTGGACACACGGAAAGAATGAATGAAGACAGAATGGTGAAGATGTAAACGATGTAATATGTAAACGACGTGAACAGAGCTAGAAATAGAGGAAGGTCGAGGAAAACGTGACACGATTTTAAATGTCGGTTTCGCGAGGAGTCGGAGAAATCGAGGTTCATGCATGATACGATTTAATAAAGTGGAGAAAACGAGAGAAGTATGTTAGGAAAGAAAAAGGTGTCTGTCCACTCTTTCTGCCTACCCCTTCATCGAGATGGCGCGGCGTGATGGTTAGTTAGTTTGTTTGTTATCATAGAAATCGTCACCTGAGAGTAAGAGGGTTCCAACTAACAAAATTTCACATTTGTTTTTTTTATTCTTGAAAAGCGTTCTTACTAATCTTATCTATACGTACAATTAAAAAAAAACATGTAATAGTATCGTCATTTTGATGTTACGAAAATAATCAAGTTCCATCTGATCATTCAAAACACACGATTCACTGAAGAAAGATTCATTTAAACTTAGAACTTTATTATTCCAACTGTTGCCAGACAAAATTTACACGTTTCTCGGTAAAAGAATCTCTGGAAATTGGAATAAAACCCCTTTATTCCAAGATATACACCCGAAACCAACAAAACTTTGACTTCATTTTTCTCAGCTTTTTACTTTTGTCAGTTGGAACCTTCTTACTCTCAGGTGACGAAATGTTAAAAGACAGCCGAGAACCTTTCTAGAGACATAACGATAATTGTAGCCATTTAAATTAATCTTGGAAACCTATCGGTATTTTTCACAGCAGTTGTTTCTGTGTTATTATCAAAGATATCGATGTTTGTACAACTTTGGAATTTGGACTACGACGATGAAGGATTTTGTTTTTTACGTATTTATTAAAAATAGTGAGTTGCTTTGAAATTTATACCTGATATTGAAATTCACTCTGGAATTATATACATTAATTACACCATTCATCATGAAGCACACACACATGTTTTTCGATGGTACGTTTTTCATAAATAAATACATATCGCACAATCAAAATGCCTATCAATTATTCATTTTAAAGCAATATGAGTTTGGGTTGTCGGTAATGTAGCTCTTGTTGTGTGAGTTTAATTAAACGAAATGTATAAAAGTGCACAATGGTGTTCTTCTACCGACCCTTATGTATGAAAGCGAAGCATGGAACTGGCAAAAGAAGGATGAAAGTAGAATAAATGCAGTAGAAATGAGATCTCTTAGACGAATGTGTAGATACTCTGCGTACGATAGAGTGTCGAATGAAAATATAAGAAGTGAATGGACAAGTGATGGTGTTATGAACAAAATAATGAAAGGATCATTAAGATGGTTTGGACATATGGAAAGAATGAAGATGAAAGAATGGTAAAAAAAGTATATGTTAACGATGTAAACGGAGCCAGAAATGGAGGAAGACAAGGAAAACGTGATACGATCAAATAAATTAAATATTGAATGTCGGTCATGTGAGGAGGACGCGCGTGCATGACACGATGTATGAATGTTGAGGAAGCGAGAGAAATATGTCAGGAAAGAAAAGTGTGGCAGTCTATTCTTTCTGCCTACCCTTTCGGGGAGACGGCGTGTTGGTTAGTTAGTTAGTTATAAAGGATTTTGATATTTAAACAACTTCTTAAAAATATTGATTATTACTATATGAAAATGTCCCAATTTGACCAGAGTTTCACTAATACATTCAGCCTCTTTATACGATCACTATAAATTTTTGGTTAAATTAAGGCATGAGCGCGTGTAGAAGTCCACAATTATTAAAACGGAGGTTTTCTGAATTCTGAAATCATTGTGGTTTTTCTGAATTAATTGTGGTTCTTAGTTTACATCATTACCTCGATTATGAAATAATGACTACGATCGAAACTTGCTGATTGAAATATGACTTGTGATGTTAATTAGAAAAGTGTTTTCTATTAAATTTTCGTAATTTACGTGTTTTGTTTACAAAGTAAATTAATTAATTCGACTTAATATACTGAATATATGTGTTCACGAAATGGTATTACACACATTATATATTTAATACGTGGATTAGAACAACAGACACCAGGAGCACAATACCGTTTTTTTAAACAATGTTTAAAAATATTTTTAAATCAGACTCAAAAGAGAGACCGTTAGATGTGCATAGCACTTTAGTGGCAATCAACTTCGTTCATACAATTTTTGGTATTCAAAAATATTCTTTTCAAGGGCACAAAGTAACGAAAAGTCCCACATGGATTCAAGTATATTCTTGGATATTAATTTTGATTCTTGTTATCACTGAAATAATGTGGTCAGTCAAGAGCTTTCAGAGAATCACAACTATATCTCTTATCATAGTAAACAATCTTGGAAGCCTATTGGTATTTTTCACAGCAGTTATTTCTGTGCTATTATCAAATAGTGATAAAAGTTTCAAGACGACGTTTATACAACTTTCGAATTTAGAATACGTCGATAAACGTTTGCATGTCCCGGCAAAATTTTTCGCGAAAATGCGTTCAACCGTTTTAACTTCATTATTTTTTTCAATTTCTTATCTTGCATTATTCACATTTGTGAATTACGTGGTTTGGACTGAATATCAAGACATCTTGTTGGCTACAGCATATTTTACGATGTACATCATGGATTTATTGACTTTTCAATACCTGCTGGATATTTGGATGGTGACTTATAGGTTAAGATTCTTAATCGCCCAACTGATGTGGCTGGACGACCTAGATATGATCAGAAATAAAACTATAAATGTAACTGTCGATCCATATAATGCAACACAAGTGAAAAGTTGGGAACTGCAAAAGGATGAATTTAAAATTGATACTCTTATTGAAGAGTTTGGTGACAGATTACGTAGACTTACGGACGTATATGATAAGCTTGCTGATAATATAGATATTGTCAACTCATCGTACGGGGTCCAGGTATTATATATATATTAATATATATTAAAGTGAAAAATGCATGTTTTGTCTTCTTCTTCTTCAAGCGCCCTGTCGGGTCCCCCCTACCTCGGCGAACCTGTCCCTATCTTGCGCCGCTCGGAACAGCTCCATCACACATCGGATGCCGGTCCACTCCCTCAGGACATTTGTCTCCTACCGGGCCCTCGGCGTCCCTCAATTTTCCCCTCCAATATCAGTTGTAGAAGATGGTACTTTTCCCCACGCAGTATTATGACCCAGATGTGAAATCCGAACCTTGATAGTTGATAACAGTTCCCTTTCAACCCTAGCTTGCCTCAGGATTTCGGTATTGGTAACCATGTCTGTCTAGGGAATTCCGAGCATTCGGCGATGAAGCCATATTTCAAATGCTTCCAGTCTGTTTATTGAGTTGACTTTTAAGGTCCACGTTTCACACCCATACAATAAAACAGACCACACATAGCATTTGATCATTTTCTGGCGGAGTTTCAAGTTTATGTTATCCTTGCAAAAGAGTGATTTCATTTTATTAAACGTAGCTCTTGCTGCCTCAATTCTGCATTTTATCTCTACATCTGGGCCAAGATACGTGTTAGTATGGTGCCTAGGTATTAAACATTTTCCAGCCTTTCAACGTTATAGCCGTTTTATCAACTAAAAAAACCTGATGACTTATGACGATTTTTTTTTACAGATTTTATTGACGATTTTCAGCTGTTTTGTGTCGTTTCTTGTTGGAATAAATTGCGTTTTTAACTCACCCCAGTGTGCTTCAGGAGACGTAAGTAACAAATTTTTACACGTTTCATCAAAATAAATGAAACATTTTTTATTTAAGGCCGTGCCACACTCTTTGAAATAAGCTCTCCACAGGGGTGACCTTGGTGGAGAGCTGTGGAGCCCACGGTTGGTGTAGCGTCCACATACTGTTGTAAACAAGCTCTCCACATGTGGAATGCGTGTTTAAACGGTGGATCCACACGCATACAATGCGCGTCCGTCCACAAAGTTTGTTGAAGGTCAAACGAATTTTGGTTTCAAACAAGTGTGTACACAGTTTTAAACCGCCGGTGGAGACTGATGTGGAGAGCTTGTTTAAAACAGTGTGGCACGACTTTTAATTACAACAAATTATATTGTTACCTACACCTGTCGTTGAATTAGTTAATCTTTGGATGGTAGTGCACATGACACACTTTCACTTCATTAGTTTTGCTGTTTCTTTGGGATGCCACTGTTATTTGTTTGTTATTTATTCATACAACATGTTATTTGAACCCAAATAATAAACGCATTTTTTTTAGCTATTGATTCTTATGATATGTAATAGGTAGTTCACATATTGACTTTTATTGTCACGTGACCAAAGACAATAAAAGTCAATCTCACATTGCCATCGCCGGGAATCGAACCCGAGATATTCGATGTGGCAGCTATAGCTTTTGCCACTCTGCCACGAAGGTCGTCACAGGACATACTAAATTTATAATAATTAACTAACTCACCCCGTTTCCCGGGAGGGGTAGGCACAAAGAATGGACCGCCACACTGTTCTGTCCTGACATACTTCTCTCGCTTTCTCTACATTCATATATCTTGTCATGTACGCAAGTCGATTTCTCAGACTCCTCACTTAACCGACACTCAATATTTGATTGATTTGATTGTGACACGTTTTCCTATAATAATTCAGTAAAGTTAAAATGGCAGTGCACAATGGTGTAACCCTTATGCATGGAAGCGAAGCATGAAACTGACCAAAGAAGGATGAAAGAAGAATAAATACAGTAGGAATGAGATCTCTTATACGAATGTGTGGTTACTCTGTGTATGATAGTGTCGAATGAAAATATAAGAAGGAAAGGAAAGGAGCATTAATATGGTTTGGACACATGGAAAAAACGAACGAAGAAAGAATGGTTAACAAATATATATGTTAACGATGTAAATGGAACTAGAAATAGAAGAAGACTGAGGAAAACGTGGCACGATTAAATAAATCAAATATTGAATGTCGCAACGCGAGGAGTTAGAGAAATCGAAGCGCGTGCATGACACGATGTATGAATGTTGAGGAAGCGAGAGAAATATGTCTGGAAAGAAAAGAGAGGCAGTTTATTTATTCTACCTACCCCTTAGGGGAGACGCCATGATGGTAAGTTAGTTAGTAAAGTCTATTATTGATTGTGAAATTTAGTACTTTTGAAAATGACAATTAATTCTCGTTTGAAGTTATGAAATGTACAATTGTATAGTGTAGAAGGGGTAATCTTTAAATACATAATTCTTTCTTTCAGACAGTGACTGTGCTCCTGACTGCTCTGACTTGGAGTACGCATTACGCATTTTTGCTATTAGCGATTGCTATTTGCACTGAGACGATAAAGTACGAGAACGAACGAGGGCAAACTGTTATCAACAAATTAATTTTGGAACGAAAAATAAGTGAGTATGAAACTGATAATCAACCGAGTCATAATTGAATACAAATATAGGGTGTTTTTTTAGAGGTTTGGTTTTTAAACTGGCAACATTGACAGTTGACAGTTGATTTGTAGTCAGTATGTTTACCATTTCACCCAATTGCTCAATGAAGGTGTCGAAAATTGGACTTCACGATTGCGCTTCATTAAAGCTAACCGTGGCGATCATATGCCCGAAATCATATTTAAACAATAATGGCATAAAATTATCCACTAAATAAAGCCATCGTAGACATTAATATTATTTTAATCCATTTTTTAATTATTTTGATTTTGTATACCTCTATAAAAACACCCTTATACACATTGTTACATAAAGAATGTTTTTTAGAGGTATTCAAATTCAAAATGAAAAATAAACACATTAAAATAATGTTAATGTCTTTGTTATTGGCTTTATTTAACATAAAATTTTATACCATTATTGTTCAAATATGATTCGGGTACGAGCGCCACGGCTAGCTCGAATGAAGCGCAATCGTGAAGTCCAATTTTAGACACATTTATTGAGCAACTGGGTGAAATAGCAAAACGTATTGACTACAAATCAACTGTCAACTGTCAAATTGACAGTCTGTAGAAACAATGTTGCCAATTTAATAACCAAACTTCTATAAACACACCTTATTGATAATGTCTTAACAAGACTACACTAGCCTTGAAAATATAAAATTAAAACTAACTAACTAACTAACCATCACGCCGTCTCCCCGAAGGGGTAGGCAGAAAGAATGGACTGCCACACTTTTCTTTCCTGACATATTTCTCTCGCTTCCTCAACATTCATACATCGTGTCATGCACGCGCGTCGATTTCTCTGACTCCTCACATAGCCGACATTCAATATTTGATTTATTTGATCGTGCCACGTTTTCCTCGGTCTTCCTCTATTTCTGGTTCCATTTACATCATAAACATATAATTTTTTTACCATTCTTTCTTCATTCATTCTTTCCATATGTCCAAACCATCTTAATGATCCATTCATTATTTTGTTCATGACACCATCATTTGCACCGCATTCACTTTTATATTTTCATTCGACACTCTATCATACACAGAGTATCCACACATTCGTCTAAGAGATCTCATTTCTACTGCATTTATTCTACTTTCATCCTTCCTTTGCCAGTTCCATGCTTCGCTTCCATACATAAGGGTCGGTAGAAGAACACCATTGTGCACTGCCATTCTAGCTTTTTTGATAGGTTTTTGTTTGCGATGACAACTTTAAGTGCACCATTCACTTTGTTGCCTGCCCCAACCCTTCTTTCAATATCCCTCTCCACTCGCCCATCTCTTGTAAACATACTACCTAAATACACGAACTACTTGCTCCAAATTTTCACCATTCACGCTAATGTTGCAGACTGTCATGGTTTCTTCCTTTTCAAAATCATTACCTTGGACTTATTAACATTCATCATCAGATCATTTCGCATGCATACCTCATACATACAATTCACCAGGACTTGTAATTCATGCTCGTTGTCTGCAAGAAGGACAGCGTCATCCGCATACAAGAGACAGCTTATTGACACTCCGCTCATTTTGGCACCTACATCCAACCCTTTCAGCTCTTTCATACATTTGTCCATATACAGATTAAATAACCACGGGGACATTACGCAACCCTGTTTGACACCTTTATTGATATCTCCATTTACTCTGACACTAGCAGTGCTTTCTGTGTATAGCGACTTAATTGCCGTGATCAGTTTTGTACTTATTCCATATTCAGACAATATTTCCCACAACTTTTCTCTATTAACGTAATCATATGCTTTTGCAAGTCGACAAATGCACAGAAAAGTTTGCGGTTTTTGGCCAGAAACTTCTCTGTCAATGTACGAAGTCCAAAAATTTGATCCATACATCCTCTGCCATTCATAAAGGCACCTGGCACATCCCAAACTTTGTCACTCGTCAATTTTCTTACTCTTTCTATTAAAATTCTGCCATAGACTTTACCAACGACACTCAAAAGACTAATAGCTCTGTGGTTTCCACATTCCATACGCGATTACGAAAATTAAATAAAAAGTTAAAAACATTTGATGACATGTAAGAAAACTTTGGGTTCAAAAAGTGTTGTAAAAATGTTTTCTATTATAATAAAATATAGGTATATACCTACACTTAAATATGAATCCATATCACAAAGTGATGATGTATGTATTATACAATTAAATTAGTAAGTAAATTGTACAACATTAACAAAACAAACAAACAAACCATCACGCCTTTTCCCCGCAGGGGTACGCAGAGAGAATGGACCGCCACACCACTCTACCCTAGCACACCTCTCTAGCTTCCCCCACATTCATACAGCAAGACATACACGTACGTCGATTCTTCCGACTTCTTACATGACCAACCTGTAAAATTTGATTAATTTGGTCATGCCATGTGCCTCGACTCCGTACTCCATTTACATCATTAACGTATACTTTCTTAACCATTATTTCTCCATCTATGCGTTCCATATGTCCGAACTAACGCAGCGATCCTTTCATAATTTTGTTCATAATACATTCTTCCGCTCTACATTACTTTCTTATATCAGCATTTGAGATTCTATCGTATACCGTTCTACACACACCTCTCACCTCGACCTCATCACTACCGCATTTATATTACTCTCATCCTTCTTCTGCCAGTTCCATGCTTCGCTTCCATACACTGGGATTGGGACTAGAACGTCATTGTGAATGGCCGTTTTCGCTTTCATTGATAAATTCTTGTTTCCATTAACTATTTTTAAAGCTCCATTCACTTTGTTACCCGCACCAACCCTTCTTTCGACGTTCGGCCATCCGCTTTGAACATGATATCTTAATACACAAATTCACTCACCTGCTCCAAGTTATCTTCGTTCACACTTATGTTACAAACTGTCATTTGCTCTTCCCTTTCAAAAACCATCACTTTTTACTTTCCGACATTCATCATTAAATCATTTGACTCGCATACCTCACACATTCTCGACACCAAGACTTGTAATTCGTCCAACATGAATATTATAATATATTTCAAAATATATATAAACTTTTAATTTATTTTATTTTAATTTTCGTTTTTCTTAATCTCCTAATGAACACAACTTCTTGTGTTAAGGAGAGGAGTATCCGTAGGATTTCTCTTAAATGTCCTTAAATTCTAGTCACCAAAGAGTAACCAAGTTTGAAAGTATTCAGGTTTTTAATTGAAAGATTATATTTCTTGTATGAAACTTATATTGCATTCTTATATAAATTATATAATTCTTACCATTGTTATATAATACAGATATAAAATGGTTTATCACAATCTTTTAGATGATCACAAGTGCGCCTTTGAACATCTTCTCCTTCTGGAGAGCCAACTGAAGAATCGACCATGCACCTTAAGTGCATTCCGCCTGTTTCCGGTGGACTGCACCCTGATGCACAGCTTCGTGGCCACCATGGCCACTTACGCGGTCATCCTCTACCAGATGAGGGGAAATAATTAAGATGTTAACAACTAACATATACTCGTATATACAAGAAAGAAAGTGATACCGAAAGTTAAAATGCCGCAGAGAGAAACCGTAGAAGACCAAAGAAAGCACGGCATGACCAAAATAATCAAATACTAAAAAGTCGAAAAGGAGAAATAAACGTGCATGACGCGAAATTCGACATGAACATAAAAAAATGCAATAGAAATGAGATCTTTAAGACGAATGTGTAGAAAATCTGTAGATAATACAGATTTTTGACACATTCGAATAAGAAGTGAATGCAATGCGAATCAAAGTGTTATGAACAATATAATGAAAGGGTCGTTAAGATGGTTTGGACACATGGAAAGAATCAATGAAGAAAGAATGGTGAAGAAGGTATATGTAAACAACTTGCTAATAGAAATAGGATTTGTGATGTAATTTTCACATGTAAATTATATAGTGTTTTCCATTAAATTTTCGTAATTGACATACTTTTTTTTTACCAAATTAATGGATTAATTCGAATCAATATAATGAATATTTGTTTTTACGAAATAGTAATGTGCACATTATATTGTATATTTAATACGTGGATTTAGAACAACTCACAACAGGAGCACTATACCAATTTATTGAAACTAATTTAAACAATGTTTAAAAATATTTTTAAATCGAACTCAAAAGAGAGACCGTTGGATGTGCACAGCACTTTAGTGACAATCAACTTCGTTCATACAATTTTTGGTATTCAAAAATATTCTTATCAAGGGCACAAAGTTACGAAAAGTTCCACATGGATTCAAGTATATTCTTGGATATTAATTTTATTTTTTGTTATCATTGAAATAATATGGACAATAGAGTGTTATCAGAGAATCACAACCATATCTTTCGCCATAATTAACAATCTTGGAGACATATTGGTATTTTTCACGGCGGTCATTTCTATACTATTATCAAAGAGTGATAAAAGTTTCAAGTCAACGTTTATACAACTTTCAAATTTGGAATACGCCGATAAACGTTTGCATGTCCCGACAAAATGTTTCGCGAAAATGCGTTCAACTGTTTTAACTTCATTATTTTATTCAATTTCTTATCTTTCATTATTCACATTTGCGAATTACATGGTTTGGGCTGAATATCAAAGCATCTTGTCCATAATATCATATTTTACGATATGCATCATGGCTTTTTTGACTTTTCAATACCTGCTGGATGTTTGGATGGTGACATATAGGTTAAGATTCTTAATCGCTCAACTGATGTGGCTGGACGACCTAGATATGATCAGAAATAAAACTATAAATGTAACTGTCGATCCATATAATGCAACACAAGTGATGAGTTGGGAACTGCAAAAGGATGAATTTAAAATTGATACTATTATTGAAGAAATTGGTGACAGATTTCGTAGACTTACGGACGTGTATGATAAGCTTGCTGATAATATAGATATTGTCAACTCATCGTACGGGATCCAGGTATTATATATAAATAAACATTAAAATGAAAAATTCATCATTCATGCAAAAAAAAAAATAATAACTGATGACAATTTTTTTTTACAGATTTTATTGACGATTTTCAGCTGTTTTGTGTCGTTTCTTGTTGGAATAAATTGCATTTTTAATTTACAAGTGATTGCCTCAGGAGACGTAAGTACACAATTTTTACACGTTTCATAAAAATAAAGTAAACATTTTTTATTTTATTAAAACAATCTTTATTTAAATTTATTTTATATTTTTTATATTGGTTAACGGGTTATTTGAACCCAATAACTAAATACATTTTTTTTAGTTATTGATTCTCGTGATATGTGATAGGTAGATAATTTATTGCCTTTTGTTTTCACGTAAATTTTATAATACAACAGATCAAATATAGTGTGACAATTACACCGCCATCGCCGGGAATCGAACCCGAGATCTTCGATGTGGCAGTTATAGCTCTTGGCACTCGGCCACGAAGGTCACCACAGGACACACTAAATTTATAATAATAAAGAAAAGTCTACTATTGATTGTAAAATTTTGTACATATTAACATGCAGATTAATTCTCGTTTGAAGTTATGACAGTAAAATTGTATAGGTAAAAGGAGGTTATCTTTATAATCATATTTTTTCTTTCAGACAGTTAATGTGATCTTTTCTGCACTGTGTTGGAGTATGCATTACGCATTTTTGCTATTAGCAATTGCTATTTGTACTGAGACGATAAAGTACGAGAACGAACGAGGGCTTACTGTTATCAACAAATTAATTTTGGAAAGGAAATTAAGTGAGTATGAAACTGATAATCAACCGAGTCTTAATTGAGTCTGTGGTGGTATGAAACTGTTACAAAAGACATACGTATTTTTAATATATCATGGTATTCTTTAGGGAGATGATTAGTTGTAAAAGGCCATAAAATAATCGGAAAAGAAGAGTAAGTAATATCAAGGAGTACTAGGAGTTTAGTTTCCTAGATGAAGCCTTTCGACGAACGGTCCGCGTTATAGCTAGGAAGGCTGGCGGAGCGGAGGGGGGTAGGAGAGGAGAAGGGGGCAGAGGATGAAATTGACTAGAGAGCTAGGGGTGGAAGGACAGGAACTCGATACAGTGGAGCTTGACTGCCATAGTTGGCTAGACGCGTGTACGATGGCCTTCTTGGGAAGAGAATTCTTGTCGATGCACATAATATAAATTACTAATAGAGGGCCAAACTCAATGTCCTGAAACATTAGAATTTACTAACTCATCGTTTACTGACATCTTAGTTATGGACATGTGGCATCCTAACCAAATCACAAACTTCTACAATAGATGTAATCTTCGACTTCTGCAATACTATGCTACATAAATATAGTTGACTGGATGTTCACTTCAAGAGCCCGCGCATATAAAGGCTTCTATGATAGGCAGGCCGAGTACCCTACTATCCGTCTGCGGTGAGTTCTGTTGAGGATGGGCCAACTTCGAAAACCCCTGATTGGAGCTGGAACGGATTAAAGAGTTTGAAGCCCCTGGCTCACCGGTAAGGACTGGTAGGCCCGAAAACCAGGTAAAACTGGTGACCACGCCGTGGAGCATTGAGGAAAATTTCAGTTTGACACAAAAACTGATTCCACACGACTTATCATATCTACCTTCCCTCAATCACATTTAGATTTTTAAGATTTAAAACACGTCTTAATGCGCCCTTGAGGTGATTACATCACAAAAACGGCGCTTTAAAAGTTAGCATATTATTATTATTATTATTATTAATCCCCAAAATATGTATTATTTTATAATAGAAACTGAATTGCCGTGTAATTGTACCTTTCAGGAAACTGTTCTTTGCTAGATTATAATTCCACTGTGTGTTCTTTTCAATATTTACAATATTTCAGCTAGGTCCGTTTGTGTTCGTTACACTTTGTTGATAATGTTTTATTTCAGGATTCGCATATTATTTCGAGTAACAGTATTTGAAATTTTATTTTTGCTAAACCTTGGATTTGTCTGGATTAGTTATGTTAAGGAATATTCAGAGACATAAGAATAATTACACGTAAGGATCGTTAGGATAATTAATAATGTTCGGAAGAGTTAAGAAAGGTATAGTGAAGGTTAGCTTTAGAATAAGATTATCTTGTATTCTCCAATACAAGAACTTGGATTCCATACGGTACAACGATGGGTTCATGAAGCGTTTACTAGACGATTTCGAAGGCCAAATCACGTAAGGTAAAACACCTGATCGCTCTGTATAGATGGGTGGAGGAGAGATGGATGAAGGACGTTTCACCATTCGAATTCTTAAACATCGAATTATCATCACAAGTCTCAAATGTCTTAAAACTACTTATGTGATGAAATGTAAGAAAACTTTGTATTTTAAAAAAGTTTACTATTAAAATATACATAGATTTATATATGAATGAAGAAGCATAGAGTGATGGTATATATTATTAAAGAATTAAAAACAAAAAAAATATTGTGTATAAAGTAAAACAATTTTTATTCCTAAAGATTAGTAAGTTAGTGAAAATATCAAATCTTTAAAAAACATTATTATACATATGTAAATTGTATAATACATAATTAATTATACATATTAAAAACTGTTAAATTATAAAACTATGTTTTTAAGTACGATCCTATCACAGTTTTATTTTTATTTATTATACATCAAATTGACATATGAACGAACACATCAAGATTCGAAAAATTACGAAAAATTTAACAGTTGATATATTATTGTGATATGGATGAAAATGTCAACATAGTTGATGAAACACATAGAATGTGATAGATACGAATACAATTGTGATACATAAAAACAGAGTTTTATAATTGAACACTTTAAAATGTTAAAGTATCATAGTGTTTCAGCCAAAACAATGGACTATTTAATAAATATTAAGTTACATTTCAAAATATATAAACCATTTATATTTTTTCGTTTTCAAATCAAATTTTGTTTCTCTTACTCTTCTATTGAATAAAGTTTTATGCTAAGGAATTGAGTATCTGCAGGATTTCTATTAAATGTCACTAAATTCTTGTCACCATCACAATTCACGAAGTTTTCAGGTTTTAATTGAAAGTTTATATTTCTTGTATGCAACTTTTATTGAATTCGTATTTAAAATATAAAATTTTAACCATCGTTACGTAATACGGATATAAAATGGTTCATCATAATCTTTTAGACGATCACAAGTGCGCCTTTGAACATCTTCTACTTCTGGAGAACCAATTGAAGAGTCGGCCATGCACCTTAAGTGCTTGTCGCATGTTCCCGGTGGACTGCACCCTGATGCACAGCTTCGTGGCCACCATGGCCACATACGCAGTCATCCTCTACCAGATGAGGACTGGTAACCAGGATATCAACAATTAACGCATATAGATTGTCCTTGAACAGCTGCACCAAACAAATTTAAGGGAAAAAATGGTATCAAATCAGATGTACTCGTTTTTGACGTTATGAGCGTTAAATTTATATGTATTTTAGATAATTTGTATAATATGATGTTAACGACTGGTTAAGTATATTGTTGACCGGTTTCGACACTCTGAGGGCGATCATATTTGTTAATTTTGAAATTTGACAGTAATAGTGATGATTAATTAATTACTGTTTTTAATTGAAATTTTTTTATTATTTATTTTTGTATATCTATTTTTGTTTTCATTATTTAGAAGTTCTTTTTAAATAATGAAAACAAAAAAAAAATTATACAAAATTTCTTTATTATTATGTATTTAGTGTGCTTCCACTTGTGTCTATGTTGGACCGGTTTCGGCAGCTTGCTGCCATCTTCTGGTTCTTCTTCGCCGGAACCGGTCGAACAGAAACACAAGTGGAAGCACACTAAATACACTATAATAATGAAATTTTGTGTAATTTTTTTTTTGTTTTCAATATTTTAGTGATCATTAATTTAACATTAAATTTGTTCAAAATATATTTTTATAAACGTCTTGATATGCATATATATTATTGCAATCAAAATGCAATTTGATGTCTCTTATATCTTCATACAAATTTTGCAAGATTGCTATTTTCAATAACTTAAATACTTATTAATGTACATTTATAGTTCTTAAAACTTTATAAAATAATTTTTTATATTTGCATATTATATAAGTGTTTAATTTATAATATATTTATATCACTGTCGAAGTCGGTATAAATGTAGAATTTAACAAAAACATTTTGAAAATGAGGGTTTTAACTCAAATGAGTGACAAAAGTATAAGATTTTTATTTCGAGGTTTTTATCTAAATCATACATAATTCACCATTATGAAAAATCGTCACACATATTTTAAAATGAATATTATTCACAAATAAATATATATTGCACAATCAAAATGCCTCTCAATTATTCCTTTATTGAAAAACCATTTAAACGAAAAACCTAACAAAGTACCTAGAAACTACAAGTGACCTAAAGAGGTTTAGAAATGGCCATTTCAGAATAGGTCTTATAGACAGAGTCAGAAACGATACGGTGAGAGAAAAAACAAAGGTTTCTGACATCATCTACTGTGTAGCGACTCTTAAATGGCAATGGGCAGGTCACGTAGTCAGTTATCAAGAAGTCTGCCATGTTGGAGACCATGGAAGGCAAAAAGAAGAAGGTAGGGCGACCGCGACTACGGTGGAACGATGATCTGAACCGACAAGCCAGCATAACTTGGATGTAGTCTGTAGTAGCGTGGAAGCGAATGTAGGAGGCCTTTGTCCATAAATGGACGAAAATAAGCTGAAAGAGAAGTAGAAGTAAAAACGAAACGTAAGAAGGATTTTAAAGCTTAAAAAATTCTTACAATTATCGCATTAATTAGACTTTCGGAAGATTTGATAACTTTGGATTATACCTGCAACTATTCTTCTTTTCTTTTTCGACCCTTGGTTAGGCTGGCCTCTCTCGTGAACTTGGCTTCCAGCTGTCCATCCATCTTTTTGGCGGTCTTCCGGGTTAACGGTAGCCTAACGTAATCTGATCCATCACAACGTGAGGGATTCTGGAGGAATCCATCCTTTGCACGTGCACATGACAGTGTCGTCTGCATTGTCTGCCCCATCTGTCAATGTCTCTCACCTTGCAGATTTCGCGGATAGCCGTGCTCCTCATTCTTACTCGAAGAGTCTTGCCTGATCTTGTCTTCATTTCTGCCACCCGCACCTTTGCCTTCGTTCTTGTGGTATCCGCTCTGGTCTCAATGCCATATGTCAATATCGGTCTTATGCAGCTTTTGTATATTTTTGTTCTTACTGTCAGTTCTTATATATTTATTTTTCCCTATGATCTCTTTGAGATAACCTGATACCACTGAAACTTTGAGATAGTTACGAACTACAATGTCATGTGAAAAGCCCATACAAATAGTAATTCTCGTTGAATGTGAAGGATTTGGGGCAACTGCTGCATGGAGAGAAATATAGCATTCTCTAAATGTGTCTAACGGGCAAAATAGATTGTCCCGGGATCAGGGAAGGCAGACGTCCAGACTGCTTAATATACTATACGACAAATTGACCCGGGATGGTACGTGTGGAGGAACTTATCCTGATAGCCCAGGATTCGCCAGAGTAATTGCCAATATCGGGGGACCTGACACGACAAACAATGAAGAAGAATAATTTTAACTACCTGTATTGCTACCCGTGAAATATTCAAGGAAGTAAAGATTTTCTACCCTTTAAAATCTTGGTTCACTGTACAATCGTAATCAGTAAAAAGTTTAAAATATTTTTTTTAAACGCCTTAAAAAAATCACAATTGACAATAATAAATTGTTATTCTTTTGTTTTCTACACTAATGTCATACAACAATCATCAGAAGATTGATCTAATCCCAAGTACCTATCCACACCTCCTCGACTTTGGTCTCCCTTGGAAACTATGCGAAATGTTAGAGATCGAGTAATTAACCTCGGTGGATAATATTGATGCATAGGCTAACGTGGAAGGACACCTCGCCAACCCGTCTGGCAAGCGTGGCGTTGTAATGCCAACCACCCCCCGTATGACATGTCATACATGGAGAAGTATGGGGGAGGTCTATGTCCAGCAGTGGACGACAACGGCTGTTAAAGAAGAAAGAAGAAGAATAACAAATCAGAAACTTTCTCAGGCAATCGCATCTGGTGCATTTTAAATTACTTTCGGAGAGAGTCGAAGTATTTCTATCTCGCTCTCTTGTATTCAAAATATTCTCGCTCTCTTTTTTATTATAGATTTTAATATAGATTATTAATATAGATTTTATATTAGATATTGTTTTCTATTCAATTATCGTAATTGACACGTTTTGTTTACAAAGTAAAGGGATTAACTCGAATCAATATACGGAATATTTGTTTTAAACAAATGGCAATTTACATACAATATTATATACTTAACACCTTTATTTAGAACAACATATACCAAAAGCACAATATAAATTTATTTAAAGCTATTTAAAACATCTTTAAAAATATTTTAAAATGGGAACAAAAGAGAGTTCGTTGAATGTGCATAGTGCTTTAGTGACAGTAAATTTCGTTAATACAATTTTCGGTATTCAAAAATATTGTTATCAAGGTCACAAAGTAACGAAATGTTCAAAATTGAGTCAAATGTATTCTTGGATACTCATTATATTTTTTTTAATCATGGAAATAATGTGGACAATCAGAAACTATCGTAGGGATGCGATAATATCCCTGAGCATTGTCAACAACATTGCAAATCTATCGATATTTATTTCAGTAATCATTTCTATACTATTATCAAAGAGTGGTAAAAGTTTTGAGTCGACGTTTGTACTACTTTCGAATTTGGAATATGTCGATAAACGATTACATCTTCCGACGGAATGTTACGTGAAAATGCGTTCAACTGTTTTGAAATGGATATTTTTCCCACTTTCTTGTATTTTTTTACTCACATTTGTGAATTACATTATTTGGAATCAAGGCTTCTTGTCGATTATAGGATATTTAACGTTATACGTAATGATTTTTTTGACTTTTCAATACCTTCTGGATGTTTGGATGGTGACGTATAGGTTGAGACTCCTTATCGCTCAACTCATAAGGCTGAACGGCGGTGATCAAGGCAGAAATAAAAATACAAACATATCTTTCGATCCACATAACGCAAAGCAAGTAAAAAGTTGGGAACTCCAAAACGATGTACGAGTATTCAAAATTGATACTATTTTTGAAGAGTTTGGTGACAGAATTCGGAGATTTACGGACGTATATGATAAGCTTGCTGATAATATAGATATTGTGAATTCATCTTACGGAATTCAGGTAAATAAAAAAGCCCTGCTCTAGTGACCTAGTGACCTGTGTGAATGAATCGGGTCCTGAATCATCACTTTTGCCTATGCAATGTATGTCATCGTTGCGATAAGTAGGTCCTAAGTCAGGCGTTTTCGGTTATTCGTGTAATATATTTCATCATGATATATGCTGATTCAGCAGTCGAAGTCCACTTATGTGGGTTATGCATTTAACCCCGACATATTCTTTAATATTAAAATATAAAAAAATACAAAAAACTAACTAACTAACCATTACGCCGTCTCCCTGAAGGTGTAGGCAGAAATAATGCACTGCCACACTTTTCTTTCCTGACATATTTTTCTGGATTCCTCAACATTCATACATCGTGTCATGCACGCGCGTCGATTTCTCTGTCTCCTCACATGGCTGACATTTAATATTTGATTTATTTGATCGTGCCACGTTTTCCTCGGTCTTCCTCTATTTCTGGCTCCATTTACATCGTTAACAAATATTTTTTTTTACCATTCTTTCTTCATTCATTCTATCCATATGTCCAAACCATCTTAATGATCCTTTCATTATTTTGTTCATAACACCGTCATTCGCACCGCATTTACTTCTTATATTTTCATTCGACACTCACAGAGTATGCGCACATTAGTCTAAGAGATCTCATTTCTACTGCATTTATTATACTTTCATCCTTCTTTTGCCAGTTTCATGCTACGCTTCCATACATAAGGGTTGGTAGAAGAACACCATTGTGCACTGCTATTCTATCTTTTTTGGATAAACATATATAATACGTGTTTTAAGAAAACTACTGACATTTTGTTTAATTTATTTCGCAGATTTCATTGACGATTTTCAGTTGTTTTGCGTCGTTTCTCGTTGGGATAAATTGCATTGTTAACTCATATCAGTGTGCTTCGGGAAATGTAAGTATATTTTTTTTACTCTTCGCATGAAAATATTTTTTTTTTGTATTTCATCATTGAAAATACCTACAGGCTCGGACGGTATTGCTCTCAAACTATTGGAAAACTTACGTTTTCAAAAATAGTCAATAGTTCATGTAGAGTTTAACTCAAACAACAACAACAAATAATTATTGTTTTGTACAGATTTGGGGACAACTATTTTTTTAAAGAAACTTCATGATACGTTGCTTGCTCGTGTCCATTTTAATTTACTGTAACTTAAATATTATAAGTTTCAACTTCCGACTTGATACAAATGATGCAGACACAGCATATACCGATATGAAGGATCTCGGGATCTTTTATGAGAGTAGGCTGACTTCTCGTGCACATATCGAGAGGATTTGTGACATTACACTGAGGATGTTGGGCTTCATCATTCGGACCGGAAGAATTTTCAGAAATCCCAATGTGCTCAGAGTCCTATACAATGCGTTGGTTCGGAGCAGACTCGAAAGTGGCTCTGTGATATGGAATCCTCACGAGGCGAGATATTCCGTTATGCTGGGTAGAGTTCAGAAAAAAATTCTGAGGTATCTCTACATGAGGGAGTATGGTAGTTATCTGTGTCTCTATCCCACGGCATTTCTTTTAGGAATGCTCGGAACCAATTCTTTACAGCTTCGAAGAGATGGGCATCTCATAACCCATTTTTTAAAAATTAATCAGGGGATATTTCGAGAACTCGGCCGTGCTAGAGGGTGTTGGTCTTTTTGTCCCTGATAGATTTCTCCGACAGCGACAGCACAGATTGTTTTACCAACCGGTCACCAGAACCAATTTGCCTCTGGTGACACCGGTGGGAAGAGCAATTAGTCTGCTGAACGCGGTCTCCTCGGAGATCGACGTCTTTTATATTAGTGAAGGTACGTTCAGGGGACTATTGACTTTAGAAAGTATCTTGTCTTCCTAATGTCGAACCATCTCTAATGCGTTCCTGGTACTTTGTTGTATTTTTATAATATTTTACCTGTACTTAATAGATGCCTTAAACATTTTCCTGTTTGTAATGTCTTTTGAGTTAATAAACTGATTTAATTTGATATAAAGTATTAATATCTCCAACTCTAAATAGGTGGGGCGAAGCATATGAATTCAACATTCTACGTTTATCTGTTGTGAAGTGATAATTGTAGATGGAAAATTGCCTTTGAAAACTTATTATTTTTTTCAGACAGCAACTGTTCTTTTTACTTCACTGTCTTGGAGTATGCAAGATGCCTTTTTACTATTGGCCATTGCTATTTGTTCTCAGGCGATAAAAAACGAGAATCAAAGAGGGTTAACTGTTGTTAACAAAATCATTTTGAATCGAAAATTAAGTAAGTATAGTAATACTAGTTAGTTCACGAAGAAGTAGGCAGAATAGATGGACTGCCTAATTGTTGTTTCCAGACTTCGAATCTTTAACAATCATCACAGCGTAATACCTAAAGATAGTTAACTGACTATCCGACTGTTTTGGGGTCAGCATTCTTTCCTCCAGCTCTTCCATACACTTGTCTATGATAAAAAAATATGGGAACATTAAGTAACGCTGTTTGACACCTTTATTGATATCAAATGATGCAAGATCCCCTGGCATTACTTCTCTCGTACAGTGATGCGATTACTTTGATCAGTTTAGTATTCATTATTTATTCTGAGAAGATTATCAACGACTTCTCTCTATCACAATTTTTTTGGAAATTGACAAATGCACAGAACAGTTTGCGGTTTTGGTCAGAACCTTCCATACATCCTCTGCCATTTATAAAGGTGCCTTGCATATCCCGAACTCTGTCACTGGTCATCTTTCTTACTAATTATCTTAGAAGTAAAATTTCGATTCAGTAATCATGCCTCTGTACAAATGAAAAGGGTCGCGTATGGAATGTGAAAACCACGGAGCTATTAGTATTTTGAGTTTCACTAGTAAAGTCTTAGGCAAAATTTTAATAGAAAGTATATTTATTAAAATTTTGCCTTAGACTTTACTAGTGACACTCAAAATACTAATAGCTCTGTGGTTTTCACATTCCATACGCGACCCTTTTCCTTTGTACAGAGGCATGATTACTGAATCGAAATTTTACTTCTTTATTGTGGTCTCACTGATTAAAGCTTCATTCACTGAATACTGGAAATAATGGTTGGTGAAACCAATTGAATTAAATGTAACGTGTAATCTATTAGTGATATATCTAAATTATACAATTCTTATAATTGTTACATAAAATGGATGTAAAATGGTTCACTAAAATCGTTTTAGATGATAACAAGTGTGCCTTTGAACATCTGCTCCTTCTGGAGAGACAACTGAAGTGTCGACCATGTACATTAAGTGCGTGCCGCCTGTTCCCGGTGGACTGTACCCTGATGCACAGCTTCGTAGCCACCATGGCTACCTATGCGGTCATCCTCTACCAGATGAGAGGTGATAATCGAGATATCAACGATTAACATCTTACCAGACGGTGGCCTTAATACTACCAAGATAAACTATGGAATTCAACTACAAATGTAAAAATATATTTTTAAAGTTTTTATTTAAAATGAGTTGGTTAGGAGCATATTTTTTTTTATAGAATTAATATTAAATACCAGCATGAAATACACTCTTTTTCAAAATATCGCCCTAATTTAACACATGCATTTTTTTAATAAAAGACTTATTGCACTTTCAAAATGACACTTGAATTTTAGGGATTAGGGATATTGGCTTCCAAGCTCGTGTTTTGTTTGATTTGTTTAATGGAGCAAAACGTATGAAGGTCTTTAAACTTATTTTTTCCCCCAAAATTTACATATGGAATAGTATTTTAATTATAATAAATTGACGTTCTTAATTCGCCAAAACTTTATTTACTTTAAAATATATGATAATATTTTTTAATATATTTATAAAAATATATATATAAAAAAAGATTTTATGAACAACTAAAAAAACTAACCTCAAGCCCAATAAGTGATTTGTTCCCTAATTCCATAATTATTACTAAATAAAAATTAGCCCTAGAATTTGTCCCCCTTTCATTTATCCTTTGGAATACAGGTAACTATTTTGTCTCTTTTCACTGTTAAAATTTCTAGACCAATGAAGTGCGTCTGTATCCCGAAACATGTTTGTAAAAGGTGTAAAAAAGTGTTGTGGCATTACAATGATTTAAAACAAATATTCAAAGGTGAATCCACAACTCAAAGTGATATTGAAGAAATTCAATATTTCAATTAGTCTAGTCTCTATACACGGTCACGATTAATTTTTGATTATTCTAACACTGTGAGAATCCATATTAGTGAATGGTAATTATCCAAAACATTGTTGTTTCACTTGTGTGAGTTTCTAATCTGAAATATGCTTAGTAGTTTATATCGTTATATCGATGATCAACCTCGAATAATAGATATACGATCGAACATCGTAGAATAAATACTTCTTCTTTCCGTGTCCTGTCAGGTCTCCCCAACGTTGACTATCACCCTTGAGTAGGCCTCCCCGTCCTGGGCAGCTCGGAACAGCTCCCCCACGGTCCTCAGCCCCGTCCACTCTCGGATGTTCCTCAGCCAGGAAACCCGCCTTCTCCCAATACCTCGTAATAAATATACTTGAATTATAATTAGAAAAATTACATTCTATTGATTATTTGAAGCATACTGGTAATCAATTTTTTTTTTTAAATTTGAAGAATACATGGTGTTAATACAGAAAAAAAAACTCTATTAATTATATGTGTTTTGCTGAAGCTCTTCTCAAGTTATTTGTCCTCTCGAATGCAGTACATATCATATGGACTGTATCAGTATTTAGCTGTCTACACTACATCTGGTGTACCACAGGGATCCATTTTAGGACCATTTCTTTTCACAGTCTTCATAAATGATATCTCAAATGTAATTAAATCTTCGAAATTTATTTTGTTTGCTGATGGCCTAAATATTTTCGGTGTAATTCAGTCCCATTCGGACTGCTTGAATCTTCAGCGCGACATACAAGGTATCATGCAACATAATAAACTCCATAGGAACACCGCGTCCCAGCTGAGGTTTTCATAAAATGTTCTCTAATGTCTCCAAGTGTTTTGTAATTTCGTATTTAATGGACGAAGTGCAGCTCCAGCTCCTTGGATCTTGGGGTGTTGTTTGACGCTCGCTTGTCGTTTATTCCCCTTGAGTTTGAGTTTGTCAAGATCTTTCGTAACGTTCAGGTGCTGAAGCTGTTGTATTTTTCTCTTGTGAGAAGTTGATTGGAATTTAGTTATATTATTTTGGCGCCGCTTGAGGTTCGATATTTCCTGATGGTGGATAGGGTGCAGATGAAATTTCTGTGTTACTTCTATCTTAAGGAGTATGAATGGCTCTTTTCGACTGATTTCTTGCTTGGGGTGCTAGGCTATTAGTCCCTCGGAAAAATACGAGACATTCACTTGGGTGTTCACTTCTTTCGATTGATTGGAGGTTGTATACATAACTCAGAAATTCTGTGCGATATACGTCTGTTTGTCTCTGATAAATATCTTCGACAAAAGGGCCACGGATTGTTTTATCTCCCACAATGCAGAACTAACCACTGGTTATGCCAGTAAGTAGAGCAATCTCTTTTCTAAACCGTATCACCTCGGAGGTCGACGTATTTTATGATAGTGTGGCTCACGTGAGGGAAACACTATTTTTGTTAAGAATTAAAATTTATTTTTATTTTTATATTATCAGTTTGTTAATTATGACAGTTTTTTCCACTTAGTTAATTTTTATAACAATGTGTATACATTATAAATATTTAAAAACCTCATATATGTATCTTAAGTGTAATGAAAATTAATTCTGTAATGTTATTGATATAAATAAACAAATAAATGAAATAAATAAATGTTTATTGAAAGGCAGCTAAACCTTTTTTATTATTATGATTAATTATTTTTTTTCTAATTGTAATGTGTTCGAACGGTAATATAATAATTCAAATTTTTATACATATATTTTAATGCGTTTTTTTATGTACTACAATATACAAAGGTACTTCCATGGCTTTGGAAATAATTAATTTATAAGTAGATAGTAATTAAAACTCATAATTAGACGAATATGAGTTCTGTTTGTATTGTAACGATTTTAAACCATACAATAATTATTTTAGGGTATATTAGAATGTGTAGATAGTTTGATACCAATAACCATTAGAGAATTTAATTAAATATGTATCATCACAAAAACGTTCCTAATTAGTATTATACTCGTACAATATTTTGAGCAAAATTCATAGTAAATGAAATATTCTTTATAATATTTGAAAGCTTAGTCTGAATATAATCGGGTATCCGCATTATTTTATTTATTAAAATGAGTGTACATTATGCTTTGATTCCATTAAATTTGATATACACCTTATTTGGTATAGAAAAATATTCATATCGCAAAAATACTGTTATTCAAAGAAGAAAATGGAGCAAAATATATTCCGCGTCATTTTTGTTTGTGATTACTGGATTATTTATTTTTTTAATGGCGAATAAAATTTTATTAGATTTAAAAGACGATCACTTTATAACAGATTTCGCAATCAATCTTAATTACATATTTACGTTCTTCTCGGTAACTATTCCCATGTTTAGAATAACTTTTATAACTACAAATATTTCCATAAAGTTTCTTAACAATATCGAACACATTGATAATATTCTTAATTTGCCAAAAAAATGCTACGTTCATATGCGTTATACGGTGTTGTGTGCTTTTGGTTTAAATTGCATATGGATGACATTTTGTATAACAGTTGACTTTATAACATGGATCGAACATTTATATTCAGAATTGTATCTTATGTTAATTATGTATTCTTCTGTATTTGTAATGGGTCTTTTATCATACCAGTATTGGTTAGATATTTGGATCATAATATTCCGTATGCGAGTGATAGTTTCGCAGATAGTTTGCTCAAATGCTCTGTATACTAATGACGATTTCACTGATTTGTCTCCTTGTAACGTTATATTTATAAAATATTCCAACGCGATGAACGCGTTTGTGAAAAAAATGGACATATCTGAGCATATAAATAATAGGCTAATAAAGTTAACTTTGGTTTACGACAAGCTTGCTGATAATGTGGATATAATTAATTCCACTTACGGCTCACAGGTAATATATATATTTCTACTTTTTCTACGTGTCCCCCCGACGTCGACTCTCACTTGATAGTCCACTTCTTGTCTTTCGCAGTTCTAAATAGTGCCTTCTTCTTAAAGTGCCCTGTCAGGTCCACCCGACGTTGGCGATCACTCTGGTAAACTCTTCCCTATCCTGCGCTGTCCAGAATAGCTTTTCTCCTCGTAGAACGTGACCCAGATATGAAATCTTGCGGACTTTGATCAATGTCAGCAGCACTCTATTTACTCCTGCACGTTTCAGGCCTTCTGTGTTCGTCACTCTGTCTGTCCATAGGATCCTGAACATTCTTCGGTGAAGCCACATTTCAAATGTCTCTAACCGGTTCATTGTATTTTCTTTTAATGTCCATGTCTCACACCCATATAACAGAACAGACCACACATAACACCTTAACATCCTCTGTCTTAGTTTTAAGTTGACATTGTCATTGCAAAAGAGTGACTTCATTTTGTTAAATGCTGTTCTTGCTGCTTCAATCCGACATTTCAACTCTACATCTGGGTCTAGGGTGTCGAGGTATCTGAACTTTTCCACCTTTTCAACATAGTAACCGTTCAGTTGCATTACTGAATCAGTATCAGTATCAAATAGTGCCTAACTGTTTCAATCCCAGTCCAGTTACGAATGTTCCGGAGACAAGAGATCCGTCTTCTCTCCACACCTTGACGACCCTCTAGTTTGCTCCTAATGATCAAGTACAGCAGCTCGTAATTTTTTCCTCTAAGCAATACCCAGGTAGGACACCTTCCGGTTATTGATATCAGTCAGCAATTGTCTATCAATTCTTGCTCTTTTTAGTACAACAATAAAGCTAACCATATTGGTCCATGAAACGCATAACATTAAAAAATTGACACACTTTTTTTCTGGTTTCCTATACCAGATCAATCAAATCACTCCACGTGTATCCGGTATCCTATGTTTCGTTCTGCAAAAAATTCACCGTCTCATTTATTTTGATACACTCTCTCTTACCGCATGAATGAAATAAACCTCGGGCATGTAGACTTTGCCACAGAGTGGGTCGAATCCCTGTCTATTTACGAGTCTATTTCCTTCATCATTGCAATGAACCTGATGTTGGTGTTAGATATCATTCTGCAATTCGTAGATTGACTGTGCCAAAACGCAGTCCTAGCACAAACTTTGGCGACTGAGCCTTCGCAGTAGCCGGCCCTTCAGCCTGGAACAATCTTCCAGCAGACCTTAAGTGCATTGAGAATCAGAGTTTAGATCGAGACTCAAAACGCACCTTTTCAAATGATCTTTTCCTAATAAGAAGGGTTGATCGACTGCGTTGGGTGCAGCCCACATTCCAAATATGTTTATTTTTAACTAGTTCATAAAACGGTGCATTTTTTACAGCACCCTTGAGATGAGTAATTCATAAAAATGGCGCTCTATAAATTATCCAATTTATTATTATTATTATTATCTATTATGGTCTATGACTTGATTCCAATAATGCAACGAGTCTTTTTACATTGGATGTTTTAAAATAATTATTTAATAAGTGCATCTTCAAATAAGTTTATATAATGTATAATACTTAAATTTATTTTCTTATATAAGTATCATAAATATTATTAAATAAAATAATAATTATACATATATATTTTTTAAAAGATTTTTCTAGCAATTGTCACTTGCTTTATGGAAATTTTGGCCGGAATACATGACATGATTAATTTGAAAAATTTCAATACCATAAGCGTAAGTATGTTTTTTTTATATAGGATATTTTTTAAGTGGTTTGGTTTATAAACTAGCAACATTATTTCCATAAACTGTCAATTTGACAGTTGACAGTTGATTTGTAGTCAGTAAGTTTTGCGATTTTACCATAAATAGACTGACAAATTTATTTTGAAAATCATGGTTCGTTATCGTGCACTACGTTCATTTTACGGCCGACATAATCGTCCATCCGAACAAGTTATTCGGAAGACCATGGATCGTTATCGCACCACGTACACTCTAGTGGATAATACGCATCCACAAAGACGACAATTGTCGAAAATTGGACTTCACGATTACGCTTCATTCGAGCTAGCCGTGACGCTCATATGCCCGAAATTATTTTAAAAAAATAATTGCATAAAATTATCTATTAAATAAAGCCAATATCATAGACATTAACCCCTTACTGCATGATTTTTTTAAAATTTGTAAAAAAAATATATGATTTGTAAATGATGAAAAAAAAAGACACTTATTTTTTTATTTTTCTATAAATTATTTTTTCCTATATAAAATACAAAAAAATATTTCTAGGTCTTCCCCTTTTTATCCCTAGATTTTACACAATATTATCCATAATTTTATATAAAAGTGATCATTTTATTACTAACCTAATGAAAATAATAGTAAACCAGTGTAATATAATTATTTATAGCGTTTTACAAACAAACAAAATAACACTTTTGAATATCACGTTTGTACAGAAAATCATAAACCGATAGTTTTAAATAGTCGAACGCACATCTATTACAATCAGAGACATCTAGCAAGAAGTTTGACAACAAGTAACGCGGATCATAGATGAAACTTTAGTATTATTGCTAGAAGCAAGACATTTTTTATTATTTTGTTGTTTTTTATGGCGAAAGATTATTTAAATCACATATGAGCCAGTATGCGGTAAGGGGTTAATATTATTTTAATGTGTTTTTTTTTCCATTTTGAATATGTATTGTATACCTCTAAAAAAACACCATATATGTAAAATATTATATATTTGAAGGGATCAGAGCTCAACGAGGATTTATAATATTGATTGTTTACAGATGCAGAGTGCCACGTACGCAACAATTAACTGGTGTATTCTCTTTTCCTCTATCTTGGGAATCACGGTTATATTCTCTGGAGTTCTGGCGCACGAGAATACGAGGGGACTAGTTATCATCAATAAACTTCTGATTCATCCAAAAATAAGTAAACATAATACAACATTTTGAATATATACAAGTAGACAAATACTGGATTTTCCCATTGCGGATATATTATTTTTTTATAAGGATTAAATTTTATAGACGACCTTCGTGGCAGAGTGGTTACGAGCTCTGACTTCCATGCCGAAGGTCCTGGGTTCGATTCCCGGCGATGGTAGTGTGATTGTCACACTGTCTTTGGTCTGGTGTAGAATTCACGTGACAATAAAATAGCGATGATGTAAATTGTAAAAAATGTGAAGATAGGCGCAGCATTCTAGCATGTATACAACTTCCAAAAAAATTGTCAGACGTGGTGGTCGTAAGAAGTGCGGAATGGAGAATGTTGTTAAACATAAAGCGATCGCTCAACCCAACCAATGACAGGTCATAAGTCCTGTAAGCGCCTCGGCCCCCATATTCTGTTCCCAGAAAAACAATTTACATCTTCGTCTCCATTGAGATACAATTAATCTTCATAAACATAATATAAATTAATACATGTTAATGTTAATTGGCAAGATTGATCGACGACGTATTGTAGTTGTGGTCAAAGCAAACGTCTTGGCTGCTCAACATCAAAGACTGGACGGGAATAAGGAGAGTGGACGATTTATTATGTGCGGCGCAAGACAAAGAAGCCTTTGCAGAAATGATCCAATTTTGGAGAAACCTGATATGGCACAAGAAGAAGATAATATAATTCATTCGTCTTCTCTTTCTGGGGCCGTGTCAGGGCTCTCCAACGTTGGTAATCACTGCATCGAAAGCATCTTTGAACCTTGGAGGAGGTTCTTAAATTTTCTCATTCCTGTCCAATCCCTTATATTCCGCAGCCAGAACGACTACCTTCTACCAACTTCATGTCGTCCCTCTATCTTGTCCATGATTATCAGCCGAAGGAGGTGGTATTTTTCTCAAAACACTTTATATGTTTTGTTTTTACACCAATTTATTTTGTTTTGTAAAACTACCGACCAGTTAAGTGTTTTCAGTTCTTACCGTGACAATGATCCTTTGAGAGCGAAATATGCTGCTAGATAATAAATTAATAATAATTTAATATTTGAATGAATATAATCCCACTTGGTATTACTTAACTTCTACGCTTCTATATTCAAAATCTATTGGCCCCAAATAGTGTCAAATGCCGCTCTCTGGACTATGGCAGGCGAAAAGCCAATTAGAGAACAGGTCGCTAGACGCAAATGGCAGTGGATCAGTCACACTCTGAGACGGAACCCAGCCTGCATCGCTCAGGGTGCACTAGACTGGTCCCCTATGGGGGGAAAGAGAAAGCGAAGTAGACCTAGAGCCACCTAGAGAAGAACCCTACAAGACGAAGTTAAGTCGGCAGGCCTCACTTGGGATGATGTTAGGCATCGAGCATGCGATAGAGTCGGGTGGAGAAGGTTCCTTGAGACCCTATGCACCACGGAGGTGTGACAGGACAAAAAGAAGAAGAAGAAGAAGATAAACTGTACCAAACTCAATGTGTTATTATAAATTGAGTGAAATTATTAATATGTACGAGTGGATATTTTAATATGCCAATAAGCCAAACAATATTTTTTTTAAAAATAATTTCACATTTTGTAGATCAATCTTCACACTAGCGCCATCTATTAAGATAATTTGTAAGCAATAAGCAGAAAACCTTATTTATGCAATGTAAAATTCATTTAAAATATTTAAAAATATATAACTCTTCAAATTAAGTGCTAGTGATGAAAATATAAAAAATACACACGTTTATTGAAGTATAAAATTGAATGGTACTGTTTATGTTTACTGGTAATGATTTTCGAAAAAGAAGGAAGCATGAAAATCTGGAACAAGTGGATGCATTTGTTTAATTAGGAAGTATGTTTACAAAGGATGGGTGGGTGAAGGATATTGAAAGAAGGGTTGGGGCAGGCAACAGAATAAATGGTGCACTTAAAGTTGTCATCGCAAACAAAAGCCTATCCAAAAAAGCCAAGATGGCACTGCACAATGATGTTCTTGTGCCGACCCTTATGTTTGGAAGTGAAGCATGGAACTGGCAAAAGAAGGATGAAAGTAGAATAAATGCAGTAGAAATGAGATCTCTAAGACGAATGTTTTGCAAATCTGTACATGATAGAGTGACAAATGCAAGTATAAGAAGTGAATGTGGTGCGAATGAAAGTGTTATGAACAAAATGAGGAAAGGGTCATTAAGATGGTTTGGACACATGAAAAGAATGAGTGAAGACAGAATGGTAAAGAAGGTCTATGTAAACGGCGTGAACGGAGCTAGAAATAGAGGAAGGCCGAGGAAAACGTGGCACGATCAAATCAATCAAATATTGAATGTCGGTCACGTGAGGAGTCGGAGAAATCGACGTGCGTGCATGACAAGATGTATGAATGTAGAGGAAGCGAGAGAAGTATGTCACGACAGAACGAGAGAAGTATGTCATTCTTTCTGCCTACCCCTCCGGGGAGACGGCGTGATGGTTAGTTAGTTAGTTAGTTAAAATTGAATGAAGAATGTGTACATTGTAATCCAGTAATCTGAAGATAAAGTGAAGTGAATTGATGATTTCAGGAAAGAATTATGGGGTGAATCTATCGCTACTTGGAAGTCAGCTTCGTTCCCGAGCTCTATCGCTGACAGCCTGCGGCTTGTTCCCCGTAGATAACACACTGATCTTCAGCTTCATAGCCAGCATTACAACCTACATAATCATTCTCTATCAATTAAGTGAGAGGAATGTGAAAAGTAAATATGTATTTAATTATGGCGTATTTAATCATATTCGTGGCGGACTTTACGAGAAAATAATATTTTTAATATTATGAATCAAAACGCTGTTTTATTAGGTCCTTACATATGAAATTGGCGATTTGTATGGGAGGAACAAAAAGTTGATTTTTTAAAAATATAATATATTTATTTAATCAAAGTATGTACCATTGCTATCTATGCACTTTTGCCATCTCATAGGTAGTTCATCGATCCCTTTACTAAAAAAACCATTCGGACGAGAATCAATAAAATCTTTGAAGTCGGTTTGGACTGCCCCATCGGAGTTGAATTTTTTCCCTTGCAAGAAGTTATCCAGGTTTCGAAAAAAATAGTAATCTGTTGGGGCAAGGTCCGGAGAGTACGGTGGATGTCTTACACATTCCAATTGAAGCTCTTCTAATTTGGTAGCCGTCTGTTGTGCAGTGTGTGGTCTAGCGTTATCATGAAGCAGCATTGGCCTAGAGCGATTAACCAGCCTCGGTTGTTTAGCAGCTAGCTTTTCCATCATGGTTTGCAGTTGCTGATAATAGACATCTGCCGTAATCGTCTGGCCAGATATAAGAAAGCTGTAGTGATCGACACCAGCACTAGTCCACCAAACGCTCACAAGTAACTTTTTTGGAGTCAATTTTCGCTTGGGGCATGGCTGGTTCGATGAGCGCTTCCGATTATCATACAGGATCCACTTTTCATCACAGGTAATCGATTCAAAATCTCTTCATTATTGTGCCGGTTGAGTAATGCAACGCAGCAGTCAACGCGCGTTTGTTGATTTGCTTCACTCAATTCGTGAGATACCCACCTTTCAAGCTTTTTCACCTTCCCAATTTGCTTCAAGTGGATTAAAACAGTTTTATCACTAACATCGCAGCCTGCAGCTAACTCGGACGTGGTTTGCGATGGATCCGCTTCCACAATAGCCTTCAATTCTTCATTATCAACTTTGGTCTCCGGCCGTCCACGGGGCTTGTTCTGCAGGTCGAAATTTCCAGAACGAAAACGTTGGAACCAAAAACGCACTGTGTTTTCTTTTGCGGCACCGTCGCCATACACATCATTAATCCTTCGAGCCGTTTCTGCAGCACTGGTGCCACGGTGGAACTCGTACTCGTAAATAACGCGATATTTCAAGTTTTCCATTTTGTAAACTGAGTGACGCAAAGGAAAAAAACAATTGAGACAAAAACAAATGAATTATAATTTTCGAAACACAAACACTTGAGTAAATAGCTGTATAAATTTGAATTTGGAATTCCTAACCAAAGAGAAGATATTTGAGATCAAAGTTGCCAGTACGGCAAAACGCCAATTTCATATGTAAGGACCTAATATTATTATATGACGTATTACGTATAACGTCCTTCGTGACCGAGTGGTTAATGCTTTGACTGCCATCCCGAAGGTCCTGGGTTCGATTTCCGGCGATGGCAGTGTGATTGTCACACTGTCGTCAGTCTGTTACAAAATTCACGTGACAATAAAATGGCGATAGATTAACTACCTATGACGTGTCACGAGAATCAAAATTATCGCTACACTCTTTACATCGATTTGGCTTGCGCTGTAATGATGTAAGGAGCGATTCAAAATAATAATAATAATAATAATAATTAGGCTTAAATTAAATAGCATAAGCATGAAAAAGCAAAAGCCAGAATGATGAAGAAAGTATAAAAGACCGAGAAAAACGTGGCACGATCAAATCATTCATATATTAAATGTCGGTCATATGACGAGAATAATAAATCGACGTGCGTTGATGACACGATGTATGAATGTAGAGGAATCGAGGAAATATGTCAGGATATAATAATGTGGCGGTTCATTCATTCTGCCTACCCCTTTGGAGAAACGGCGTGATGGTTAGTTAGTTATGAAAAAGTAGTGTTTTGATCTATAAAAATATTTAAATAATAAAGTATTTACACCTTAAGTAATTTTATTTAAACGTCTGTTTTCTAGAAGTTTAATTATATTTAATATGAAAGACATATATTTCGCCTTGATAAGGCATTATCACATGTCTTTTTTTTAGAATAGCCCTATAACATTAGATTATGCCTTAGCAAGGCAAATGTCATTCTATAAAATATAATAAAACTTCTAGAAAACAGACGTTTTCATTTGTATTAATGATTTGATAAGAAGTTTTACACCATTGTTCCAGAAACAATAAAAAATCTTTTTTTGTTTACAGCCACAAAGTAATCCCTTCTCTTCACATTGGGTTAGTTGTGGTGAAGATAAAATAACAAGAACGTTTTTTAAATAACAAAACTATACTATCCGAATAGAGAAAACATTTGCAAAAGAAAATATATTATGAAATAATCTTTAATTTTTGAAATCCATTTAAATTATTAATATTATCTATCAGAAATATTTGGTATATCATACCAAATATCCAGCATAAGAAATAATGGATCAATAATCACACCGTGCGTAATTTTGAAGTTTATTATTAATTATTAAATATATTATTTATACATTTGCGTATTTAAAACAAAGGGATCTTCAAAACAACAAAATAAATGGTATAAATATTGTTAATATATTCTTATATAATTCTTAATAATAAAATTATCACAACGATAAAACGGTGACCGGATCATTCAGATGGTTTGGACAAATAAAAAGAATGAATGAAGAAAGAATGGCAAAGAAAGTACACGTAAACGACGTAAACGAAATTAGAAAGAGAATTAAAGGAAGACCGAGATAAATATGGCATGAGCAAATTAATCAAATATTAAATGTCGGCCACATGTAGAGTCGGATAAATCGACGCACATGGCAATGTATGAATTTTCTACGATGCATGAATGTTGAGGATCGAGCGAAATATGTCAGGTACTCGTATGTACGTCTGGCCGTCCATTCTATATGCCACCCCCTCGGGGAGACGGCGTGATAAATAATAATAATAATAATATGCTAACATTTAAATCGCCGTTTTTGTGATGTAATCACCTCAAGGGCACATTAAGACGTGTTTAAATCTAAATATGAACGCTGCATCTGATTGATATTCGCTATCGATTAGAAAGTATAATAGAACAATTATGCAAGTTTTAAATTGGGTATAACATATGTAAAATATGGGTTATCAGCTTAGATCTGAAGTCTGTCGGATCATTTATGCATCTGAGGTGTGAAGGACGATTTTTCCAAGCTGATGGACCGGCTACCGCAATCGCTCGATCCCCGAAATTTGTAGTTTAGGTTAGTTAGTTATTTTCTTTTCCTGCCAATATCCTTTAACCTTCCCTTCCCTGTGATGGGTATCTTCTACACGTTGGTTCTAATAACCATTAATTTCTCTATTAATATAATAAATACAAAATTTTAGGTATTCCTCCATAATACATTTACGTATTGATATAAAAAATAATATTAGTAATAATCAGAATTTATCGGGTACATCGGAGGTATTGTGAATGCGTGACACTATATTCGTATCTCACTCTTGCATACTTCACTAGCGCGAAAAGCTCAATGTTTTCACTGCCGCCGGCAGTAGCTCTCGGGCTTGCAACCAGAGTGGACATATGCCCGTTCCGTGAGCGTTGCCAGATATTTTTTTTAATGTTTTCATCAAATAAATCTCAATTATTATAATTTTTGACTTCAATTATAATTAATTAAGGGGATTAGCTATGAATATTCTTATTTTTACGATTTAAAAACGCTAATTTTTGATCGAGTACTGACTACCCAAAGGTTAATTATTTAATTATTATTATTTACTATGAAAATGGTGATTGCTGTCCAACTCATATTTTTTATTAAGATTGTATCAATCTCCGATTAAAGATAAATATGTTTATCTGACATGTGACACGTTTCCACTCTTCGATTAAAAAAGGTTAATATTTTAAGTTGTTATTGTATATACTCGTACGTCAGTTACTTCACACCCCAGGGAACTGAACCGTAATTAATTGCTACCATGTAGGTCATTCAAAAGCATGCTCGAAATAATGACTATAATGCATTAGTTACACGATTATTACAAATGTTAACTATTTTTATGTAAATAACAAAGTAATTAATTAACATAAAATAAAGGTAAGTTGCGTGTGTTTTCGATTATGAGCTGGTGTAATATGTTATATATTTCGTAGCGGGTGTACTTTATCCAAACAAGTTCACGAATTCAAATGTGTATAATGAAAATACCATTGTAAAAAATGTTTAAGAGTTACGGAATAAAAAATGAAAGCAAAGGAAAAAGCAAAAAAATCATTAATATTCATTATGCACTTTTGTATATTAATAATGTATCATCCATTTTCGGCAGTCAAAAATACTCTAGTAGTAATTTCAAAATTTTTCCTAGAACAAGATTAAGTAAAATATATTCAGTATTGTTTCTTTCGTGTGTGTCGATATATTACGCTTACTCAATGATGCATAAAGTAGTCAGACAATTGAGAGACGAAAGTATGTCTCTTGTTTTTACTGAAACCTTAACGTATAGTCTGGTGTATGTTTCAGTGATTAGTTCTATAATGTTATCAATGCATATTAATACAGATTTAGTTATTAGGTATTTTCACAATATTGAATATATAGACAAGCTTTTAAACGTTCCCAATGAGTATTACTTCACACTAAGGCGTATAATTATTTACGCGCTTATCAGTACTTTAGTCTACGGAATTTTTGTGTTTGCCTACGATTTTATTATATGGTTTAGTCCGTTTCAGTGGGAAATGCAAGCCATGTACATTTTAATGATTCTGAACCAAAATTCAATACTAGAGTACAGTGTCAACATTTGGATTACAACATTTCGCATGCGATCACTTTCTTTTCAATTAATGTCAACTGCAAAGTGTCGCGGTGGTGACTTCGCTATCGATTTTTCTCCCCAGAACATGCTGTTCCTCAAGTTATGGGAACAAATAAATGAAATTTACAAAACGACATCCATTCGTGAAGATTTAGTTACCAAAGTAATAAAAATGACAATTGTATATGACAAACTAGCGGATAATGTGGATATCATTAATTCGGGTTATGGTTTTCAGGTAAAAACAATAAGATTGACTAACTAAACAACACGCTGTCTCCCTGAAGGGGTAGGCAGAAAAAATACTGACAAAACTTTTCCTGACACACTTCTCTCGATTCCTCAACATTCATATATCGTCCCATGCACGCACGTCGATTTATACGACTCCTTACGATATTTGATTGATTTGATTTCCTAGGTCTTTCTCTATTTCTACAATAGTTCCATTTACATAGTTAACATATACTTTTTAATCGTTGTTTCTTTCCATGTGTCCAAACCATCTAAAATGTTCCTTTCATTATTGTGTTAGTAGCATTTTCATTCGCACTTCATTCATTTCTTATCGCATTTGCATCGCATCGCATCCTCAACATTCATACATCGTGTCATGCACGCGCGTCGATTTCTTTCACATGGCCGACATTCAATATTTGATTTATTTGATCGTGCCACGTTTTCCTCGGACTTCCTCTATTTCTGGTTCCATTTACATAGTTAACATGTAATTTTTTTTACCATTCTCTCTTTCCATATGTCCAAACCATCTTAATGATCCTTCATTATTTTGTTCATAACACCATCATTCGCACCGCCTTCACTTCATTCGACACTCTATCATACACAGATTTTTCTCACATTAGTCTAAGAGATCCATTTTTACTGCATTTATTCTACTTTCATCCATCTTTTGTCAAATGTATACTTCTCTTACATACATAAGGGTCAGTACAAGAACATTATTGTGCATTCCCATTTTAGCTTTTATGGATAGGCTTTTGTTTGTGATGACGATTTAATTTAAGTGCAAAATTCCCTTTGCTTCATACCTATCCCTTCATTCAATATCCTTCTCCACGCGTCTATACTTTGTAAATATACTACCTAAATATACAAACTCATCAATTGACTTGCTGTAGATTTTCACAATATTTTCGCTAATGTTGCAGACTGTCATGACTTATTCTTTTTCAAAAATCCTTACCTAAGATTTATTCACTTTCATCATTAGATCATTTCGCATGCATACCTCATACATACTAGTCTGCTTACTTACACTCCGCTTATTTTGGCACCTACAACCCCCATCCAACCGTTAGGCTCGTCAATTTTTTCGACTTCAAATGTGTCGGTGTTCGGTGTTTTATTTAATGATTATTAAAAATGAACTTCAATCAAAAGATTTCAGTCAAATCATTCGATTATATAAATATTAGTTACAATTTTGTTTAGCCTTGCGAGGGCATCCAAAAACTGAATCAAATTTGTATCAAATATTTATATTTTATGTACCCTATTTTGCGGACGATAAGAAGCATAAGACCATAAGACGCAACCCAAAAATTATCTATTCATATTTAGTACAAAATAATGTTTTTGGCGGTAAGACGCATTGGAATATAAGACGAACCCCATTTTTATTTATTTTTTAGAGTAAAAAAGTGCGTCTTATGGTCCAATAAATACGGTAAATAAAAATCTTCGTAGAATATTTGTTTAATTGTAAACAATCGCGTTTATATTGTACTCGTAATCTTATGCAGAGTTTTACAAAATTAAAACTTCAACCATAAAGTATCATAAATAAAACTAGTACCTAATTAAATTCGTTATATTAAATCATATTTTCCGATGTTTGTAATTTAATTAAAAATATTTGATGTATACCTTATAACTTGCAGGTACTCTTTGCAGTAGCTTCTAGTTTTCTTTCAATTCTAACGGGAATTAATGCAACCATTTACCGAGATGATGATGTTCAATCGGTAGGTATTTAAAAAATCTTAATATAATTAAACTTAAAACTAAGACAGAGCATTTTAAGGTGTTATGTGTAGTCTGTTCTGTTATATGGGTGTGAGACATGTGCATTAAAAGTGAATACAATGAACCGGTTAGAGGCATTTGAAATGTGGCTTCACCGAAAAATGTTCAGGACCCCATGGACCGACAGAGTGACGAACACAGAAGTCCTGAATCGTGCAGGAGTAAATAGAGAGCTGCTGACATTGATCAAAGTCCGCAAGATTTCATATCTGGGCCACGTTCTACGAGGAGGAAAATATCGCCTGCTGCATCTAATTTCGAAGGGAAAAATAGAGGGCCGCAGGGGGGCAGGGAGAAGGCAGATGTACTATAGTGCCGAGAAACTATGAGTGACCCAAAGAGCCATGGAAAGAGTCATGTTAGGAATAAGCCTAAGAGACAGAGTCAGAAACCATACGGTGAGAGAAAAAACAAAGGTCACTGACATCATCCACCGGGTGGCGTCTCTAAAACGGCAATGGGCAGGTCACGTAGCCAGAAGCTCAGACGAAAAGTGGACAAGAAGACTCGGAGACCGTGGACGGCAAAGAGAAGTGCAGGACAACTGCAACTACGGTGAAAGAATGATCTGAACAGACACGTCGGAATAACCTGGATGCAGTCTGCAAAGGACATGGAAGCAAATGGAGGAAGCCTTTGTTCAGGAGTGGACTGAATAGGCTGAGGAAGAAGAAGAAGGAAGAAGAATTAATGTGATTTGCCTAATGACTGGCATAATTTTATTACGAAGGTAGCCTATCTTACAGGCGCACTTTGTGGGTATGAACAAGTCATGATGTCTAATAATTGCATTTTATTATTATTATATACTTTTTAGGTTTTGATAGGTCCAACAGTAATTTGGTGTCTCTACTTCTACTCAATTATTTTCGCCGTAGTTTTATTTTCGGAATGGATGATGTACGAACACAGAAGAGGGATAGTTGTAATAAAAAAATTGATGTTGGACCAAAATATAAGTAAGTATAAATGGCACGTTTTCTCTTGAAAGCAAAATATTCTAAAGTATGCAGTTTGCGCTGTAGGTAGGTAATGTCAACCATATGAAATAATCCGAAATATTCGCAATGAAAAAATAATTAGTCAATTGTTTTGGCCACTTTGATACTTCAACATTATTACTGTTAAAATTTATAATTATAATATCACAAATTATTTTTATTCACTGAGAATGTCGTGACAACTGTTTCACCCACCGATGTTGGCATCATCAGGTTATATAAAAAACTTTTTCCTAACACCCGATGATGCTGACATCGATTGGCGATGCTGACACCGTTATAAATTGTGATATTATAACGGTGTTAAAAATTTTAACAGAAAAAATATGTTATTAAGTTTATTTTCATAAAAATTAGATGTTTAATTTTTAATGAAGTATTATATTCGGGTTCATGCTTATATTTCATTTGTGTTCCTTTAAAAGTCCTATAAAAATTTCGCTTTATATTATACATTTACCTTTTTTTTATTATAATATTTCAGGATTTTCAAAATTCATTTGTATTTTTTTATATATCTTAAATTCGCTTTATGTTTTCAAATAAATATTTTAAATAACAAGGTGCACGTGTTATTTATTAACAATAATACAAACACGAATATTTAGACAACTTAACCGCCCTACCTATTTGAACGTACGTGATACGTTCACTTTAACTGTACCATTCTACGATATCCCGTATCACGTACGGGCTTGAGAAAAAGTAATGTACCTAAAATGTACAAAGTTTTAGGGATACGCGCGTGTGCCATCAAAACTTGAGCACAAGTCTCCATAAATATGATAGTTTTACAAGGGGCAGGCGAAGTGTGCAGCCGAGTATTTGACGTTTCGTAATTTAAAAAAATAAAATTAGTACATAATTAAATTTCATTAATAAAAAATCTGCTCGTTTTTTGCACGTTTCTCGGAAAATAACCCAAAGGTAGGGCGGTTAACTAAATACCTGTAGGATAAAATTTGAATAATTTTATGTTGTATTATATACAATTTATTTTTATAAAATACGATTACAAAATGTTTTTACCAAAATCGCAAAATACTTACTCAATATTTTTACCATTTACATGAAATATTTTTGCAATTACACGAAATATTTCATTCTTTTTTCCAAATAATTGGAAATGAATTTATTTTTTCTTGAACAATGATGTGAAACTCATATTCAATAATCTATACGAAAGAAAACGTCTCTTTTATAGAAGTTTTACTATATTTTAAGTGTATAACATGTTTCTCCTGAAAATCAAATTTGAAATCTCCTGAAAAGCGAAACATATCATTCACGTAAAAATATAATAAAATAAAATAAAAATAGGATGTTTTCTTTCGTATTCATTTCATTCGAATATTTTTCAGATAAGGAATACTCTTTTCGTCTTTCGTTCCTCGAGAATCAACTAAGGACCAGGCCTTTGGTGCTATCAGCTTGCGGCATCATACCATTAGACAGCTCATTGGCGTTTAGTGTTCTCAGCACAACGACTACATTCATCATCGTCTTATTTCAGCTAAAGCATTTTAATTAGATTATTTACATATTTTTTATATACTTTGTATACAACACTCACCTTTCACTCAAACATGTTTCGGACTACCCAGCCCTTCCTCAGTGATATTATATAGATATTAAAAATATTATGAAATTTCTTCTATGTTCGCCATACTTTGTGTTGTAGATGTTTTTGTCAAAATTGATCATATTTTAAGCAACTAGTGCGTCTTCTAATCTCCACGTTGGGTATATGATCTCTAAGCGAGATACCCAACATGGATCTTTCCATGGCCCGTTGCGCAATTTTGATTTTTTGCATTGCTTCTTTAATTAACGTCCATGTCTCGCATCCATAGGTCATTACAGGTAACACACACTGGTCCAGCAATTTTCAAAAATTGTGGCAGATTCTATTGAAAACAAATCTTCAGGATTGAAACTGAAAAAAGTGAATGAAAAAGCTTCAGAAGAAGTTTTGTTTTAGGAATCGTAACGGACATTAGCAGTCCACAAAGACTACAAAAAAAAAATAGCTTATATCAAATGGACATATCTGACCAAAAAAGGTCTCACCATGAAAATAGAACAGAGAGTGATTACGAAAGAGCCAATAAGACAGTACTTACAAGTCACTGGACCTGAAACTTACTGAATGCATGGACAAAGATCGGACAATAGAGATGAACAATGGACGTAATCATAATAATAAAATGCTCACCAAAAAATGAATTAAAATAAATCATGAATATTTGTATTATACCATGTAAGATGTAAATAGCATTGTACTCTTTATAACCCAATTGAGTTTTTCCAATAAAACAAAATAAAAATAACCGGACAACCCGATTGTCCTACCCTGAAAATTCCTTTATTAATACATCCTGACACGTATAACACTTTAGTCAATGATTCCTTTTTTGTAAGTGGTTTACCTTCCTCAAACTGATTTTTTGACTTTCACCATGCCATATTTTCACTAGACCTAATTTAGAGCTCCTTTTCCACCCACACTGTTATTAGAACATGTAGCAGTAAGCAATTTTCCTACATTTCTTCCCTCAAATTAAAAAAAAATGATCGGAACAACTTTTCGGCGTGGATGAGACCAGAATATCCTTACTTTATTATTTATTGTTGGTATTTAATGATGTATGCATGTTGAGGAAGCGATTTGAGAAGTACGTCAGGAAAGAAAAGTGTGGCAGTCCATTCTTTCTCTCTACCCCTTCGGGGAGACGGTGGGATGGTTGGATAGTTAGTTAGTTTATCATATGTATATAACTTTATTTTGTTCAATTATTGTAATTCACTTGTATGAATCTAGTCAACTTCAATTTCGATTAACTAGTATGTACTGTTAACTCTTCTTATCATTTACACTTGTGGTAGCATGTAATTAGCCGTATTCTATTGTTCGTTACCCCAAATAAATAAATATAAATATAAATAAATAAATATTGTTTTTCTGTACATTCTTAGTAGTAATTCTACGCTGTCCAGTTCGGTTTCCATTAGAATATGGTAATTCATTATTTTAATTCATTTTTCAATCATACATTGTCTTTCGGTTTATTTCAGACCATTGTATTAAGTTGCATTTGATATTGCCATAGCAAGGCGAAACAAGTAACTCTCAAAATATATAATAAGAGTTCGAAATGAAATATTTAAAGGCTTTATGAGGATTATAAATAAGAACAAATAATCTTTTCATCGTTCATACATTGCCTTTAATTTAACAGTATCATTAATGTTGTATATTTTGTGTGTTTTAGTTGTATGTCTTAATCTAAGAACATAAAATATTATAAAAATTAAAAACAAATTTATTAATTAATACAAATGAAAACGTAAGTTTTCTAGAAGGTTCATTATATTTTATGGGAATGACTTGTTTCGCCCTTCTAAGGTATTATCAAATATTTGATAATGCCTTAGAAGGGCGAAACATACCATAACACTTTTAATATTTATTATATAAATATTTAATTAGTTATTTCTTTGATGCAAAAAGTGAGTCGTGAAAATGGCAGAAGAAGGATGAGACCAGAAAAAATGCAGTAGATATGAGATTCCTTAGACGTAAGTGCTTAAAACGATGTACCATAGAATTTTAAATGCTGATACACGGAAGGATTATAGAGCGGAAGTATTATGAACAAAATAATAAACCAAATTAATCAAAATTTAAAGGTCATGTTAGAAGTCGGAAGAATCGACGTGCGTGTGTGACTCGCTGTATGAATATGGAGGAAACTAGAGTCCTGTGTCAGGATCGAGTAGTGTGGCGGTCTATCCTCTCTGCCTACCCCTTCGGAGAAACGGCGTGATGGTTTGTTGTTATTTCTTTTAGTGTAAAAGATAATTAGATGAACATAATTTCAATTACGACCAAAAAGACAGAAAAACCTTTCACCACATATGATAATATGTGAGGCCATTTTTAGGACCATACCTACGAAACATGATTTGCCATTGATATAAAGTGGCAGTGCACAATGGTGTTCTTGTACTGAGCCTTATTTATGGAAGCGAAGTATGGAACTTCCAAAAGAAGGATGAAAGTATAGTAAATGCAGTAGAAATTCGATCTCTAAGACGAATGTGTAGTAAATATGTATATGATAGAGTGTCAAATGCAAGTATAAGAAGTGAATGCAGTGCGAATGAAAGTGTTATGAACCAAATAACGAAAGGGTCGTTAAGATGGTTTGGACACATGGAAAGAATGAATGACAAAAGAATGGTAAAAAAGTAATTGCTAACGATGTAAATGGAACTAGAAATAGAGGAAGATTGAGGAAAACGTGGCACGATTAAATAAATCAAATATTGAATGTCGGCCACGTGAGGAGTCGGAGAAATCCACGCGCGTGCATGACACGATGCATGAATCTTGAGGAAGCGAGAGAAATATGTCAGGAAAGAAAATTGTGGCAATCAATTCGGAGAGACGCCGTGATGGTCAGTTAGTTAGTTCGTTAGTTTATAGTGAAGCTGAAGCCAAAAAAACAATTATGTTAATTTTTTTGTTATAAACTGTTAAATTAAAAAACTTTATTTTATGTGTCACAATTGTATTATTATTTTTCGCGACAGCTGTTTCGTCAACCTATGTTGACATCATCAGGTGTTGCAATCCTGTAACACCTGATGATGTCAACAACACAAAAAAAAAACGATAGGAGCAACGAGTATTACGAGTATTATAATATGTTACTTTTATTATACGAGTATTACAATATGTTACTTTTATTTTTACTTTTAATTTTGTTCTTATTTCTACTACTATTATTATGTTTAACTCTCAATACTTTGTTTGACCATATTTTGCCTTAGTTTAAATTCAATTGACTGTTTATTGTATTTGTGGTAGCATGGAATTGGCTTTATTTATTATTTTTCTTAATTTTTCTTAATTAATATATTGATATCGCTGTATGCTGCCCTTACTGAATAAATAAATAAATAAATAAACACAGGTTGACGAAACAGCTGTCACGAAAAATATACAATTGTGATGCATAAACGAAAGCTTTTTTTAATTAAACAGTTTATAATGTGAAAGTATCATAGTGTTTCGGGAAAAACAATGGACTATTTAATTTCTTGTTGTATTAATAAGTTAAGTATGTTCCATGAATTCTATATTTCTTGACTTAATTGGTAGAGGATTATAATGTAGCTGGTGACAGTTGCAACGAAACCATATATTAAGGCGCCATCTACCAGAAGCAAACCACCGGCGCTTAAAGTCAGGGTTCTGGACTTCACTTGATTTTCTAACAGCGACAAACTGCTTCCGTAATCTTTTCCTGAAATAATTTTTTGATTATTACTTTACAAGAAGCATTTTTAAGTAAAAGTAAATCTTAATATCGATAAAAACTGATTTATGACATTTGCCAAATAGGTAAGGAAATGTTCGAATGTCTGCATTTGAATTTTTTTTTTGATTTAAATCTTTCTACTCTCATTTCTTCTACCTAACTGGTATCACTTTGTCTGCCTTTTGGATGACAAATCTTGAGTATCCCGGGCTATAAAAACTGAGGAAGATCGAAAGAAAGGTCATATACAAATGAAAGACTGATCATTTCCATAAACAGTCATCTTCTTTCCGTTGTAGAAGAGGTGACACTTGTATTTAAAGAATGTATATTTAAGCAAGAGGTATAATATTTTGTATACTTATTGTTGGGTGTATCAGAAGTTTACTGATGACAAGTAGCGCCCTCGTATTCTCGTATGCCAGGAAGCCAGAGAATAAAACCGTGATGGACAAGAGAGACGAAAAGTAGAAACACCAGTTGATCGTGGCATACGTAATAGTTCCGATCTGATAAAAACAATGACATGTAAGTTAAAATATTATTATAATGTTTACAAGTCACAAAATTTAAAAACAAAAGTGTGTGTTGCCTGTGGATGCGAGAAATGGACGTTAACTAAAGAAGCAATGCACAAAATCAAAGAAAGATGTATGATGGGTATCTCGCTTAGAGACCATATACCCAACGTGGAAATTAGAAGACGCACCAGGGTCAACAATGCAGAGATACGCATTGTGAGGATGAAGTGACAGTGGGCTGGTCATGTGTGTCGACGGGAAGTTGGAAGATAAAGTAAGAGGGTTACTGAATGGAGGCCAAGGTTAGGCCGGAGAAGTATCGGGAGACAGCCAACCAGGTGGAGCGATGATATTATGCGGACGGCGGGAAGGGCCTGGAGAACACTGGCGAGAGACTGAGAGAGATGGCGAAGGGGTGGAGAGGCTTATGTCCAACAATGGATGGAGACAAGCTGACGAAGATTATATATGGTAAATAATGAAAACAAAAAAAAATTGATACCAAATTCCTTTATTATTATATGTGTAGTGTGCTTTCACTTTTGTTTAACGTCGACCGGTTTTAGCAGCTTGCCGCCATCTTCCGGTGATGATGGCAGCAAGCTGCCGAAACCGGTCGACGTTAAACACAATTGGAAGCACACAAAATGTATAATAATAAAGGAATTATTTATATATTTTTTTTGTTTTCATTATTTAATGGAAAATCTATCAAGAAATTTCAATTAAAAATATAAATTATTATAGCATTATATACTTTTGTTTTTTCTTACATATTTTTTATTTTTTTTTAAATTCTCCATATTTTTATGAAAATTGTAATGTCTGTAATATTAATGATTCTTTAAAAAATAAATTGAATTGAATTGAAGGTGAATATTTCATTCTACCATTTAAGCTACGGAAAAAGGAAATTCACAATGGTGTTCTCGTACCGACCTACTCGTATATGTATTGAAGTGAAGGATGGAAAACTAAGAAAAGTTAGATCATAATGTTCATATTGTATTTTCTTACATTTGTTGAGTTCATGCGTTGTACAGCAATTACCTCATGGATTCCCGTCAGGGTTGCCATAAAACATGAAACGATTGTTAAGAAAATCTGCAAGTTAATTTAAATAAAACGTTGATTAGTTTAATTTATTGAATTATATAATTTTTCAAGCACCTACATAGTGTAGTTTATATATATTGATATCAAATAATTAAACGGTAAATTTATAAGATATTTTATTATAGTTTTTATGTTTATGTTTTTAATGTTTTCTGTCATTTCTGTGATATAACAAAACCATTATATATTTATAAACTAAATAAAAAAAAAATTAAATCTCAAACTAATATATATTTTTTAAATATGTTACCAATATTTCAGAATTAATTTTGTGAGAGTGAATTAAAATAAAGTAATAAGAAAAAAATGTTAAATAAAAAATTGTCGGCGTATTTTATAAAGAAGACCTCTTAATTATGTATTAATATTGTCTTTATTAATACGAATGAAAACGTCAGTTTTCTAGAAGTTTTATTATATTTTCTGGGAATGACATGTTTTGCCCTCCAAAGGCATTATCAAATGACATTTGAAAATTTGATAATATAATACAATAATAGAATAAAATAATATAGACCTAAAACTGAGAATACTCCTCATCATGACCTATGTAGGGAGTATCTTGATGTACGGCTACGAGACATGGTGCCTATCCGAAAGAGATAAACGGAGACTAGAGGCTTTGGAGATGTAGTCCGATAGAAGACTATTAGGAATTTCCTGAAGAGACCACATCACGAATGAGGAGGTTCTTCAAAGAATCGAAGGAGGAAGGCACCTGCTCAGGACCTTGTCTAAAAGGCGTGCAAGATAGATCGGCCATGTAATACGTCAAGAAGGTCTCTTGCATGCCATGATGGAGGGTGTGACCGAGGGGATAAACTCTAGGGGACGCCCACGCCGAGAGTACCTGGAGGATCTGTTGGTGGACGTGTGCTGCTCATCATATGCAGATTTCAAAAGAGCCGCACAAGACAGGGAAGAATGGAAGAGAAGAATAGAAGAAACTTTCTAACTAAATGCCTTAGAGGGGCGAAATATGTCATTCCCATAAAATATAATAAAACTTCTAGAAAACGCGTTCAAAACGTTTTCATGCGAATTAATTATTTAATATGGAGTTTTACAAATATGTTCAAAGAACAATAATATTGTCTTTATTTATTAGATTTTTTTATTGTACCTGTACACCGTATGTAGAGTTAATGATATCAACATTATCAGCGAGCTTATCATAGATAATAGACAGCTTTATGATTTTGTCATTGAAAGGCTCAAATTTGTAATTTTCCTTCAGCAATGCATTCATTTCATTTGAACTATTTATGAATAGAACATTAAGAGGAGACATATCCACGAAATCGTCTTTTATGTACACAGAACTGGAGTATAGTATCTGTGAGATAATCACTCGCAATCGGAATATTATAATCCAAATATCTAACCAATACTGATATAGCAAAAGTTCCGTTACGAACATTGATATATACAGTATTATAAGCAGAGGTATCTCAGAATACAAAGATTCATACCAAAAATACAGATCAATACATATACAACAGGACACGTGGAAACACGAGAAACCAAAACCACAAATCACATTAAAACGCATCTGTACGTAGAAGCTTCTGGGCAAGTTAAGAAACTGATCAATTTGTTCTATGTTGCTAAGAAATTTCATGAAACCGTTCGGACTCATAAATGTTATAATCAGAATAGAAGCCGTAGCACAGATGTACGTAAATATATAATTAAGATAATCTGTAACAGCATTTATAAGCGGAGTATCGTACTCATCAGAATATTTTTTTTTGATCATCAAATAAACGAATAAAAATGTTAACACAATAAAAAACAAAATAGAATAAATTTTGTTCAAATATTTTTTTGTTACTATTTTGTTTTTGTCGTAGGAATATTTTTGAATTCCGAATATGAAGAAAATGAAATTGAATGGAGTCAACGCGTAATGTATATTTAATTCTGAAGAATTTTCTATCGAATGCTGATCATTGTATTCTAACATTTTGTAAACGATTTGAAAGCTGCTTATGCAGTTACTAACTAAGTATGAACACAAAAAATATACAATAATGTAGTTACTACGAATAATACACACTAATGCATGATGTTATCGGGCTTTCTGCATACTTAAAAATTCATTTGCATCGTTAATTAACCATCCTACGTATTTTTTTAGATTTCAATGATTGAATATTATACTTAATGTTCTGTATACATTTTTTTATATTTCCATTAATTTATGCTATTGAAACCGCATACATCTGAAAGATTCACGAAGTAGAAAAACTTCAAATTGACAACGTGAAATACAAAGGTACGAGTATAAAACAGTAACACCACCCTGAAATTTAAAAAAAATCAGAGGAGATCAAAAGTATTCAAAGGACATCACAGCAACAATAGAAGACCTAACGTACGGTTCAGGAATGGCAGATTAAATGTAATTTAAAAAAAATATTTTTAGTGAAGACGATGACGTCATTCTTTTTTTTCTATTAGGTTTTTCTCGAATATACTTTTTTCAAAAAGTTTTACACGTTATCTCCCGATCTACTCACCCGATTTTATTAAGTTTTACAATAGTTATTTTCCATAATATTATCTACGTGTTCAAAAGTTTGTGTCATGTTCAAAAGTTAAAAAAGTTTTAACCTCAAAACTGAACGAATATTTTAGTTTTTTTTCAAACAGCTGCAATTTTTACAACAAATTTTAAATCCATATCCCAACGTCGCTCGATAGCTATTATAATTCTAAATAAAATCAATTAGTTTTTTTTTAATTTCGGATAATGCATTATAAAAAAATCATGTACACCATCAGCAAAGATTTTCAGAATATGGCTCTACATATCGGCTTGTATCTCCACCTTTATTTTAAATATTTAATATTGTAAATTGTTTATAAAAATACTATGTAAATAAAAAAAAGATTATTTTATTATTTATAATGGAGAATTAAATTTAAAAATAATTTATTACCTATTTTTCCGAGCGCCAACATGATGTAACCTCTTAATGTCAAATATAAAGTTATAAATAAAAAATATTTCGTTTGTATCAAAAAATGTCTGCATCAATTTATTTTGATAAACCTTTTTTTCGTATACAATTGATAAAAATAATGAAAAGTATTGAAATAAAAAATATAATACACGTATTGAAAAACATATTGGGGAGTTTTTATTAATAATCGTTTAAGATAGTAGAGAATGTCAGAATATATAATATGATTTTTAAATTAAAAATTGGCTTTCATCTGGTAGAGGATGACCGCGTAGGTGGCCATGGTGGCCACGAAGCTGTGCATCAGGGTGCAGTCCACCGGGAACAGGCGGCAGGCGTTCAAGGAGCACGGCCGAGTTTTCAGTTGAGTTTCCAGTAGAAGAAGATTTTCATAGTCGAATTTCTGGTCATCTGAAAATTTTGGACGAAAATCGTTTGCCGGTTGGTATTTTTATTTATTGAAAAACTAACAAATTTACCATCAAGCCATATCGATGAAGGTGTAGGCAGAAAGTGTGAACCACTGCACTGTTCTTATCTGACACACTTATCTCACTTCTTCAACATTCATACATCGTGGCATACATACACTTCGAGTTCTCTAATTCTTCACGTGGCTGACATTTACAACAATATTCGATTGATCTGATCGTCCTTCCTTTTTTTTCGGTCATCCCTTATTTCTTGTTCCGTTTACGCAGTTTACATAAACATTATTTCTTCATTCGTTAATTTATTATCTAAGTGTTATTTTTCATTGAATGTAATTGGTTTTTTTACTAATTATTTATTGAAAAATAAAGTTATCAAACCTTTTTCAGTCAGTATTTTTGTAACGTCAGTATTTTTGTTTGTTATTGACAAAATATTACATAATTAGTGTTGAAATCGGTCGACACTAAAAGTGAACAGCGATTAAATTAAAAAAATGCAATTTTTATAGCTGTGCTCCGCAACCGGTGTGCCATGAGCCGGATGCAGGTGTCCCGCGGTCAAATACATAATGAAAAAAATATTTAGTTATAGTCGGAAGTCGTGAATTGCGAAAGAGTCGACTCTTTCGTAAATCAGCCCAGGAGACCTTTTTTTTGTTTTTTTTTTAGCTCATTCAGCTTTTTAGTGAAAATATGACGGGATATTTTTTGTTGGCGGCCTTTGAATGGAACATTCGATTTTCCCGAATGAGCTAAAAGAAAAGTAACCAACATCTCTGCCGAGCTGATTAACGTTCACGCCCAGACCGAATTTTAGCTTTAAATGTGCCGCGCAATTATAGGAAGAAACTTAGGTGTGCCGTAAGTGAGAAAAGGTTGCGTAGCACTGCTTTATAGTACTCATGTCAGACATTAAAAAAATTATAAAGATAAAAAATAAAACAAACACTTTGTTTGGCAAGACACGGCATCTTCAAGTGAAGCCAAGCTTCATCAGGGTAATATAAAAACTGTTTTTATATTTTTATTGCTTCGATGAAGTTTGAGTATACGCGAGATTAAATTATATGCAAGTTAAACTATAAGTTGTTCGTTTCATTTTGTATATAATATTGTGTTTTTTCAATATTGCTCAACAAATTCGCTTATATTACTTTGTTCATAAATTGGTAGGTATACTCACTTAATTTATTATATAACACTAATTTATTTATGACAATTATGCCTCTTTCGTTTTCATATTTCAAATTCTCCGAACAAACAGCAATTACCAATAATACTAATGTGAAATGTGAGCACCACATGAGTCCTGTTACATAAACCCCGGTAATCTGAAAACAGTTAAATTTTAAATGAATAACCAACTCAAAAACATCTCTTTAGACCATTATTTAAGAAATTGCTAAATAACCCGAATGACGACTAGTTCCAACCCTTATGTAAAGAAATGAAGCTTGGAACTGGATGAAGTAAAATGAGAGCAACATAAATGTGGTAGAGATGAGATCCCTTAGACCCCTACGACAGAATTTCAAATGCTGATATCAGGAAGGAATGTAGAGAGGAAGAAAATATTACGTATTACTTACGTTTTCAAAACGCCACATTGCAATATAAATTAAACTATTTAATCCCATGAGAAACGACAAGTAACAACTTAAAATTGCCAGTAAAATCTGTAAAGTGAAACACATACACAATTAGTAACTAAATGTTAACGAATATCAAATTGATTTACCGAACCCAAATACCTGAATTCCATAAGTCGAGTTAATAATATTTACATTGTCAGCAAGCTTATCATACATATCGATGAAGCTACGAATTTTGTCTCCAAAGTTAACAGATACATTTCCTTTTTTTATTTTACTGTTTTTCTGCTTTTGACTGTGTACACTTGTAATATTGCATTGATTTATATTGACATCAAAAGTTATATTTTTGATTGTTTTGAAATGCTTCAACGATGCTAATTCATCAATAAGGATTCTTAGTCTGTATGTTACCATCCAAATGTCCAGTAGGTATTGAAAAATCACACAAGTCATTACGAAAAGCGATAAATACGAAACAGCAGACACAAGATTTACATATTTCAACCAAATAATTATGTTTCCCGAAATAAGAATCAAATTATGAAACATTATTATTATAAAAAGTCTGTATATTAACGGACGCATCTTTTTGAATTGTCCCGGAGGAATATTTATACGCTTGTCAACGTATTCTAAATTCGAAAGATAATTTAACACTATTTTTGTATTAACTGTCTTCGACAGGAGAATTGAAATCACAGCTGAAAAGAATATCAAAAAATTTGCTAGATAGACAACTGTTATTGATAAAAAATTCATTGTGTAAATACTACTTAGGCTTCCAGAAATATGACATGTAATAAAAATTAAAATGATAGACCAAGAATAAGCACGATTCCATTTTGATACTTCGGACAACTTGCCTTTTTTGTAATTATATTTTTGAACACCGAAGAAAGAAACTATGAAATTGAATGGCATCAGAACAGTATGTAGATTCCAAGCCTGCGGTTTGCTGTTTTGAAGCATTTTTTTTTTTTACAAAACTTTTGCAAGGTTTGTCTTCTTTAGGCTTAAAAAATACTGACAAAGCGCAATTGAAAAGCCCACTATATTTTACAAAAACAAAATCCTACGCCGCACGCATAGGACAATTAGATAAGGTGACATAAAATATGGGTAACAAACAATTGTAAGTTTTATGAGTTATTTTGAAACGCCTGTTCAACACATTTGATTAACTTTGGTGGAAGGCGTGGATTGGGTTACTCCAGCTAATTAATTTAGAAGTCTGTAGCAGAGTAAGTGAAGTATTAGATGTGTGTTGAAGTGAAGCAGTAGCATAGTATAATCTTGTACGAGAAGCTGCGTTGATAGAACTGAAGGTAGTATTGTTTAAGATGACAAGACTTATCCTTAATTGTCTTATTTTAATTATTTTGACTCAATTAGTGTACATACATATTTTTTAATAATTTAGTTAAGTGCTATTAAAAATACAAAAAAAAAATAATAAAAGCATTAAGGTCGATTTCATGTAATTTATTAGTGCTCTCTTTTGTTTGATGAACTTAGAATAATAAATTATACACTAATTACTCAATACTTACAAAATATATTTTGTCAAATGACAAAAGTATTTTTAAAAATTCAAATTTCAACTGAATTAAATTTATTTATTAAGATCATAGAAATTACAGATTAATCTTAATCGTTCATAGCTTAAGAATTTTCATTAAAAAAATATAAATAAATTTTAGTTAAAGAAAACCAAGAGAACCATGATTAAATTTAAGAATTATAAGAAAATAGAAAAAAAAATACAGTGCAATTAGGAAAACATAAGACTAAGAAAACCAAATTGTAATATATTATAAACTAAAGATAGACGCTTTCTGAGGGTAGCCTAACTTTCGTTAAAAATGTCAACGTTAGATGCCGTTTAGAAGGTTAATTGTCCTGCCCAATTAACCTTCTAAACTTGGTTTGATGAGTTCTATACAATGGCAGGTGAAATATACGTGTTCCCGTTGTAGCAGATAATAATTGTCAAGGACAAACGAAGTCTCATCATTCAAAATATCCTAGTAATGTATTCGACCACGAATCAGTTGAAAAAAAACACCCAAATGGATAGTTCGTCTAATATACAATGATTGATAGTCCAGAATACATAAGTGTATTGCTGGTTTTTAGGATGCGTTTTGGGCCTTTTTAATGTGGTGGTTTCCCGTTGCTTCCCATAATTTTGTATACAACAGGTTATTTGAACCCGATTACTGTATACATATTTTAGCTGTTGATTATCAAGTGACTTGATATTAGTGATAGGTAGCTGGTTTATCGCCTTTTTTATTGTGACGTGAATTCTACCAGACCAAAGACAGCGTAATTTTACTCTGTCATCGTCCAGAAAATGAATCTGGGCCTTCAGTGGGGTTGTCATAGGTGTTGCCACTCCGCCACGAAGAGTGTCCCCTCATCTGGTAGAGGATGACTGCGTAGGTGGCCATGGTGGCCACGAAGCTATGCATCAGGCTGCAGTCCACCGGGAACAGGCGGCAAGCACTCAATGAGCATGGCCGAGTTTTCAGTTGAGCTTCCAGCAGGAGAAGATTTTCATAGTCGAATTTCTGATCATCTGAAAATTTTCCATATTTAAGGAGTCCACACTATATTATTGTTGGCAATATTAATAAAAAAGTATAATATAATCAGTTGGTATACTCACTTAATTGATTATATAACACTAATTTATTTACGGCAATTATGCCTCTTTCGTTTTCATATTTCAGATTCTCTGAACCAACTGCAATGGCCAATAATACTAATGTAAAATGTAAACTCCACATGAATCCCGTTACATAAATAAAGATGGTCTGAAAATTACGAATAAAAAATAATAAAACAAACTAAAAAAACATTTGTTTTTAATAATTACATTTTAAAAATCAATCCAACTGTAAAAATACCCGTTTTTAATAATTAAATTTAGAAAAATCTTATCAATCAAAGAGCATCTGTTTTCAATAATTATTTAAGGAAAATAAAATTAAAACACAGGAAAATCTTTTTCCTAGTTTCAATCCAAGCGATTGATTAGTTTGCAGTAAAGTATAATATTTTTCTGGTTCTTGGGATGCCACTTGGGCCTTCAATGTGGTAATTTCCCGTTGCTTTCCATAATTATATACAACAAGTTATTTGAACTCAATTACTATATACGTTTTTTTAGCTATTGATTCTCATGACATGTGAAAGGTAACTTATCTATTGCCAATTTATTGTCAAGCGATTTCTACCAAATAGATACGGTCGGTCTAAGAGCGTGGTCGACAGCCGTATACATCAGGCTAGGCTTGCATTTAATAAAAGGTCGAAAATAATATAATCGAATAACATGGACCTAAAACTGATAATACTCCTCATCAAGACCTATGTATAGAGTATCTTGATGTATGCCTGCTAGACATGGTGCCTGTCCGAAAGAGATAAACGAAGACTAAAGGCTTTTGAGATGTGGTCCTTTAGAAGACTATTACGAATTTCCTGGAGAGACCACATTACAAATGAGTAGGTTCTCCAAAGAATCGAAGGAGGAAGGCACCTGCTCAGGACCTTGTCCGAAAGGCGTGCAAGATGGATCGGCCATGTAATACGACAAGAAGGCCTCTTGCATGCCATAATGGAGGGTATGACCGAGGGGATAAACTTTAGGGGACGCCCGCGCCGAGAGTACCTGGAGGACCTATTGGTGGACGTGCGCTGCTCATCATATGCAGATTTCAAAAGAGTCGCACAAGACAGGGAAAAATGGAAGAGAAGAATAGAAGAAATTGCTTCAAACCAATCCCAGGATTGAAACTTTCTAACTATTGTAAATACAACAAGTTATTTGAACCCAATTACTATATAGGTTTTTTTAGCTTTTGTTTCTCATGACATGTGGAAGGAAACTTATCTATTGCAAATTTATTGTCACGCGATTTCCACTAGATAGACAGACCAGACCGATGACAATGTAATAATTACACTGCCATCGCCGAAAATCCAACCCAAGACCTTCGCTGTGGCAGTCATAAAGGAAAATAATACAGTCTCAACGGAACATTTTTGAAAACGTGAATATGCAATACAGAAACGTGTTATTTTAACTTACGTTTTCAGAAGGCCACACTGCGAGATTAAATAAACTATTTAATCCCACGAGAAACGACGAATAACAACATCCGATTGCCAGTAAAATCTGTATAAGACAAGCAAAATAAGTAAATAAATAAGACCAACATAAATTACAAGATCACTGAATCAAACCCAAATACCTGAATTCCATATGTAGAGTTAATAATATTTATATTGTCAGCAAGCTTGTCATACATGTCGATGAGACTACGAATTTTATCTCCAAAGTTAACACATACATTTTCTTTTTTGATTTTACTATTTTTCTGCTTTTGACTGTGTACACTTGTAACATTCCATTGATTTATATTGACATCAAAATATTTATTGTTGATTGTTTTGAAATGCTTCAACGATGCCAATTCATCAATAAGGATTCTTAACCTATATGTCACCATCCAAATGTCCAGCAAGTATTGAAAAATCACAGAGTCCATTACGAAAATTGACAAATGCAAAATAGTGGACCCAAAGCTTAAATATTCAAACCATAGATACCAGATTCCCACTAAAAGTAACGAGATATAAAATATTACAGAAATAAATAGTCTGATTACTGTCGAACGCATACTTTTAAATTGTTCTGAAGGAATGTTTATACGATTGTCAATATATTCCAAATTTGAAATTAGAATCACCATTATTTTTGGATTAACCACTTTTGATAAGAGTATCGAAATCATAGCCGCCCAGAATACAAGAAAATTTGTTAGATGGACAATTGTAAGCGATACAAAATCATTATCGTGAAGGATGCCCATGGTCTCAAAAATATAAGAAAATACCAAAATTAAAATGATAGACCAAGAATAAACGCGATTCCAATTTGATAGTTTGGTCAATTTGTTTTTTTCGTAATTATATTTTTGAACACCAAAGATAGAAACCATGAAATTGAATGGTTTCAGAACAGTATGCACATTTAAAAACTCTGGTTTGCGGTTTGGAAACATTTTACAATTATTTTAAAACTCTTGCAAGTACTGTCTTTCAATAGATTTCAAAGATACTAACAAAGCCGAAAAGAAAACCTTCACGAAAATCCACTTTATTTTGTTAAAACAAAATTTTACGCCGCACATATAGGATAATTCGTTAAGGTGACGCATGAAATAGGTGTTACAATTTTTCGTTTTATTCGATTAACTCGGTAGACTTTTGGCGTTGGTTGGATTAATCCAGCGAAATAATTTAGAAGAATGTAGCAGACTAGATGAAGTGCAGGAAGTATGTTGGTGAACTGAAGGGGAGCAGAGTGCCTCGCCTCGTCAGGGCAAGAGCGTTGAATAGAAACGGAGGGAAGTATTTTGAAAGACATCAAAACTCACCCTGCAATGTTACCATTGTAATGAAGATGATCAATTATTAAAACATTTTTTTTTTAAATTTATGCATATACGAGTATTGTTTACTTCAATTAAAAAAAAATATAAATTAACTAAGAGCACTAAGGCTGATGTGTTTGTCATTCATTAACGCGCATTTTTTTTTCAATTCACTTAGAATGGTAAATTATCAGTAATTTATAAAAAAAGTTATAAAGTCAACACTTGTACTAACTACAATGATTAAAAACTACTGTATTTTTAATTATTATTCTAAAATTAAATTTAGATAATTCTTCTTCGTGGTTAATTAAATGTTTGCAATTTTTTTTTAAATGTGTGCTAATAATTTTTTGGATTGTTGTGTTAGTTTGTAAGCTGTTTAAATGTTATAAGTTGAGTTAATTTTGCCATTAAAAACACACATGTTTTGTGAATTGATTTTTTTTTCTTATTCATTCGCCTAGCCATTTTCAGTTATCTGGGGTCGGCTCTCCTAATATTGCTCCGCTAAGTCTTGGGATCTAGGGTCATCTGACTGTCCAGTCCCAGCGCCTTCAAGTCGTTCCTGACTGTGGATATCCACGCTGCAGGAGGCCAAAACAGTCCCTATCTTTCATCTTAGACGAACTATCCATTTGGGTTTTAATTTTTTTCAACTGATTCGTGGTCGAATACATAACTCTGATATTTTGAATGACTCGAATTTGTTTGTCCCTGACAATTATCTGCGACAAAGGCAACATAGATTATTTCACCTGCCACTGTGTAGAACCAATCTACCTAGGATAATACCCTTGGGCAGAGCAATAATCCTTTTAAACCGCATCTCTTTGGATGTGGACATCTTCTACGATAGTGAGGCTACCCTCAGAAAGCATATATCTCTTATATAATGTATAAAATTAATATTTGCTTCTCTTGTTTTTCTTATTGTTTCTGTTTACTTAATTTTTTAATTATCTTGTGTTTATGTTTATTGTTTATATTGTATTTTGTCTTTTTTAAATTTCACAATTGTATCTTCTTTGTGTTTAAAATAGTTTTTTTTTGTATTCTGTAGTCATAAGCGATTTAGGATTATACTGTGATGTTTATGATTTTTAAATAATAAATTGAATTGAATTGAATTGAATCTTCCAGCTACAGGGTCTTGTGAAAGGAGTATCAATTGTCTATTGAAATGAAATTAAAGATTTCGTTATAAATTGATGCAAAAAAATACTGCACTCCTCATTTAATAGGTGTGATATATTATAATATATTTTATATGCGTTAATACCACACAATTAGGATTACGTTCATAGTAAGCATATCTAAAGTAAGTAAGAGTGAATGATCATTAACATAGTTATAATTTTTTAAAGACTGATATTTACGATATCAATACATTCATAGAATTATTTGCACAATATCTAAAGTGAGTTATTATATTATAATAACTCATCATTATGTAGAAGGAATCGAAGTGTGTAGAAACTATGTATTTAGTCCCCTAGACCAGCGGTCCTCAAAGTGTGCTCCGAAAGCCCTCTGCGAGGGTTCTCATCAAATGGAAACAATTTTAAATGGAATTCAAGTGGAATCAATACCGTGGTATTTTGTGTATTGTATTATTTTGTGCTAATTTGTATATTGTCATCAGAAATATATAATGTAACTATTTTTGATACTTAATATTACGAATGAAAACGACTCTTTTATAGAAGTTTTATTAAATTTATGTAAAAGATAGGCGTCGCCTGTCTAAGGCATTCTCAAAAGAAATAAGTATTTGTTTATACTTTACACAAGCGAAACACTTAAATTATTATATAATAAAATATCTAGAAAACGGACATTTTCATTCGGATTAATTTTTTTTAATTTGGAGTTTAACTTAATTGTTTTAGAAAGAATAAACTCCTGTTTTTCTATGATCAGTAAATTAATATAATTAATTAATGAACATTCAACCAAGTTATAATTATTTTAGGGTTCCGTAAAATATTTAGTGGTTCAAAAGGGTTCCGTCGCCAAAAAATATTTGGGAATCGCTGCCCTAGATCACCACCAGATTTTTAATATAACTAACTAACTAACCATCACACCGTCTCCCCGAAGGGGTAGGCAGAAAGAATGGACTGCCACACTTTTCTTTCCTGACATATTTCTCTCGATTCCTCAACATTCATACATCGTGTCATGCACGCGCGTCGATTTCTCTGACTCCTCACATGGCCGACATTCAATATTTGATTTATTTGATCGTGCCACGTTTTCCTCGGTCTTCCTCTATTTCTGGTTCCATTTACATCATTAACATATAATTTTTTTACCATTCTTTCTTCATTCATTCTTTCCATATGTCCAAACCATCTTAATGATCCTTTCATTATTTTGTTCACAACACCATCATTCGCACCGCATTCACTTCTTATATTTTCATTCGGCACTCTATCATACACAGAGTATCCACACATTCTTCTAAGAGATCTTATTTCAACTGCATTTATTCTACTTTCATCCTTCTTTTGCCAGTTCCATGCTTCGCTTCCATACATATAAATGTATAAATGGTTAGATTTTTTATGTTGCTTTATTTTTGTAATTTTTATGCTGCGAAATAGCTTTTAAAACATTTTTTTAATTAAAAAAAAAACAAATTGGGTTATATGGATACATTTTTAGATCTTACCTTTAATTATGTAATGTTCCAGGTATATTTTAAATTGAGTTGTAGTGAGACTCCTTGTGTCTTTTGGTAGTTCGTTGTAAAGTTTCAGTCCATTGTTCAATATTCTTGATTGTCCTTAGTTCGTGCATGATATCTGTCACAGTTCCTGGTCCAGTGTCTGTGTTTGTCTGAATTTTTAGTTAATTTGTAGCTGTTGTCGGTTATCTCTTCCAGTTTCCTCTCCAGTTTCTCTTCCTCTTGTAGTTATAATGTAGGTTAAAAATATAATTGAAATAAAACGTCCGTTTTTTAGAAGTTTTATTATGTTTTATGGGAATGACCTGTTACGTCTTGATATTGTAACGTTGTCTTGCCGTTTCTTCATAAACATGTATTGGTTACATGTATAAACATGGTAAAGAAACCAAAATAACTTATCTATGAAAGGCTTGAAGTTGTCAGCAGTAATTCTTGTTCCAAGTTATACCCTGAAGCTCAAGCCAGCTGGATGAGGATGGTGGTATAGGTAGCGATAGTGCCGATGAAGGTAGATAAGAGTGTGGCATCCAGCGAGATCAGCTTGCAGCACGTCAGCGATAGCGGCCTAGTCACCACTTGCTGCTCCAGCCCACATATCTTGGTTCTGTCCCGTTCGCCTCAAATTACATAAAACATTATTGTACAGGATATGATTATTGCATTTGGTTTTCATAATTGTAAAAAAAAATTAAAAACATGTAGTAACATCTTTGTAGTGTCAACGAATAATTCATTAGAAGATTGTTTGCAAGTTTTTAAGCCTGACGCATGATTTTCAAATCAAAAATAATGTTAATGAACAAACTTTGTTTTTTTTTAATCACAATTGTATTTTATCTTGCGCGACAGCTGTTTCATCAACCAATGTTGACATCATCAGGTGTTACAATAGTATATCAAATATAAAATTTTCGTGATTTTTCGAATCTTTATGGCTATTTGTTCCTATGTCAATTTGAATAATATTAAAATGTTAAGGTATCATAGTGTTTCGGTCAAAACAATGGACTATTCATAAATAATTTATTATTTTTGATAATTACAAGTCTCGAACACAGCGAGAATGCATTATTATCATATTTTTTCATGAATTAATATATCGTTATTTTTTACTCCTGAGTTTATATTCCTAAATATTATACGTTCATTATCGGGAGGTCGAACGGTTTATATACTGTAAATAAGTAGGTAAATACTTGTGCATAAATCTCAAATCTAAATGAGGCCTGTTAATTAATTATAATATTTATGTCTTGTCTCATTTCTACGTCTCATCTCAATTGTATCATATAATTGTTCAATCTCTATGATGCCTCGCTTACGATAAACGCATCAACTAAGGTTTTGTCTGGTATCAGGAAAACGAGATCTACAACTTTCTCAAAGTGACATTTCATGATTTCTTCATTTTCTCGGTTTTTCAGTTTTCATAAACGCATTAACTAAGACTTCGAGTGCAATTTTACTTATCAAGAACTCACTAGCTGTAGTGAGTAAAGACTTGTTTTCTAGCATTCAAAAGCATTTTATTCATAAATGCACTATGTTTGAGGAATCGCACTAATTTTTCAATATTATTTTATATGCTATTTTCCTTAACATAAATGTATTATGTGATGTAGTTGCACTTATCATATGTATTATTGAAGAATTGAGGTATAAGCTTACTATATAAAATGCATTAAATTGATTTACTGAGCATAAATACATCAAGTAGGGTAGTTGATGCGTTTATGACTAGTTATTATGGCCTAAAAGTATTAGAGGCTGCTAGCGATAAGTACTTTTTTAAAATTATATGTACACTATATTTTATTTTTATATACGTTCTTTTTTTAAATTTTTAACCCCTTTCTCTTTGCTTTGGTACAACTTTCATGTTGGTATCTTATCTAGTTCCTGAGATACAAGCAAAATAAAAATAAAAAGTTTAAACGTGTTTTTCTCGAAAAGCGTCAAACCCTAGTTAATGCGTTTATCTTAAATGCGGCAGTATGTCTCTTTTCTGTGTCAAATCTCTGTCTCAGTATTGTGTCATATCTCTTTGTCTCATTTTAATGTCTCATCACTTTTTGAAAAAATTTTTTTTTCACCTTTCACAAACATGTTTCGGGACACAGACTTCCATTCTTCTGTGTACGAATTTTAACAAAAAGAGTTAAAATTCTTTAATTCATACACTGAAGAAGGGAAGTCTGTGTCCCAAAACATGTTTGTTAAAGGTACAAAAAGTTTGTGAAAATACAATGTTTTCAAAAAATTATTCAAATCTTATCTTTTTGTCTCTTCGCAGTCTCAATATTCTATCTTATCTATTTATTTCATTTCATTATCTTTTCTCTATCTTATTTATTTTTCTTTTCTATTTATCATTACTCGATTGTCTCTTCCCTACGTCTCTTACTTATAATTATCCCAAATCACATAATTTCTCATTATTTGTTTTCTTCGTATGTCTTTAAATGATTAAAGGTTGCACCCCCGTACCTATATAATAGCAGCCATAACTCGCGGAACTACAATATCGTTTGTTTGTATTGTGTGTAAGTAAAACTATGAAAAAATGTAAATGTAGTTATCAACCTCTCATGAAACAACTTATAATACAACTGTGATACATAATACTTACTAACAAAATAATTCATTTTCAATTTGTTAATGAGTACAATCATTTTTTCTCTTTCGAAAATGAGTATTTCACCGCATGCTGTAAACTCCACAATACTCATAGTAAACTTTATCAACCAGGATAAAGTGATAAGTAAGCTGAAAATCTCCTGTAAAAAATATGATACATTTGAATTGGTTGAAGTAAAATAGGCACTAAATACAAACAAAACCTAAGTATGCAGTTTCGTTCTATTATATAATACATATATATTATACATCAGAATTCCCTAAACAGACATGGTTACCAATAACAAAGTCCTGAGGCAAGCTAAAGTTGACAGGGAGCTGTTGTCAATTATCAAGTTTCGGAATATTTCACATCTGGGTCATGTACTGCGTGGGGAAAAGTACCACCTTCTCAAACTGATATTGGAGGGAAAAAATTTGGGACGCCGTGGGCCCGGTAGGAGACAGATGTCCTGGCTGCAAAACGGGAGGGAATGGACCTCAGTGTGGAGGACCTGTTCCGAGCGGCGCAGGACAGGTGATCGCCAACGTTGGGGAACCCGACAGGGCACTTGAAGAAGAATATATAATACATACATGTATCAAAACTGCATACATAGTTTTTTTTTGGTATTTAGTGTATATTTTACTACAACCATTCATTTGATGTTGATTAAGAATAGTTGTTGATCTAGATTTTATATAAAGAATCATACAAAAGGAATAACATATATGAATTCATTTATAAAATAAATGCAGCTTACATACATATGAATTAAAGGGGTGTGTTGTGCTCTTAAACATAATAATAAACCAGTTTATTGTTGATAATGTTGAACCAAAGAGAGATGTTACAATCAACAAGGTCTGAAATCAAATAAAAAAATATCAATATATAATATCGTCGGTTCAAAAGGTAAAACTCATTAAGTGACATTTAAATTAATTTTTTTTTTTGCAATTTCTGTATCAGACTTGTGAATTCTATGTCAGAAAATAATCACCAAGTGTTTTTTTATTAAATAATAACGGTTATTCTTTAATAAATACACATGGTGATTATTTTCTGACGTAGAATTCACAAATCTGATACAGAACTTGTAAAAAATTAAAAAATTTAAATGTCACTTAATGAGTTTTACCTTTGAACCGACGATATATCAAGTCATCAAGAAAGAATACGAGCATAATATTAATATAAACAAGAGAGTGAGAGAGGATACTTCTTCAAATTTTGATTTGATTCTGAATAAAATGTTGAATTTAGTTCTGATTATTTTTGTATGACAGAAGCATAGGAAACAAAAAGAAAACAATATGGTATCGTTCAAAGTGAATTTTTAACGTGCGTTTAAATATGACTTGCATTAAAAGTTACAACTAATCACTGAAAATCTTTACTTCTTCACGGGTGAGTATTTCACGGGTGCAACTAGTGTTTTATTTTGGTTGATAATCATGGTTAAATTAAAAAAATGTTGTTCGTCGTGTGTTACTCCCAAAGTCATCATGCAAATAGAAATATATCGACTGAAGTAAAAATGGCAGTGCACAATGCCCTTATGTATGGAAGCGAACCTTGGAGTTGGCTGAAGAAGATGAAAGTAGGATAAATGCCGTAGAAATGAGGTCACTTAGAAGAATATGCGGAAATACAATGTGCAGAAAAACAAGTAATGTAAGGCGGATAAATATATGCGAAATAAAATGATGAAAGGGTCACTAAGATGGTTTAGACAAATGAAACGAATAGATGAGGGAAGAAGAGTTAAAAAATACAGTATATACAAGTAGTGTGAATGGAAAATGAAGTCGAGGAAAGCCAAGGAAGACACGGCATAACCAACTAATCAGTTACTGAAAGGCGGCCATGTTCGAAGTAGGAACAATCAACGAGCGTGCGTGTCACAATGTGTGAATATAGAAGATGCACGAGAGTTATGCCAGGATAGAATAGTGTGACGGTTCATCCTCTCTGCCTACCCCTCGGGCGAAACGGCGTGATGGTTAATTATGTAATTAGTTAGTTTTAGCCTCTATATTCAGAATTCTGTATTTAATTCAGATTTAAATAACTAAGATAGTCGACTAGTTTTTTTTTATAAATTAAAACGGTACCTACTTAAAATACACGCCTCGTATTTCACCTGAGGTCACATATTTTAGAAAATTTTTCAAGAAATAATAAATACAGCTGTATCAAAAATGATCAAACTCACTTGAATGCCATGAGAAGTATTTAGAATGTTCACGCAATCAGCCAGTTTATCGTACACAGAAGTCAATCTAATGATACCATCTTCGTAGCTTTCAACAATGTCATTATTTGTGTGGTATATTAATACTTCCTTCCAGCTGACTTCCGGCATTAATATACTTTGCATAGAGTAATCCATGTCTAGTCCTTCTCTTTGACGGGTGACCGGCAACACTAAATCTAACACTTGTGCCGTAAGGACCCGAAAACGATCGAAGATACTCCAAACATAAAAGCGGTAAAGGTAAATGTGAATATTGAGAGAAATCAGCATTATCAACAAAACATACTTTAATTCAGAATCAAACATGTACCACATACACAAATTCCATAATAACTGTGCAAAGAAAAAAACAACCTCTGCAAAAACATCCCTTACAACTCGATAACGAGACTTTTTATAAACATACGGTGCCAGATGTAATTTTCTATCTACGTATTGTAAATTATTCATGAGTTTTACGTTGATTTTCCTGTGTTTACACCCCGTTAACAATGCTTCAGAAGTGTGAATCAAAAACGATACAACATAAACAACATATTCTGTAACACTTTGTATCAGTTTGCCAGTAGTTGTGGTCTCGTTTAATAAAGTGAAGATGTGATAAGTTAAAAAAATTAGTAGGCAAATACAAAAAAATAATGAAAATGCTATGGATCGTGACGTTTTCATTACGATTTTTCCGTTTTGCACTGAAAATTTATGGAGTCCCAAAACCCAATTTATTTTGTATATTGGATACATGGAGTAAAACACGTTAAAGTTTTTTTGTGAACCTGAAGTTTCCAAATATTCATCCATTTATATACGTGATTAAAATACGTTCTTTTTGAGTTAACTACTGAGCGATGAAAATCATGCAACCTGTTAGTTGTGAGATACAAAAACAAATGTTTATTATATACTTGACACATAACAATTAAGTAATGGCCATGATTAAGACATGATGGTAATTTAAAACACACGTTTCTTTTGATATAACTACTGAATAAGCGATGAAAGAAATGTTGCCTTTTAGTTGTGAAATACTTTATTATTTTTATTATTATAATATATTTTAGATTAGACACAATGACAATGGTATAAAGTAATGACCTTAATTAACACATGACAGTTATTTCAAAGAATTACTTGCCAATAAAACATGGTATAATTAATTAATTATAAAAAGAAATAAAAACACCTGTTTTCTAGGAGTTTAAAATTGTTTGCCTTGCTTTCAAATTATACAACATTTGATAATTATTTAGCAAGGTTAAACATGTCGTTCCCATAAAATAAAATTAAAGTTCTAGAAAACAAACGTTTTCATTAGAATTAATTTTAGTTAGTTAGTTAGATACAATTCTAATTATTAATTTGTAAATAAATTTAACTTAAAAGAGTTGAAAAGTTAAGTGCACAATGGTGTTCTTCTACCGACCCTTATGTATGGAAGCAAAGCATGGAACTGGCAAAAGAAGGATCAAAGTAGAATAAATGCAGTAGAAATGAGATCATTTAGACGAATGTGTGAATTCTCTGTGTATGATAGAGTGTCGAATGAAAATATACGAAGTGAATGCGGTGCGAATGATGGTGTCATGAACAAAATAATGACAGGATCATTAAGATGGTTTGGACATATGGAAAGAATGAATGAAGAAAGAATGGTTAAAAAATTATATGTTAATGATGTAAATAGAACCAGAAATAGAGCAAGACCGAGGAAAACGTGGCACGATCAAATCAATCAAATATTGAATGTCGGCCATGTGAGGAGTCAGAGAAATCGACGCGCGTGCATGACACGATGTATGAATGTTGAGGAAGCGAGAGAAATATGTCAGGAAAATAAAGTGTGGCAGTCCATTCTTTCTGCCTACCCCTTCGGTGAGACGGCGTGATGGTTAGTTAGTTAGTTAGTTAGTTTAAATAAATTTACTTCAACCAAAAAATGTGTACTGTTATAAAATAAGAAAATATTTTTTTCTTGATGAAACTTGACATTTATTGTACAAAAAATATCTTCATATGAAGCACTCACTTTGTGGTTAGACATTTTAAAATCATATATGTAAAAGAATAAAACACTATGTGTTTAACCACGGTATGGTAATTATAATTGTTGTCAACTACTTTCGTTTGGACCCAAGCTTCATCGGGCAGTATAATAACTAAACAAAAGTATTAATTGTATCTCAATAGAGACGAAGATGCAAATTGGAAACAGAATATTGTTGATCGAGGTGTTTACAGGACTTATGACCTGTCATTGGTTGAGTTAAGCGCACGCTTTATGTACTACAACATTCCCCATTGCACCTTTTCTTATGACCACCATGTATGACAAATTTTTGGAAGTTGTATTATATGTTAATCTGTAACACCACCCTTTACATGGTAGTTTCAATCTACACACTAGCGCCATCTATGCATAATATTAAAAACTGAGAATTCAAACATTCACACGAAGCATTTAATATGTGGTGTGATATACTCGTAATAAACCAAAATTTAAAATTATATATTATAGTTTGTTTTGCAATCCTGACGAAGCATCGGTAAAATATCCCAAATATTCGTAGCACAATATGTAGCTTCTCCATCGACTGTTTCAAGTATACCTACTTCTTCTTTATTTTTTAGACCTTCTCTTGGGAGGTCGTCTCCCAGCCATTCCTACATCTCCTTGGCTGTCCTCCGAGGGGACGGCAGCCGGCAGGAATCTGATGCGCCACAGCGTGTGGGACTCTGGAGGGATCCATCCTCTAAACGTGCGCACTTCAGTATCTTCTGCGTTGTCTGCCCCATCTCACGACATTCTTCACCTTGCAGACCTTGCAGACCTCGCGGATAGCTGCGTTTTCCACCCCATCTCAGAGAGTCTTTCCTGCTATCATCCTCAGCGTCCACATCTCTGCCACCCACACTTAAGCCTTCGTTTTTGTGGTATCCGCTCTGGTCTCAATGCTATATGTCAGTATAGGCCTAACACAGGTTTTTATATTTGCTGACCATACTGTCAGTTCTCATATACTTGTTGTTCCAAATATCTTTGAGACAACCTGATACCGCCGAAGCTTTGTTGACTTGTCCTTTTACTTCACTGACAAGATCATTTTGACTGAGCAGATCCACTCCCAGATATCTAAACTTTGCAACCTGCTCCAGCATTCTGTCATATAAAGACGACCTTCGTGGCAGAGTGGTTACGAGCTTTGACTTCCATGCCGAAGGTCCTGGGTTCGATTCCCGGCGATAGCAGTGTGATTGTCACACTCTTTGGTCTGGTGTAGAATTCACGTGCCAATAAAATGGCGATAGATTGGCTACCTATCACATGTCACGGGAATCAATATAATAGCTAAAAAATAAGAATTGTATGCAGTAATAGGGTTCAAACGCCCTGTTGTGTACATAAACAAAAGGATAACTAGCATCTAGAGGATTCTTATGAGTCATCATCAAGTCTACCAACATACATGTGATATTAATTGCTATTGTCTTGATTATTTTAATTCATCTGATAAAGAATAATTGCGTAGGTAGCCATGGTGGCCACGAAGCTATGTATCAGGGTGCAGTCCACCGGAAACATGCGGTAGGCGCTTAGAGAGCATGGCCTCCTAATCAATTGCTTTTCCAAGAGGACGAGATGCTCAAAAGCGCAATGGCGGTTATCTGTAAAATTATATACGGAATACATTTTAAATATGTTATTCTTAAACGAGCATTAAGTAATTTAATGTTCATGATGATTGTATTTCTGAAAATTGAACGAAATATATTTTGTTTGCGTCTAAAAACTAACTAACTAACTAACCATCACGCCATTTCCCCGGAGGGGTAGGCAGAGAGGATGGATCGCCACACTGGCCTGTCCTGGCACACCTCTCGGGCTTCCTCCACATTCATTCATCGCACCATGCACGAACGTCGATTATTCCGACTTCGAATGTGGCCGCCTTTTAGTAATTGGTTAATTTGGTCATGCCATGTTTTCCTCGGTCGTCCTCGGCTTCTTTTCCCACTCACACTGCTTGTGTACAACTTTTTAACCATTCTACTCTCATCCATTCGTTTCATATGTCCGAACCATCTCAGGGATCCTTTTTTAATTTTATTCATGATGCAGTCATCTGTCTTACATTTCTTTCTTATTTCATCTTCTTAGTGATCTCATTTCACCAATTCTTCTTAGTGATCTCATTTCTACGGCGTTTATTCTGCTTTCATCCTTCTTTTGCCAGCTCCAAGTTTCATTTCCATACATGAGGGTTGGCACTAGAACTCCATTGTGTACTGCCATCTTTGCTTCTGTGGATATATTTCTATTTGCAGTAATGACTTTGAGTGCACCATTTATTTTATTCCCAATTGCGTCTTAACTTATGATAATAAATATAATTATAGCTTTTTTTAATGGTGCGCACGTGGTACAAATAATTCAAAAATGGGCGCATAGACGTTAATGACGATCAGCGGTCCAGACGGCCATCGGTCAGTGACGAAACGGCAAAGAAGCGGCAATGCTGGCAGATCGAAGACTAACGGTTCGGGAGCTTAGCGAGATGATCCCAGATGTCAGCAAGACAACTATAGATCAATTTTCATCAGGACAACGCTCGTCCGCATACAGCCCGCGTCACCACCGCGCTCATTGAGAAATTCGGATGAAAGATCGTCCTACACCCACCATACAGTCCGGACTTAGCCCCGAGCGACTACCATCTCTTCCCTGATTTGAAGAAACATCTCGGTGAAACGCATTTTGCAAACGAAGAGAAGCTGAAATAAGAGGTTCTGAGCTACCTTCACGGCCTGGCGGGAGACTTATATGACTAGGGAATCAAAAAGATGGTGACCCGGATTAAAAAGTGTATTGAAGTCAACGGGGACTATGTAGAAAAATAGCTGAAAGTCTAAGCTTTCCAATGATGTATTGCTCGTTGTAAATAAAAATGGTTTTCATTGTGAAAAAAAATAGGGAAATTTATTTTACGGACAACCCTCGTACATATATTATTATTATTATTTTTAATCGCGTAGATATATTGGAGTACCGCATCGATTAAAGTGTGGCAGTCCATTCTTTCTGCCTACCCTTTCGGGGAGACGGCGTGAAGGTTAGTTAGTTAGTTAATCGCGTAGATAGAGGTAAAATGTGGGAAATATTGTCGGAATATGGAATAAGCACAAAACTGATCACGGCAATAACATCGCTTTACACGGAAAGCACTGATAGTGTCGGAGTAAATGGGGATCTTAGTACCTGGTTTGATATCAATAAAGGTGTCAAACAGGGGTGTGTAATGTCTCCATGGTTGTTCAATCTATATATGGACAAGTGTATAAAGGAGCTGAAAGGGTTGGAAGCAGGTGCAAAAATGAACAGTGTGTCAGTAAGCTGTTTGTTGTATGCGAACGACGCTGTGCTACTTGCAGACAACGAGCACGAACTGCAAGCCCTGGTGTCTAGTATGTATGAGGTATGCAAGCGATACGATTTGATGATGAATATGAATAAGTCCAAGGTAATGATTTTCGAAAAAGAAGGAAGCATGACAGTGTGCAACATTAGTGTAAGCGGTGAAAATCTGGAACAAGTGGATGAATTTGTTTATTTAGGAAGTATGTTTACAAAGGATGGGAGAGTGGAGAAGGATATTTAAAGAAGGGTTGGGGCAGGCAACAGAATAAATGGTATACTTAAAGTTGTCATCGCAAACAAAAGCTTATCCAAAAAAGCCAAGATGGCAGTGCACAATGGTGTTGCATGGAACTGGCAAAAGAAGGATGAAAGTAGAATAAATGCAGTAGAAATGAGATTTCTAAGACGAATGTGTGGCAAATCTGTATATGATAGTGACAAATGCAAGTATAAGAAGTGAATGTGGTGCGAATGAAAGTGTTATGAACAAAATAAAGAAAGGGTCATTAAGATGGTTTGGACACATGGAAAGAATGAGTGAAGACAGAATGGTAAAGAAGGTATATGTAAACGGCGTGAACGGAGCTAGAAATAGAGGAAGGCCAAAGAAAACGTGGCACGATCAAATCAATCAAATATTGAATGTCGGTCACGTGAGGAGTTGGAGAAATCGACGTGCGTGCATGACAAGATGTATGAATGTAGAGGAACGAGAGAAGTATGTCCAAACAGAACAGTGTGGCGTTCCATTCTTTCTGCCTACTCCTCCGGGGAGACGGCGTAAGTTAGTTAGTTACGTAAGTCCCGCATGGGAGTGCACGAGTGAAGCTGTTATCAGCTTCGGGTAAGCTCTATGGCTCGGCCATATCTATCATATGTCATGCAGCCGATGCGACCGTCTCGAAGCAAAGATACTACTCCTCCCGCATGAGCCCAAACCCCCTAGTCACCTAGCCAAACCGTTTTATTTTTAATTAACCCTTAACCTTCAATAAAGTAAATAGAGTACTTACTTAATTTTCGATCCAACATCAATTTATTGATGACAATTATACATCTTTCGTTTTCATATTTAAGTTTTTCTGTAGACATGGCAACCGCAAATACTAAAAAAGCAAAATGCGTACACCAAGTGAATGCCGTCACGAGAACAGATTCGATCTGAAATAAAACGAGCACAGGAATGAGAGACTAGTTTTTAACAAATTATTGAAAAGGTCGTTTAGATGGTTAGGGCACATGGAAATTGTGAATGAAGATAGAATGGTAAAGAAAGTATATGTAAACGACAGATAGAAATAAAGGAAATCGATGTGCGTGCATGACATGATGTACGAATGTAGATGAATCGAGAGAAGTATGTCAGGAGAGAACAATGTGGCGGTTCATTTTTTTCGCCTACCCTTTTAGGGAGACGGCGTGATGGTTAGTTAGTTAGTTAGTAAGTTAGTTTTTTTTATGTTATTATGTAATTATATTGTTTTTTTGCAGAGGCCACCCAAGGGACGCCTATATGGACAAAGTGATAAAAGACATGCACTGTGGTAGCTACACTGAGATAAAAATGATTGGTTGGAGACAGGACTGAGTGAAGAGTGAATTGTAACGATGAAGAAAAAAAAAAAAAAAAAATGGTCCAAGTTTAAAAAAGCATAAAAATTGGAAAAGAATTCTCCTGGCGTTGTCTAGCAAATGCAGCCTTTCACATTACATTAAAGATTTTCTGCTTAATGCTTACACCTATTCTTAATAGATGGCGCTAGTGCAGATTGAACTAGTAACATGTGAAGTGTGGTGTAACTTAGTTGCATATATACAATTTCCAAAAATTTGTCAGACGTGGTGTGTTCTTTAGAAGGGCGGAATGGGGAATGTTGTTAACATAAAGCGATCGCTTAACCCAACCAATTACAGGTCATAAGTCCTGTCATATTCTGTTCGACCATCATATCCTGTTTCCAAAAAACAATTTACATCTTCGTCTCTATTGAGATACAATTAATCCTTGAAGAAGAATATTATTTTTAAGTTCTCTTTTTTTATTTAATAGATACAATACATACATTTCCTGAGGCACATTGGTCAACGTTGAATAAACAATTCACTGCCAGGAGAAATGAAGCAAAGCTGCTGGCAATCATTAATAAAACCTGTAAAAGGTAACACAAACAGTCTCACATTAAATAATAATAAAAAATTCTTTACAAGTCAATATTTTATGTTGTTGATGAAGATTTCAATCACCTGAAATCCATAATATCTGTTAATCATATCTATGTTATCTGCGAGTTTGTCATACACGTCTGTGAGTCTCAAAATTCTTTCGCTGAAACTTTCGCAACTGTCCCACTTTTTGAATAGAGTATCATCATGTTCCCAGTTTTTGATACGCATGGAATTGTATGGATCGAAATTCACTTTGATATTTCTGTTTCTGATGGGATCACTACTATCTGACCACAATAGCTGGGCGATGAGAATTCTCAGTCTGTAGGTCACCATCCAAATGTCTATCAGGTATTGGAACGTCATGCAATCCATGATAAACAGCGTAGAATACAATACAATACCCATTAGTAACAAGTATTCTGTCCAAATTATATAATTCACTACAATAATAAGCGTGACGTATGAAACCGATAAAACAATAAATGTCATAATTGATGAACGCATCTTAATAAAACATTCCGAAGGAAGGTTCAAACACTTATCAACATATTCCAAATTGTACAATTGAATGAATGTTAATTTAGAATTTTCAATTTTCGATTTGAGTATGGAGGTAATAGCCGTGCAAAATATTAAAAAGTTTCCGAGGTTTGATAATATTGACAATGAAATTGAAATATTCCTGCGGAAACTCCAATTCAATCCAATTAGCTCCATAACTATTAAAGTGAGGCTTAGCATCAACGAATATGCCCGACTCCATCGTGAGACTTCTGTTACTGTTTCCAGGTGGTAAGAATATCTTTGGAGACCGACTATTGGAGCGATATAATTTATCGGTCTTAAAACAGAAATGACATTCAACATTATGATTATTTATTTATTACACGATTGTAAAATTATTTAGACACTCCTTGTCATATCTATATCCGAGCTTTCACTATTGTAAATGCTGCTACCTTTTGACATTGCGTTACTTCGTACAACAGTAAATATTTCATTATTTTTATGTAAATTTGATGGGTATCATTACACGACATCACAATTATTTTACTCATTTATTATTTTTTAACTGTAAAAAACAGTCTTTAATTACAGATAAGTATGGCGTCTATTATTTTAAATCATTATTCATATTATACTTTCCTAATATTAACTCTTATTAAATATTTATACTTTCATTTTGGTGAAACGAGCATGAACTACAAGTCCTGGTGAATTGTATGTATGAGGTATGCATGCGAAATGATCTGATGATGAATGTTAATAAGTCCAAGGTAATGATTTTTGAAAAGGAAGAAACCACGACAGTCTGCAACATTAGCGTGAATGGTGAAAACTTGAGCAAGTAGTTGAGTTTGTGTATTTAGGTAGTATGTTTACAAGAGATGGGAGAGTGGAGAGGGATATTGAAAGAAGGGTTGGGGCAGGCAACAAAGTGAATGGTGCACTTAAAGTTGTCATCGCAAACAAAAACCTATCCAAAAAGCTAGAATGGCAGTGCACAATGGTGTTCTTCTACCGACCCTTATGTATGGAAGCGAAGCATGGAACTGGCAAAGGAAGGATGAAAGTAGAATAAATGCAGTAGAAATGAGATCTCTTAGACGAATGTGTGGATATTCTGTGTATGATAGAGTGTCGAATGAAAATATAAGAAGTGAATGCGGTGCGAATGATGGTGTCATGAACAAAATAATGAAAGGATCATTAAGATGGTTTGGACACATGAAAAGAATGAATGAAGAAAGAATGGTAAAAAAATTATATGTTAATGATGTAAATGGTACCAGAAATAGAGGAAGACCAAGGAAAACGTGGCACGATCAAATAAATCAAATATTGAATGTCGGCCATGTGAGGAGTCAGAGAAATCGACGCGCGTGCATGACACGATGTATGAATGTTGAGGAAGCGAGAGAAATATGTCAGGAAAGAAAAGTGTGGCAGTCCATTCTTTCTGCCTACCCCTTCGGGGAGACGGCGTGATGGTTAGTTAGTTAGTTAGTTAGTCATTTTGGTGAGTTAAACATTCAATGCATGTTTAATACAAATTCCAAGCCTATACAATGAATGTCATTTGGAACGTTAAGCATTATAAAGGAAAAACGGATAATATTGTAGATAAAGAGGGGTGTAGGCTTCAAAACATTTATTTCGACTGACTTGCCTGAAAAATATGCTATAGTGTTTGTTAATACGAAAATCCTCCTAACAGAATATTTGAAAACATATCATTTTAAAAACTGAGAAATAAATAGGAAATTATGAATTTGGTAAATTTATGTTTTCTATAAATATATACATATTTTTCCAATTTCTTTACTTCTAGAATAATAATTACCCTACAATAAAAGCGATCGACAGCTTTGTCAATGATTTCGATTGCGAGAAGATTTTTTTTATGAGAAAGAGAAGAAATTATTTGGAAACAGAATAAGGTGGTCGAGGCGTTTGCAAGCGATCGTTTTATGTAATGCAACATCCCCCATTCCGCCCTTCTTACGACCACCACGTCTGACAATTATTTTTGAAAGATGTATATATGCTACTATGTTGAGAAACATTTCACATATTTTAGTTCAATCTACACTAGCGCCATTTATTAAGATTAGGTGTAAGAATTAAGCAGAAAATCTTTATTAATGTAATGTCAGTAGGGTCGCGGCGAGTCACATCTTGCTGGAGGGTGTGATTCTATAAAATGCTGCGAAACGCCCAGTTGCATTCCACCAGCAATACTACTGACTAGTCCAACTCGTTAGCGTCCCTGTCGCGAACCCCGGGCAATGGGATCACACTCATAACCGTGTGATCACAGCAGATAACGAGGGGATGAAAGGTGAGTTTCTGGCGCCTCCAAACCAGATCCAACCAGCTAAGGGAAGGTAACCCCGACAGAAAAATCCACCAGAGAAGGCAACGGGAAACCACTCTGGTCACCTTTTCCCAGGAATCACTTTCCCGCGAATACCTTTGCTGTAGTGATCGCCAACGTTGGGGGGACCTGGCACGGCACCAAAAAAAGAAGAAGAAGAAGAATGTAATGTGAAAGGCTAGCATCAACCCAATTATCACACATTACCAGACAACGCCTGGAGAAAACTCTCCAATTTTTATATGCTTTTAACTTGGACCAGTCTTTATGCAACATTTTTGTTTTGAGTGTAGGTATTATAACACAAATTTAATATATTATAACATATGTACTCCAGTGGCGGTACTTTCATACAAGCCGAAATGCCGGGCTTGCCTTACAAAATCTATAATAAAACGATATTTTTTGCGCGTTTGAGCCATCAACGAATAAAATAATGTTTTGAATTTTCGCGCGAGTTAAAGTGATTTAATTCGTTGCGTTGCAAATGACTCCGCTGATATGCGCAGAAATGACATATTCCACTCATACGCGCCGTATTTTATTTCACTCATACGTACCGTAGGTGAGATGCCCGCGAAATCGCCTACGTTCACATGTTTTGTTTCATGTTTTCGATGGGCTTCAAATTAGACTTGCAAAATCTAAAAGGGTCTTTGTCGCACTTATGTATTTTTGGCTTGTAATCATTTAGCTAGGTGCATAATATATACCAGAAGATATCTACAATTTTTTGTACGGATTTGAAGCCGGGCTTTATCACTCTGGAGTATGTTATTATTCAATGTGTCACGAACTTCATTTCTATTGTCAGAATGTTATCTGTCATTTGCGTTTTGTACAGAAATGTTATAAAAAGAAAGATTATGTAATTTCTTTACGTACATTTATTTGTAATTCGTGTTTTGGTGTTAACAAATGTATTATTATTGTCTATTTACAGCTTATTAATTAAATTCCTTCTTGCATATATTATACAAGTACATGAGTTTGGTGACGCAGACATTTATTTTTTGTATAGATGTAAAATGCGCCGAAAATGGGATTTTAAATCATTTAATTTAGAAAGATAAAACTCTTTTAATCCGGAAAAATATATTATCGTGATCCTCTACTAATATTATAACACAAATAAATCGGACGGGCTTGCCTTACTAGTTGACCCTAGGCACGCTATTGATGTACTCGTGATATTGATTGCTATTGTATGGATTATTTTAACTCATCTGATAAAGAATAACCACGTAGGTAGCCATGGTGGCAACGAAACTATGCATCAGGGTGAGGTCCACCGGAAACAGGCGGTAGGCGGTTAGTGAGCATGGCCTCTTAATCAGCTGCTTCTCCAAGAGGACCAGATGTTCAAAAGCGCAATGGCGGTTATCTGCAATAGCAAAAGAGAATACGCAATACATTATAAAAAAAAAAAAAAAAAACTAACCATCACGCCGTCTCCCCGAAAGGGAAGGCAGAAAGAATGGACTGCCACACTTTTACTGATGCGGCACTCCATCCTTCTCTTTTCGCCCCGCGGGAGACGCGGTGTGATGGGTTGCGAACCTCATCGCCACCAATAGGCATCTCCTGCGCACACTTCGATCGTCCAACACCCACAAAATAAATCTAAAACAAATAATATAAAATACAATGATATAAAATAAAATTCCAAAATAAAAATAATTTAACACAAAATGTTCTTTTTAGATGGTGCACATATTGTCTATTTAATTTATGTTCCACGAATCCACCGTTTTTTAAAATACTATTTTAAATAAATTACTAAATAATAATATGTTATTAATAAACGATACATTATAAATAATATTATGTTATTATTAATAATATTAATAAAATAAATGGCGCACTCAAAGTCATTACTGCAAATATAAATTTATCCACAGAAGCAAAGATGGCAGTACACAATGGAGTTCTCGTGCCAAACCTCATGTATGGAAATGAAGCTTGGAGCTGGCAAAAGAAGGATGAAAGCAGGATAAACGCCGTAGAAATGAGATCACTAAGAAGAATGTGCGGGAAAACGTTGTATGATAGAATATCGAACGATGAAATAAGAAAGAAATGTAAGGCAGATGACTGCATTATGAATAAAAATAAAAAAGGATCCCTGAGACGGTTTGGACATATGGAACGAATGGATGAGAGTAGAATGGTTAAAAAGTTGTACACAAGCAGCGTGAGTGGGAAAAGAAGCCGAGGACGACCGAGGAAAACATGGCATGACCAAATTAATCAATTACTAAAAGGCGGCCACATTCGCAGTAGGAATAATCGACGTGCGTGCATGGTACGATGTACAAATGTAGAGGAAGCCCGAGAGGTATGCCAGGACAGGCCATTGTGGCATTAATCCTCTCTGCCTACCCCTCCGGGGAAATGGCGTGATGGTTAGTTAGTTAGTTAGTTAATAAACGAGTATTAGGTAATTAAAAAATAATTTATGGTTTTAAATTTGAAAATAGAACCAATAATTTTATTTGCTCCTTAAATACTACATAGTATTAACACACCAGCCTGCATAAGAATAATTGTTAAAATCATTGAAATGCTTCTAATCAAATACATTTTAATGTGGTAGTTTCCCGTTGTTATCCACATTTTTTTATACATCAAATTGTTTGAATCCAATCACAGCATACGTTTTTTTTAGCTTTTAGCTAAAACTATTAGAGTTTTATTATGTTTTACGTGAATGACAAGTTTCGCCTATCAGAATGTCATCGTGTTAATGTCATCATTTTGATAATGCCTTAGATAGGCGAAGTATTACATTCACATATAAAAATAAAGCTTCTAGAAAACAAATACTTTCATTCATATTAATTATTTAATATGTGGTTTTACACCATTGTTGAAGAAACTATAAATAAAGTGTATATCATAAATTTATACAATACATAAAAGAAAAAAAATAAGGAGAAAACAACGGAAAGTTTTTGAGTAGATAGACGAATAAATTACTTACTTAATATTCGATCCAGAATTAATTTATTTATAACAATTATACATCTTTCGTTTTCATATTTGAGTTTTTCTGTAGACATGGCAACCGCAAACACTAAAAAAGCAAAATGCGTACTCCAAGTGAATGCCGTCACGAGAGCAGATTCCATCTGAAATAAAAGCAGCAAAGGAATTTGAGACTAGTTTCATTTTAAATTGTTATTAAAATGTTTTTTCATCAATGAAAAATCATTCAAGAAACCATAAAATCAAAAATTCAAATAAACACGTCTGTTTTCTAGTAGTTTTGTTATATTTTATGAGAAGGTGGTCATAAGAAATGTGGAATAGGGAATGTTGTAATTACATAAAGCGTGCGCATAACCAAACCAATGACAGGTCATAAGTCCTGTAAACACCTAGATCACCATATTCAGTTTCCAGTTTGCATATTCGTCTCTATTGAGATAAAATTAATCCTTGAATTGATAGCCCGCAATGGGTGAATAAAATCCAGTATTCGTCTACAAGTATTTGTGTACATTCAAAATGTTGTATAAAACAAAAACTGGTCCAAGTTAGCATATAAATTGGAGTGACATTTCCAGGCGTTATCTAGCAGTGCGTTAATAGGCGGTAGCCTTTCGCATTGCGTTATAAAGATCTTCTGCTTAATGCTTAAATCTAATCTTCATAGATGGCGCATTGAAACTGACATATGAATTGTGGTGTTGGATATTAACACATATACAACTTCCAAAATTTGTCAGACATGGTGGTCATAAGAAAGGTGGAATGGGGAATGTTGTAATTTCATAAAGCGTGCGCTTAACCCAACCAGTTTCTTCGTCTCTATTGAGATAAAATTAATACATGGAATGACATTATGTTGAAAGGCATTATCAAATGTCTCATAGTCTTACTGCCTTAAAACAAGGCGAATCATGCCATTCGCATAAATTATAATAAAACTTCTAAAAAAATAGACGTTTTCATTAGTATTGATTATATTTTTTCATTTAACAGGTACAATACTCACATTTCCAGAGGCACATTCTTCAACTTTGAATAAACAACTTACTCCCACGAGAAATGAAACAAAGCTGCTAGCAATCATTAGAAAAATCTGTAAAATAGATTATAAATAGTCTCGCATCAAATAAAACAATAATTTATTTAGAAAATGATAGTGCTTTTTCACCTGAAATCCATAATATCTGTTAATAATATCTATGTTATCTGCGAGTTTATCATAAACGTATGTGAGTCTCAAAATTCTTTCGCTAAAACTCTCGCAACTTTTCCACTTTTTGAAAAGAATACTATCATGTTCCCAGTTTTTGAAATGCATGGAATTGTTTGGATCGAAATTCACGATTTTATTTTTATTTCTTACTGGATCATTACCATCTGACCACAATAGCTGAGCGATGAGAATTCTCAGTCTATAGGTTATCATCCAAATGTCTACCAGGTATTGCAATGTCATGCAATCCATAATAAACAGCGTAGAATACGATACGATAGACAATATGAGTTGATATTCTGGCCAAATGATATAATTGACTATAATAATTAGCGCGATGTATACAACCGATAAAACAATAGATGTAACAACTGTTGAACGCATCTTGACAAAAGATTCTGAAGGAAGGTTCAAACACTTATCGACATATTCCAAATTGTACATTTGAATGAATGTTACTTTAGAATTTTCAATTTTCGATTTGAGTATGGAGGTAATAGCCGTGCAAAATATTAAAAAGTTTCCGAGGTTGCTTATTATTGCCTGTGAAATTGAAATATTCCTTTGGAAACTCCACTTTAATCCTATTATCTCTAAAACCATTAAAATGAAGTTTAGCATCCACGAATATGCCCGACTCCATCGAGAGATATCTTTTACCGTTTGCTGGTTATAAGAATATTGTTGGAGACCGACTATTGAAATTAAATAATTTATTGGCCTCAAAACGGTGTGAACATTCAAAATTTTCATTTTTTGTTTACACCAATTTGGAAACGCAATTGAAAAAATATTTTGACATAACTCGCCACTTCGATGAATTAAGCTATCACTATTTTAAATGCTGCATTGTGTTACTTCGAACGTCAGTTAATATTCAATTCATAGATTATTCTAGTTTGATTGGTATCATTGCATGAAATCACAATTATATTATTAATTTATTATTTATTTACTGTGAAATAAATATTAAAATTCTTTCAAGTATAGACTTGATTTAAACAAATCAATATTCAATAAAGCACTTGAATCATGATTATACGAGTATACCATAAAGTTTCAACCCAAATCTTTCAAAATAATAAATATCATTGAATTTTTAAACAGAAACTAAATAACATTTTTGTTTTAAATGTATACAAATACTTGTAGACAAATACTGGATTTTAACCATTGCGGGTTAATCATTTAAGGATTAATTGTATTACATGTAATCTTAATAGATGGCGCTAGTGTAGATTGAACTAAAAATGTGAATTGTTTCTCAATAAAGTAGAATATATACATCTTTCAAAAACATGTCAGACGTGGTGGTCGTAAGAAGGGCGCAATGGAGAATGTTGTATTACATTGTATGTTGTATGACGACCTTCGTGGCAGAGTGGTTACGAGCTCTGACTTCCATATCGAAGGTCCTGGGTTCGATTCCCGGCGATGGCAGTGTAATTGTCACACTGTCTTTGGTTTGGTATAGAATTCACGTGACAATAATATGGCGATAGATTAGCTACCTATCACATGTCACGAGAATCAAAATAATAGCTAAAAAATAAAAATTGTATACAGTTATTGGGTCCAAAAACGACCTGTTGAGTACATAAAAAAAATAAATAATAAAGCGATATCGCTACATAAAGCGATACATCGCTTAACCCAACCAATGACAGGTCCTGTAAACGCCTCGACCACCATATTCTGTTTCCAAAAACAATTTACATCTTCGTCTCTATTGAGGTACAATTAATCCTTAAACGAGAAACTAAATAGTTACTTAAATTATTTCATTGCATTAAAACAAGCAGAAATCCAAAGTAAACATGTGCATTTGATCAAATAAAAATTACACAACAAAAATGTGTCTGTAAAATAAAAAATATAGTGATATGAAAAAACGACGTGCACTTATATTTATTGAAATGTATAATATAATGCTTTGAATTAGGAAATAGTAATAAACAGGTCTCGATTCTGATAAATCGTATTGGTGATGTTAATTGCCGTTATCTTGATTATTTCCCCTCATCTGATAGAGGATGACTGCGTAGGTCGCCATGGTGGCCACGAAGCTGTGCATCAAGGTGCAGTCCACCGGGAACAGGCGGTAGGCATTCAAAGCGCATGGCCTCCTAATCAGCTGCTTCTCCAAGAATACCAGATGTTCAAAATGGCAATGGCGGCTATCTATAGTTTACAAAATTAAAAACGCAATATGTTATTTATGTATAAAAACAAGTTTAAAATATAAGCTTTTTTTAAATATTGAAATTCTATCTATCTATGATCTTGTCTTTCGGGAGTATCAGTCCGAAGGCTATTGCTCCCCCACCTGTTGGAAGTGACTTTGTTGGGAATGAGGATATGTTATGTAGGATGGGGTAGTGAGGGAAGGATTAGGAGGACATTAAATAGTTATAGTACATTATTTGTACTTTTTTTTTTAAACGTCTAAGGTGGATCTGGGGGGTGATGGTTGGGAGAAGTATATTTAAATTCACATATGTATCAAATACAAAGTTAGATAGGTAATTTAAAATTCGGTGAAGTTTTCGAATTTAAAAATCGAATCGAAAATATTGTTTTATGAATAATGAATAACGTAAAAACGTCGGTCTAAACAACAATCACTGTATTTTTTTAAACTTTTACACAAACTGTAAAACAAAAAAGAAACAAACAAACAATCACGCCATTTTTCCGCAGGAGTAGGCAGAGAGAATGGACCGCCACACTTTTTTATCCTGGCACACCTCTCTAGCTGTCTCCACATTCATACAACGAGTCATACACGCACGTCGATTCTTCTGTCTTCTAACAAGACTAACCTTTAAAATTTGATTTATTTGGTCATGCTTCCTTAACCATTATTTTTCTATCCATGCGCTTCGTATGTCCGAACAAACGCAGCGATCCTTTCATAATTATGTTCATAATACCTTCTTCCGCTCTACATTCCTTTCTCATATCAGCATTTGAGATTCTGTCGTATATCGTTCTACCACACATTCGTCTTAGGGACCTCATCTATACCGCATTTATTCTATCATCCTTCTTCTGCCAGTTCAATGCTTCGCTTCCATACATTAGGGTCGGGACCAGAACTCTATTGTGAACGGCCGTTTTCGCTTTCATTGATAAAATGTATTTAGCACATAATTCGTTGGCGCGTTATGAACAAATTAATGAAATGAACATTAATACGGTTTGGACACATGGAAAAAATGAATGAAGAAATAATGGCAAAAAAGTAAATGAAACTAGAAGAAATAGAGGAAGACCGAGGAAAATGTGACACGCTCAAATAAATCAAATATTGAATATCAGCCACGCGAGGAGTAGGAAAAATCGACATGCGTGCATGACACGATGTATGAATGTTGAGGAGAGAAGTGTGTCAGAAAAGATAATTGTTACAGTCAATTCATTCTATCACCCCTTTGGGGAGACGGTGTGGGAGGGAAGATAAATGGCATGAAGGCGTTCGTGATGGCGAATATAGAAGCAATAAAAAATTACTTACTCAATTTTCGATCCAAAATCATTTTATTTATAACAATTATACAACTTTCGTTTTCATATTTTAGTTTTTCTGTACAAATGGCGACTGCGAACAATAAAAAAGCAAAATGTATACACCAAGTGAATGCCGTCACGAAAGCAGTTTCCATCTGAAATTTTTTTTTACTGGGATGAGTGATAATATTAATTTAAACTGTATATTTTTTTTGCTTTGAATACAACAAGTTTTTTTTAATCAAAATTACTATATACAGTTAACAATTTTTGCCGCTATATTTGTCAAATGCATATAATACATATACTACACATAACATAAATCAGCAAATATTATAGAATAGAATGAATCTAGACGATTCTTAAAGGACGCATAAGTCATTTGGAAAATGTCCACATCGACTGATACCTCATGCAAGAGCACTCAATAGATGTCTTAAACTATAAAAATTGTTTGTAATATCTTTTGAGAAAATGAACTGATTTGATTTGAATATACCCCAGTCATAGTATGCTGCGCCATGACATTTGATCTGCTATGCAGTATGCACAACATAATGCTATGTGTTCTGTCCGATGCATTGAAGCCATAACCTCCAAGAGGTTTGGACTACATTGATAAATGAGGTTACGGAGTATTTAAAAATCCTAAGATCATCATTGTACCTTTTCTTCATGATTAGAGACTGCGGTACTCTGTGTTGATCAATATTAATACATTTTCAATGTTCTTAACAGCGATTATATATTTAAAAAAATTGAATTGAATAATAATTTATACTCGTATATGGGTACAATACCTACATTTCCAGTTGCACATTGGTCAACATTGAGTAAACAATATACTCCAAGGAGAAATGAAGAAAAACTGCTGGCAATCATGAGTAAAATCTGTAAAATAGATTATAGAGAGTCTCGCATCAAATAAAACAATTTATATATAATATATTATATTATATGTATATATATATTACAAAATGAAAAAAATAAAAAAATAGTAGAAAATATATACAAAATGATAGTGTTTTTTCACCTGAATTCCATAAGATTTGTTAATAATATCTATGTTATCTGCGAGTTTGTCATATACGTCTGTGAGTCTCAAAATTCTTTCGCTGAAACTCTCGCCACTGTCCCACTTTTTGAATAGAATACCATCATGTTCCCAGTTTTTGATACGCATGGAATTGTATGGATCGAAATTTACTTTAATATGTATATTTCTGATGGGATCATTACCATCTGACCACAATAGCTGGGCGATGAGAATTCTCAGTCTATAGGTTACCATCCAAATATCTACCAGGTATTGGAACGTCATGCAATCCATAATAAACAGCGTAGAATACGATACGATAGACAATATGAGTTGATATTTTGGCCAAATGATATAATTGACGGCAATAATTAGCGCGATGTTTACAACCAATAAAACAATAGATGTAACAACTGTTGAACGCATCTTGACAAAACATTCTGAAGGAAGGTTTAAACACTTATCAACATATTCCAAATTGTATATTTGAATGAATGTTACTTTAGAATTTAGAATTTTAGATTTGAGTATGGAGGTAATAGCCGTGCAAAATATTAAAAAGTTTCCGAGGTTGCTTACTATTGCATGTGCAATTGAAAGATTCCGTTGGAAACTCCACTTCAATCCTATTATCTCTAAAACCGTTAAAATGAAGTTTAGCATCCACGAATAAGCCAGACTCCATTGTGAGATATCTGTTACCGTTTGCTGGTGGTAAGAATATCTTTGGAGACCGACTATTGAAAATATATAATTTACTGGTCTCAAAACAGTGTGAACATTCAAATGTTTCATTTTAGTGTAATTTTATGTCAATTTGGAAACAATCAAAAAACTCTTTGACCATAACTAATCACTTTACAAGAGTACACTATTGTAATTGCTTCATTTGAATGAAGTTCCATTTTACGTCAGTTTATATTAAATTAGTTGATTATACTAATATATTATTTATTACTTATTCTTGGTGGAATTAAGAACGACAGCAATTTATTCAGAAATTGGTTCAGTGTTTGTTAACACAAACATATTCTGAATTGAAAAATAAAAGTGCTTTCATCAAAGTCATCTATTTAATTTATGTAAGATCATTTAATATTAAGTAGAAATGAGATCTCTTAGACGAATGTGTGGATACTCTGTGTATGATAGAGTGTCGAATGAAAATATAAGAAGTGAATGCGGTGCGAATGATGGTGTCATGAATAAAATAATGAAAGGATCATTAAGATGGTTTGGACACATGTAAATAATGAATGAAGAAAGAATCGTAAAAAAATTATATGTTAATGATGTAAATGGAACCAGAAATAGAGGATGACTGAGGAAAACGTGGCACGATCAAATTAATCAAATATTGAATGTCGGCCATGTGAGGAGTCAGAGCAATCGATGCGCGTGCATGACACGATGTATGAATGTTGAGGAATCGAGAGAAATATGTCAGGAAAGAAAAGTGTGGCAGTCCATTCTTTCTGCCTACCCCTTCGGGGAGACGGCGTGATGGTTAGTTAGTTAGTTAGTTAGTTAAGATCATTATCCAAAATAAGAACATACACTTCTTCCGTGTTATGACGAATCAATAGTCATTTGTTAAAATTCCACCCCAATTCAATTATTTCCAAAACTGTTGTAATAAAATTTAACATCCAAGAATAAACACGACTCCATCCTGAGATTTCAGTAATCTTTTGGTGGCGGTGAGAATATTTTTGGATACCGATTATTGAAATGATATAATTAAACGGCCCCAAAACAGTGTGCACATTCAACATTACCATTTTTATGTTCATCTCTTCTGGGTCAGAAGATGGCAGCAAGCTGTCGAAACCGGTCGAACTTAAACACAAGTGGAAGTACACTAAATACATAATAATAAAGACATTTTGTGTATATATTTTTTGTTTTCATTATTTTAAAATATAAGTGATTCAAAATATTTTGTTTGAGAAATTAAATTAAATATTTTTTTTTACTGTAATGGCTAAATACTGTTTCAACACTGTTTGGGAAAGATCAGATATAAAAAATACATCAATGATTATCGTTATCTTGATTGTTTCCCCTCATCTGGTAGAGGATGATCGCGTAAGTGGCCATGGTGGCCACGAAGCTGTGCATCAGGGTGCAGTCCACCGGGAACAGGCGGCAGGCGTTTAAAGCGCATGGTCTGCTTATCAGCTGTTTCTCCAAGAGGAACAGATTTTCAAAAGCGCAATGGCGGTTATCTAAAATATAAAATTTTTTAACGTTATAATATATACTTGTTATTTAGAAAATGTACCAATTTTAAAATCAGTAAATCCACATAAGAATGAAAGACAAACGTTGATTTTTGATATGCTATGTGTGTCAACACTGTGGAATTCCGAATTGAAGAATGAAGGAAAACACTGTTTCTTTTTAATATACTCGTACAACACTTACGTTAATTTTTTTTAATTACATAGACATGTTTATAACATCTGTCATATCATGTTAAAAATACCATTTTGTAATATTTTAAATATGTATGTTTATAATATGTATCACTGAAGAAGGACTGGTTGTCCGAACCATGTCTATATAACTTTAATTGTTTTAATGTAAGTGTTCTCTCTTTTTTTTATATAAAAATTATATAAAAAAGAAAAAGAGAAATAAAGCATCTACAACACAAAGTATGGCAAACATAGAAAAAAACACTGTTTTTTAAAGAATGAAAATATAACTAACTAACCATCACGCCGTCTCCCCGAACGGGGTAGGCAGAAAGAATGGAGTGCCACACTTTTCTTTCTTGATATATTTCTCTCGCATCCTCAACATTCATACATCGTGTCATGCACGCGCGTCGATTTCTCTGACTCCTCACATGGCCGACATTCAATATTTGATTTATTTGACATTTTATTTGAAAAAATATATGATGTATTTTTAAATGTACGAGTATATTTAGATAACATCGACTAGTATTTGTGTTCGACCGGTTTCGGTAGCTCACTGCCGTCTTCTGGTATTTATTAAAATTTTGCTAGGCTTATATATGAAATGAAAATGGTGGGGGGCTGATGTTTAACGATTCGATATAATCCGATAGTGTCAGGAGGTTCGAGGTGTATTCATATTTTTTTTAGTAAAATAAATTACTTTTAGTTTCTGTATAATTAAAAAGCGATTACGTGTCTGACTAATCTTCACGATGATACTATACGATGTTAAGCTTAATATTTTATAGTATCATAACATAGTCAGACCCGTCATTGCTTTTTAATTATTATTCTTCTTCTTCTTCGATGGCCCTACAGCCCATATCGAGCCTTAGCCTCCAGTATTCTTCGCCTCCAACTCCTCCTGTCCTCCACTTCGACCCTCCAATCTGACACTCGTAACGAATTCGACCCATCGCCTTGGTCGTCCAATTGATCTTCTATCACCTGGGTGCCATTCCAGCAAGCTTTTTAATTATACAGAAACTAAAATTAATTTTATTTACAAAAAAAAAAAAATTTTGACCGAACTTCCTAAGGGTACGGCCACACCGGAGTGCTAGATTAAGAGTCAATATGAACACATGGCGAACCAATGTATAGCGTACTATGGTACCGGCCACACTATACGCTTCGCGCCACAGTGCGTGATCACAAGCCACTTGTGTCTTGACTCCTACCCAGACACTCCGGTGTGGCCGTACCCTCACACTGTTGAAAACCTAACACCTTAAGTGTATATATGTTACGCATAAATTATCAAACACATTACTAGTACAATGTGACTGCTGTTTACAAAACAATTTTTTTTTTTACAATAAGTATTTCATTGATTTTGAGAAAAAAATATTTTAACCATTAGGTATTTGTAAAGTTGTATAAAAATATTAGTTTATTTGTAGTGGATTCCGTTTATTCATATAACGTGATCGAATACGTTTAGGGATCACTTCCCAAGACCTATGTAACAGATCGCCTCTAGATGTGTCGTAAGCCCAGAACGATATCGGGCAATGTGCAGATTGGTTATAATAATAATCATAATAATTAGACTAATTTGTATAGCGCCGTTTTCGTGAATAGCTCACCTTAAGGGCGCTTTGATAATGTTTTAAGTCACGAGAGCTGCATGTGACACCAGCAATCAGATAACCGTTGTTTACATTTTATGCGATATTTTGAAAAGGTGGGTTTTTAGGTGAGATATAAAATCTGAAAAAGAAGCATGGAACTGGCAAAAGAAGGATAAAAATAGAATAAATGCAGTAGAAATGAGATCTCTTAGACGAACGTGTGGATACTCTGTGTATGATAGAGTGTCGAATGAAAATATAAGAAGTCAATGCGGTGCGAATGATGGTGTCATGAACAAAATAATGAAAGGATCATTAAGATGGTTTGGACATATGGAAAGAATGAATGAAGAAAGAATGGTAAAATAATTATATGTTAATGATGTAAATGGAACCAGAAATAGAGGAAGACCGAGGAAAACGTGGCACGATCAAATAAATCAAATATTGAATGTCGGCCATATGAGGAGTCAGAGAAATCGACGCGCGTGCATGACACGATGTATGAATGTTGAGGAAGTGAGAGAAATATGTCAGGAAAGAAAAGTGTGGCAGTCCATTCTTTCTGCCTACCCCTTCGGAGAGAGGTTAGTTAGTTAGTTAGTTATTTAAAATCTGTTGGATTGTCAATGCATCTGAGGCGTGCAGGAAGCATATTCCAGGCGGACGGACCTGCCACTGCGAAAGCCCGATCTCCGAAATTTGTCCGGGGGTTACGCCTTGGCTCAACTAATCTGCCTATTGCCGAGGAATTTGCTGATCAAAGCGCAGATTGCCGCAAGTTAGAGCTATCAGCAACACAAAGTTAAGATATATGGGTTGGTGCCATTCCGTGAAGCGCTTTAACCGTCCAGCATAGTTTATACTTGAGCCAGTGAAGATCTTTTAAAAGTCATGCTGCCGCATTGAAAACAGATTGAAGTTTATTTGTTTGTTTCTTGGGTATGTTGGTGTACTGAAGAATGTAAATTACACAACAGTTGAATTTATTCTAAAATAAAAGAAAATATAACATTCAGTCTGTGAAGATAAACAAAAAAACCACTTACTTATTTTTCTATCCAAAATAATTTTATTAATTACAACAAAGCATCTTTCCTTTTCAGATTTTAGATTTTCTGTGCAAATGGCGACTGCAAGTATTAAAAAAACAAAATGTGTGCACCAAGGGATGGCGCTTGTAAGAACACTTGCGACCTGAAAACATTGAAGAAAACTGTAATTATTGACAACTTTTCAATGAAATTACAAACAAATATTATTTATTAATGACCTTCGTGACAGAGTGACATTAACGACGACTTAAATTCCCGGCGACGACAGGGTGAAAAAAAATTCTCACCCTGCCTTCGATCTGGTAGAATTCATGTGACAATAAAAATGTCGATCGACAGAGTGACATTAACGACGAATTAAATTCCCGGCGATGACAGGTTGATAAAAAATTCTCACCCTGCCTTCGATCTGGTAGAATTCATGTGACAAAAAAATGTCGATCGACACAGTGACATTAACGACGACTTAAATTCCCGGCGATGACAGGGTGATAAAAAATTCTCACCTAGCCTTCGATCTGGTAGAATTCCGGTGACAATAAAAATGTCGATTGACTTACTCACTATGACATGCCATGATAATAAATAGCTAAAAATGTATACAGTAATCGGGTTCAAATAATCTGTTGTATAGAAAAATGTGAAAAGCAACAGGAAACTATCACATTCAAAAATAGGCTCTCACAGGCATATCAAGAAATATATTCCAAGAATTGAAACATAAAAACAATATTAAATATGAGGAAGACAAAGGAAAAGTGGACCAACCCCACCTACCATAGATTTGAGTAATGGCGCATTTTAAAAATTGTCGAATTGAATCTCTTTGTGTTACGTAAATTTTACAACAAATACTAATTGTAAAGAAAGATTCTTGGTAAAAAAGATAAGTTAATTTTAATTTAGATCCGTTTTTGGCCAAAAAATTAATAAATACCTATTTTTGTGGCTTGATCCACTATTGCGTTGAAGTGTTATTATGTTTAGTCCATTTTTTTATTAGGATAAAAGAAAAGTGAAATGAAATTTAAGGTATATAGAAAATATATCTATTATAAATTTTTAGTTTTTGAATCGAAGAAACACATGTTTTTAGACACATTTCCATAGTTAACTCAATATTGGCTATCATATGGGTTAGTCTACTTTTCCTTTGACTGCCTCATATATAATATGTAACCAATGGGAAGATTTCTTGGAGTAAAATGAAGTATTTGGAGCATGATTATGAGGGTATCACTACATACACGATGCACGGAAGTACAATTTTAATTGATGATACTCCAGTTTCCAAGGTGTACTCATTTAAGGACCTCGGATCAGTCTTTACTGTTGACGCCAAAGTAGACGCTAGTGTTAAACAAAGGATAAACCCAGCCTGTGTCACCAAACCCCCCAGTTAAGACTAAGGGCAAAGGCTACAAGAGTGAGACCCCCCGCGGGTTATATGGAGCAGAAGGCTGGACTTACTTACTACACATAAACTGGTTTTAACACAATAAGACTAATAATAATAATTATGTAATGTACATGTAATAAGTACAAGTAATGTATACCCAGGTGGTAGAAGACCAATTGGACGACCAAGGCTGCGATGGGAGGATGAAGTTGGGAGAGATGGAACAAGATTGTTAAGAGTGTCAGATTGGAGGGTCGAAGCGGAGGACAGGAGGAGTTGGAGGCGAAGAATACTGGAGGCTAAGGCTCGATATGGGCTGTAGGGCCATCGAAGAAGAAGAAGAAGAATGTACACAAGGAATTTGCACGTATATGTACACGTCATAAGCGCATGACAGTCGCGATAGGACTAAAATGTCACTGCATTAGTAATTAGATCTCTTAAAATAATGTATGTTTAATATCTATACAATGGAGTGTCAAATGCAAATATAAGAAGTAAATGCAGTGCAAATGAAAGTATTAGGAACAAAATGGAATAAATAATAATTAAAAAAAGAACGATAAAGAAAGTTAACGTCAACTTAGTAAACGCCAACGACAACAACAACTTTTACAGGAAAATCTTGGAAAATAAGGTAACTAACTAACTAACTAACCATCACGCCGTCTCCCCGAAGGGGTAGGCAGAAAGAATGGACTGCCACACCTTTCTATCCTGACATATTTCTCTCGCTTCCTCAACATTCATACATCGTGTCATGCACGCGCGTCGATTTCTCTGACTCCTCACATGGCCGACATTCAATATTTGATTTATTTGATCGTGCCACGTTTTCCTCGGTCTTCCTCTATTTCTGGTTCCATTTACATCATTAACATATAATTTTTTTACCATTCTTTCTTCATTCATTCTTTCCATATGTCCAAACCATCTTAATGATCCTTTCATTATTTTGTTCATGACACCATCATTCGCACCGCATTCACTTCTTATATTTTCATTCGACACTCTATCATACACAGAATATCCACACATTCGTCTAAGAGATCTCATTTCTACTGCATTTATTCTACTTTCATCCTTCCTTAGGTAAGATCAAATAAATCAAATATTAAATATGAGGCCACTAGGACAAGAGTGGTCTAACCAACATTTTTTGAAAAATTGAGTTACTGGTCTAACGCACACCTATTTGTGACCTACTATAAAAGAAAAATTAATCTAACCACCATTTCCTAGTGGAAACATAGATATCGCCATAAATACTTCTTTTTCTCTGACAAAAAATCAAAATATATGGAGTCGAATGTGGTCTATTATAAGTAACCATCAAAAAATATCCTTAAACTTTATATTTCCCAATATTTCAATTACTATTTTAAAGACATTCACCAAACAAACAAGGTTTATCACTAAAGAAGACCCTAACCCATATAGTTTAAAAAAAAATGGGGAAAAAACGTCAAATTTTCAATCGCATTTATCTCCATTGTCTAAATTTGGGGTTAGACCACTCTTGCCCTGGCGGCCCCATATATAAGTGAATATTCTGGAATCGAGAGATAATGTCAGAAAAGTGTATCGGTCCGTTATTGATGCTTATTCCTTCATGGAAGGGAGGGGCGTGATGTTTATATATTTAATAGAAATATAAATTCATAATACCCACATTTCCAGAGGCGCACTGATCAACGTTGAATAAACAATAAATTCCCGTTAGAAATGAATAAAAGCTGGCGGTAATACTTAGTAAAATCTGTAAAAATAATTTCATATAGGCCATATCAAATAATGCCATTTTTATATACATTAATATTTTGTGTAAGTGATTACCTGAATTCCATAGGATGTGTTTATAATATCAATGTTATCTGCGAGTTTATCGTATACGTCTGTGAGTCTTATAACCCTTTCAATTAAACTCTCACAGATATTCCCATTCAATTGAATTTGTTCCCAGCTTTTCGTACGCAGGGCATTGTAAGGATCTATTTTCACTTTAATATCACTATTTTTATCAGGATACATTTCATCTGAGCATATTAGTTGGTCGACGAGAACTCTCAGTCGATAGGTTACCATCCAAATGTCCACCAGATATTGAAAGGTCATGCTATCCATAATTAACAATGCTAAATACGATCCAATACACAAGAATGCTTGATAATTTGCCCAAGTCGTAGAGTCTACAACAATTATTAACGCGTTGTATAAAACTATTAGCATAATAGCTTTGATTACTGTTGAACGCATTTTGACATAGCATTCTGGCGGGAGATTCAAACGGTTGTCAATATATTCCAAGTTGTAATGTTGAATTAACGTTACTTTAGAATTTACAATCTTCGATACGTATACAGAAGTAATAGCCGTGACAACAATCAACATGATTCCGATATTGGTCAAAATTATTCTCGACGTAGAATTTTCTTGTTCACAACTAAACTTCAATCCAATTATCTCCAGAGTTATCATTATTAAATTGAGCATCCACGAATAAGTCCTACTCCATCCGGAGATCCCAGTTACCGTTTGGTGGTGGTAAGAATATTTTTGTAGACCGACCATTGAAATAACATAATTAACCGGCCGCAAAACAGTGTGCACATTCAAAATTTGCATTTTTTTTTCGAAAAGTCTACTCTATTTGCATTTAGAAATACATTTGAACAAAAAATTTTACGTTATATTTGAAATTAACCCTTAACGTACCGTGTTCAAAACAAAACGCTCGCTCCCATGTGGTAAATTCAGTTTACCGCTAACTTTATCTATAAATATCAAGCATATGACTCGATTAATCAAAATTTAATTTATGTCATCTTGTAGGGAATTTCATTAGGAATAGATCGATATCTATAACATACATGGATTCTTTGAAAAACATATCATTATTAATTTTTTTCTGGAACCATGCGAGACAGACCATTCTGATATAAAATGACGACACAGCATTTATGAACGACTGACAGCAAGTATGATCTTTTCTCGCCCCGCCGAGACACGACGACATATTGTACCTACTTGTGTATTGTGCGCGTATGTAATACAGCGTGTATAATAATTTATTTCATTTTTAAAATATTTGATTTTGTAAAATAATTCCAAATACTTTTTTTATTTTTAATATAGATTGATCAAAGAATGTTACCTATAGATACTGTATTTTATAACATATTTAAGGTTTAATTTCTCTGGCTTTTTCAAAATTCAAATACAATAAATAAATCATGATTTCAATTTTCAATCGGGTTATAAAAAAGTGTGGTTGAATTTAAAAATACTTTTATTATTATCTATCACTAAAAAGGTCACAAAATAAAATATACAATTTACAAACAAGAGCACAAAAATAAATTGAAATATTAAAACATAAATAAAGGTCAAAACATACAATTGACATTTATTTTGAAATTCAAAAAAGTCTAATTCCACAGAAATATAATATTATAATTAACACAATCACAAACGTAATATAAATATCATTTAGGTACATTTCATATGGAGAACAAAGATGACATTTATTTTTTTATAGAAATATTACAATTAACACGGTAACCAACATAATAAAGATATCATTTAGGTACATTTAATATGGAGCATAAGGATTAAATTAAATCACGATATTAATTATCTTGAATAGCGCAACAAAGCATAAAGACATAAATATAAGGTAAAAAATAGAATGATTAAAAACAATAGGTATCAAAACTCGTAACTTTGAAATGAAAAAATAAATTATCACTGTTCTTCTACGTTTATATTTTCTATGGAATAACATTCTATACAACTTATAACTGTTTCCTCTTTCCTATGCAAAATACAAACAGCTTTATCACACAAATGGCATGTGAATCTTGTTCTTTTTTTATTATCCGCCGGGCAAAATCTGCACCTTCCACTTTTAATAGGGTGTTTTCCTGTTCCTGACGTAGACGGTTCATGTGATGTGTCAATACCGAAAAACATATTAATTGCATCTTTTTGCGGAGCATGAAAACGAGAAAATGTGATATTTCTTTGCTCAACGTTACGTTTTGCCAATTCTGTGGCCAATGTTCTAATAAATATTTTTCGACGACTTCTATCTTTTGCTTTCCATTCTGGAAATTTAGTTACCCATAACAGATATGCATTCAGTGCCGCTACATCAATTAATTCCATAAATATTCTGAATGGCCACCTTCTTGTTCGACGTACACAAGAATACTCTTGTGTTAATTTGTCCCCTAGATCAACGCCCCCCTTTGTTTCATTATAATGGAGAATTACATCCGGTTTTTTTTCGAGAGAGTGTTGATCTATTTGTATCGCGTTAAATTGGGTTGATAATAAAAATACGGCTTTGTTTTTTTTTGGGACATATGAGACCAATGTTAAATTTTTATTAAACCCAAACATGCTACTATAAACTTCCTTTGTAGGAGAACGTTGGAAGGCTGCAGGTATTTCTTTCTTATTTGCCCTCAAAGTCCCTGTTATAGTTAAGTTATTCTCTAATAATTTGTTCGCCAATTGAACGGATGTAAAAAAATTATCTACGGTGACACCTCTATTTGTTCCAAAATATCTATTCACTAAATCAACTACCACTCGTTGTCCTTGATTCATTTCCTTCTGATTGTTTATTTTCCCTGTGTATAGTTGTGCATCTAAAATGTATCCAGTTTTTGCATCAGCAGCTACCCATATTTTAATGCCATATTTTCCCGGTTTGCTTTTCATGTAAACCCTAAATGGGCATTTCCCTCTAAACCTAGCGAGACGTTCATCAACTGTAATATGTTCACCAGGTAAAAAATGCTTTGCAAATGTTGCTCTAACGTTATTAAACAACGTTTGCGCGGGTTCTGCTTTATTTCCCGTATTTTTAATGCGTTCTTCACGTGTGGATCTATCATCGAATCTTATGGTATTGTATATTTCTAGAAATCTGTTTCTAGACATAACTGCCGTAAAAAATGGCTGACGATATAAAACCTCATTAGTCCACAATTCACTAATATTCATTTTTCGTCCTCTATTTCTACCGGCCGCTAACAAAACCGCAATGAATGCGTATATTTCTTCTGGTGATATTGTATTATAATTGAATCCAGCTCTACTAATGAAATTGTTAGTGTTTAAACACACATCTTCTACAGTTTCCTTTGTAAAAAATAATTTAAACGTGTCTTCTATGTTAACAATATTTTCAGCTGTACCGGTTAATCCGTGCCTTTCACTTACTATATTATGTACACGTCGTCTTGATGATGCTGGTGGTAAAAAATTCCAAGCGAAACCTGATTTCGATACCCAAACTATATCTTCACTATCTGCTATTGCTCGGCTTTCTGCAACTTCATCAACTTCAGGTTGTACACTTATATCCGTATCAGATTCCACAGAATCAACTTCGACATTATCTTCAGTAGTCGATAATTGATCGTTTAAAGGTTCATATTCCAAATCACTATCAGATTCACTATTTTCTAAATATTGTTCAATATCTGCGTCAGTTAGATTTTTTCCTGCCATTGTTATTAATGTTCAATAAGTATAGGTAGGTTCTTGATTTCTGTTTTTCAACATTCACTTTGATTTCTACACTATAAACTAATATTATGTATTATTAGAAGAAAAACTAATATTATATTAAATAGTTAACAACTATGTAACGAATTATTTTTGTAAACACTAACTAGAATTTTAACATAAGTACTCTTTTTTTCAATATTCATATGCTGTTTCAGCCTAAAGCTCAACTTGACGCTTTAGCCGAAACTTGTACTTGTAAACTTGTAAACTAGTAAACTTGTAAACTAGTACTTGTAAACTAGTAACTTGTACTTGTAAACTTCTTTGACGGAACGGAAAACTGACGTGAGATCGCGGGAGCGTAAGGATGGTCCTTACTATAGCACTGACAACTGGAGACTTCTCCCTTATCTAAAAGGGTTCTGTATATAAAGCCTACCCTAACTAAGGGTGGCTGGTTTTTCCCGTTATCTCAAGTCATTCCGTTCCGTACCATATTTATGCACATTAAAATTACAAAATTAAAACTTAATATTTAAATAATTATAATCTTAGCCTAACCACACCGTAAAGCTTTATCTTTCACCGTGTAGGCCAATTAGATCCATTTACATAAAATACTAAGTCGTTAGATATCTATTCATATAACACAAAGATGCAAAGACAAACAAAGACACACAAAACATTACAAAATTTAAAAACTAACTAACTAACTAACCATCACGCCGTCTCCCCGAAGGGGTAGGCAGAAAGAATGGACTGCCACACATTTCTTTCCTGACATATTTCTCTCGCTTCCTCAACATTCATACATCGTGTCATGCACGCGCGTCGATTTCTCTGACTCCTCACATGGCCGACATTCAATATTTGATTTATTTGATCGTGCCACGTTTTCCTTGGTCTTCCTCTATTTCTGGTACCATTTACATCATTAACATATAATTTTTTTACCATTCTTTCTTCATACATTCTTTCCATATGTCCAAACCATCTTAATGATCCTTTCATTATTTTGTTCATGACACCATCATTCGCACCGCATTCACTTCTTATATTTTCATTCGACACTCTATCATACACAGAATATCCACACATTCGTCTAAGAGATCTCATTTCTACTGCATTTATTCTACTTTCGTCCTTCCTTTGCCAGTTCCATGCTTCGCTTCCATACATAAGGGTCGGTAGAAGAACACCATTGTGCACTGCCATTCTAGCTTTTTTGGATAGGTTTTTGTTTGCGATGACAACTTTAAGTGCACCATTCACTTTGTTGCCTGCCCCAACCCTTCTTTCAATATCCCTCTCCACTCTCCCATCTCTTGTAAACATACTACCTAAATACACAAATTCAACTACAAAATTTAAACATTGCAATAATGTTAAATAATGGTATAACTAACATACTCGTATATCTAAAATGTACTGTGACTAAACAACCTTTTTATTTAATTAAATTTCTAAATAATAATTTTCTAACTGCCTACCCTCTCGGGGAAACGGCATGATGGTTTCTTGTCATTGTACCTACTGCTAGGATTATCCTTTATAAGCGCTCTATAGAATTTACTGTTTACATAGACAAGTAAACCAATTTTAATTCTTGGGATTGACCCTTTTAACCTTTTGGCCTATGCAAGCAACCTAAATGCATTGTTTGAAGAATGCGGGAAATACTGCACTTATATTTATTGACCTTTTAAAAATACCTTTCTATGGTCCTAAGCCAGCACCTTTGACTGTTCGGCCTATACAAATAATATCCAAGCAATTAGTTGTTATTTTATAATATACCCGGAAAATACCCGCGATAACATTCAAATATACCTTTACAGGTCGGCAAACAAAAGTAAAAATTATATCTATAATACATAAATAACATCTGTAATTATTTAAATTCTAAATGTCTAGTTGCTAACATCTTTGTTTGATTACAAAAACAGCCTTAACATATGCGATAAGCCACAACAAAAAATAGATAACATTAACAACTTACACTCAACTGCGTTGAATATGAAAATGCGTTATTTTTTAAGTGCCCTTGAGGTGTAGAAACTTTACAAAACGGCGCTATATAAATTGTCTCATTACTGATTAATCAGTGAACTGTACACAGATTTTGTACAACGTATATTCTATCAACGAAAATTCAATAAAACCACAATAACGGTGATAATCACTGCACAACAAAATGACGTGATATAAATCACGGTACGAGACACTCTGTATAAAGCTAAAATGTTCATGAGATCCAACATAATAATTTGTGTAGTTAGTAAAGAGGCTTTAATAAAAATTATATTATTTATATAATGTTTAACGCAACAAGTACGTATCAATATTTGATTCTTTTGATAAAGTGGTCATATTTACAGAGTTCTAAGTAATATTATGAAGCTAAGCGTTTCCGTTCACATGGCGCTATAATTTTACGTATGATAAAGGCACCTAGGCAAAATGTATCCCACGTTCAAGACAACGAGTACGTATTAATATTTGTCCCTTTTGGTAAAGTGTTAATATTTTCACAGTTCTGATATTATTAAGTTGCGTGCTGCACAATCGGTATTATTACGTCAGAGAAAGGCCAAACATATAATTTATAATAGTTCAAAACAGCGAGTAAGTATTTGTCACTTTTGATAAAGTTGTAAATATTAGCAAAACAAATTCTACCTCAACACGAATGAAGGTGAGGGCAGTCTTAAAAAATATTTTTTTTTGGGATGAAGGAAGTAATTTTTTGCTTTTTTTTTTATTACGAAATATTGAGTACACTTCAATGGAGGATTACAATTTTTTTTATAATATTAGGGTCCATAGGTTTTAAGAAAATCAACTTTAAATTGGCAGTGGAAACTCAATTTACCACATGGCAACGCGACGGTTAAACAAGCATAGCATTCATCAACATTAAAATCATGGAAAAAACTTCCCTTGACTAACACACATCATACATTATCGTTATTGCCGCATTGCGTACCTTCGTATATCAATGTCTATCAAAGTAATAGATTATACTAATATGATCGGTATCATAATGTTACTATTTTATTGTTACATCAAACAAAGAAGTTTAAACATAAATCAATATGTATAAGTGAATTGTTTTGGTCAATTTGATTGTTGCCGCACTTTATAGTAGTTAATTGTGACACGTAATACGTTTGTACTGTTTTGATGTCAAAATTATACAAGTTTTTTCGTTTATATAATGAATTTTGACAGGTGTAAATTTTTTTTTTCATTTGTTCCAATGATAATATGAAAAATTTCTTCAATATTCTTTTAAAGTTCTTGCTGGTGTTGGTTGGTTTTAAGTGCCTAATTACTGCTAATTAAAAAAAGGTGGATACGTGGAACATTAATTAAATCATATAATAAACAATATGTGCAACATCTAAAAATAACATTTTGTGTTATATTATTTTTATTTTGTTATTTTATTTTATATCATTGTATTTTATATTCTTTGTTTTAGATTTATTTTGTGGATGTTGGAAGATCGAAGTGTGCGCGGGAGATGGCTATTGGTGGCGATGAGGTTCGCAACCCATCACACCGCGTCTCCCGCGGGGCGAAAAGACAAGGATGGAGTGCCGCATCGGTTAAAGTGTGACAGTCCATTCTTTCTGCCTACCCTTTCTGGAAGACGGCGTGATGGTTAGTTAGTTCAATATAACATAAACCTATTTTTTAGGTGAAAATTTGATATAGGGGGTACAAATAAGTTCTCGCTGTTTTCTTATTGAAATAATATTTTTTTGTGTATAGAAATACTGAAACGAATTTTATTTTATAGTTAAACCTTTAATCTCAAGTATGTGTTGAACTGTCAAAAGGTAAAGAACATTATGTATATCGCCTCAAACATGTCGGATTTCGTACCAAAAATCGTTTTTTTTTTAAAGAAAACGGTTACTACCCCTGGCTGTACCCAACTAATTTCTTGCTGGGTATGCTGGACTACCAATCATTGGAAATAAGACGAACTATCCATCTGGGTATTCATTTTTTTCAACTGATTCGTGGTCGAATACATAACTCTGATATTTTGAATGACTTGACTTTGTTTGTCCCCGACAATTATCTGCGACAAAGGCAATATAGATTATTTCATCTGCCACTGTGTAGAACCAATCTACCTAAGTTAATGCCCGTGGGCAGGGCAATAATCCTATTAAACCGCATCTCTTCGGATGTGGACATTTTTCACGATAGTGAAGCTACCATCAGAAAGCATCTATCACACAAATTAAATTGCTATTTGCTTCTCTTCTTTTTGTACAAAAATGTTCATCTTTATAAAAAATTTCTCGAAAATTTTATTTAATTTATTTCCTGTTTTTTTTTTTTCTTACTTGCTCTCATTTGTTTTCTTATTATATTATTTGTAATTAAAAAAAATTGTTTATATTATTTTGTATACTGTGATTATAAAAGATTTGGATTTGTTATTATACTGTAATGTTTATAATTTTTTGAATAAATTGAATATTGAATATAATACATTATTATATCCAAAACAAATCTGCAGCGGAAGCACATCGAATTCAAGCGGATACTTTAGCAACCATGCTCTATCAGAAACACCGTGCAGAGATTGGATTCGACGTTTTAAAGAAAAAGATTTTGACCCGAAGATAACGAAGAATTGGAAACATTACTTGATGCAGATCCATGTCAGAAGAACTTGCAGAATCATTAGTAGTTGAACAACAAACAATTTTAAAACGTTTGAAAGACTAAGAAATGCCTCAAAAATAAGGAAATTGGGTTCCATATGTGTACGGGACAGATTGCTCCCCCTGTACTATTAATTTTTTATTTAGGCCGCTGACTGCTGCTCGTCTCCGATGTAATGTAGATGGTGAAAGCGGAGAATACGGCGTTATGATAATTGTGCGTAATAAAACCAAGTTTTATTATATTGCGGCAATCGGTACAGGAGTTAAAGCAAAGAGAATTGTGGCAGTAGCTCAAATCCCTTACAAGGACTGGTTTTCACGTAGGTAGGAGCGCAAAGCTTCCAGACGCGCAGCGTGTGAATGTTTTCGAGAATAATTCGATTTGTTTACTGCACACAGCTTCGTTACTATGCGCTTCCACTCCTTACCGACCGCCTTATTTATTTTAACAAAACAGAAACAAATTTCACTTAAATTAATATAAAATAACTAACATTAATTAAATAAAATTAACAAAGAAATACATAATATAAAACATTAATAAAATAATAAAAAATTAATAAAATTATAAACTATTTGCATACGTCCGATACAGTATGAATTGCAGCCGAGAGATGTTGAACGGCGCTTTTTCAACTGCGAACAATTGCTTCAACGACAAAAAAGAAAGGGTTTTCTGTGTCGTATCATGACTGGTGATGAAAAGTGAATACGCTATGACAATCCAAAGCGGAAAAAATAATGGGTAAAGCCTGGTCATTGGTCATGTTTCAATATAAACAGCAAAGCCGAATATCCATGGTTCCAAGGTTATGCTCTGTATCTGGTGCGATCAGCTTGGTGTGGTATACTATGAGCTACTTAAACCCAATGAAACCATTCAAAGCGATCGCAATAGACTGGAATTGATGCATTTGAGTAGAGAATTAAAAGATACAAGACCTCAATACGCCAACAGATACGACAAAGTTATTTTGCAGTATGACAATGCTCGACCCCATGTTGCAAGAGTTGTTAAAAAATATTTGGAAACGCTCAAATGGGAAATTATAGCCCATCCCCCTTATTCACCAGACATTGCTTCTTCCGACTACTACTTGTTCCGATCGATGACACGAGACTTGATTAAATCAAAAGACGCATCGTTCTTCCAATACGGATTTCAAAACTTGCCTGAAAGATGAGAGTAAGTAATAGCTAACGATGGACAATACTTTGATTAAAATCATCTTTATCAGTAATTTTTAAAATAAAATATCAAATTTAAAGAAAAAACAGAGGACTTATCATTACCCCTATTATATATAATATTAACTAAACTAACGATAGGAGCGTTATAGTCTGTATTGATTTACACTGTTTTTTTTCGGAAAACTCTGTCAAACGCAAAACGACAACAATATTTATAGAGCGTTTTCTCTGCTCGCCAATTTGTCAGTACGCAATTGGTATTCAAATCGGAAACGCCTCCAATCCTCTCTGTCTTCCGCAGCCTGCATCGCCAAGTAAAGACAAAGTATAGTCATCTCGCACGCCGAGGGCCCGGAAGGAGACAAATGTCCTGGCTGCGAAACGTGAGGGAGTGGACCGGCATCCGAAGTGTAGAGGAGCTGTTCCGAGCGGCGCAGGACAGGGACAGGTTCGCCGAGGTGATTGCCAACGTTGGGGGGACCCGACAGGGCACTTGAAGAAGAAGAAGATAGTCATCTCATCTGGTCACACCACCATGCAGGTATCATCAGCATGCGACGCCAGACAACATTTTACGGACGTCAATCCTAGCGCGGTCACGGGATTTTATTGTAAAAGTTTCAGCAGGGTAAAGAAATATTGGAAAAATGAGGTTGTGCATAATTTATATTTTTGGTGGAGTTGAAAATACCTCGATGTTTTCAGATTTTGTTCAATCGAGTTTTTAGCTATGACGACTCGTCTTTTTATTTTCTTCTCACATCCACCTTCGGCACTGATTTTAGAACTCGGGTATACAAAGTCTTCTACAATTTCCAAACCTTACAGTCTTCCCGACATCTGTAGGAGATTTAACCTGTCAATATTTATAAAGGATACATATTTGTGGTCAAAAAACGTCTCCCCACCAACTGGTTTAGGAAGATCAGATGTAAAAAATCGATTTGATGATATTAATTGTTGTTATCTGAATTTTTTTCCCTCAATTGGTAGAGAATGACTGCGTAGGTAGCCATGGTGGCCACAAAGCTGTGCATCAAGGTGCAGTCCACCGGGAACAGGCGGCAGGCATTCAAAGCGCATGGTCTGCTCATTAGCTGCTTCTCCAAGAGGACCAGATGTTCAAAAGCGCAATTCCGGTTATCTAAAAATACAAAACAGAATTATTTGATGATTTCAAATGCAAATGATGATTGCTTTTTAAATACTGCATGATATAAATATTTTGTTTTATTGTGATTTATAATTAAAATATTTGCTCGCGTAAAACTCCTAAACTTCATTGTCATATCTCGCTTTAGATGCTGGGGCGTACACCTGTATAATGTTAATGTTAATAGTATGATGCTATTAGAAATGGGTACATAGTTCTTGACATACTTGACGTATTCAGATGTAACAAATATTGCAACTCCATTCTACGATTTCGATCTTGTGGGTCACTTCCAGAGTAACACAGGTTGCCTTTTTCATGTTGGAAAATTCCAGGACCTGTCCAGCGCACTTCGCTCACTCTCAAAATATCAATCCCAAGTCATCCCAATTATCTTGTTTTCCCGCTGCATAAAGACTTCTAACATTCCATGTTCTCAAGATAAAGTTGGATTTAACTATTTTAAAACGGAAGATTATTCGCAACCCCTGCCCACTGTCCCCTGGACTAGGGGCCATTGTATTGGTTGTATTCACCATAGTGATTGCTGGGAAAAGACGACCAGAGTGGTTTCTCGTTGCCTTCTCTGGTGAATTTTTCTGTTGGGGTTACATTCCTTTAGCTGGTTGGATCTTGTTTGGAGGCGCCAGAAACTCGCTGTATAGGATGTATGTATGCAAATAGATTAATATTTTATTAATTTTTTTATTTTATTTCATTATTTACAAATACGTTCATTTTATTTAATTCATATTCGTAATTTTATAATAAATTAAGTTTAAATTTGTTCCTTTCATTTTTTAAAATAAATAAGGCGGTTGCAAAGGAGTGGAAGTGCATAGTAACGAAGATGTGTGCAGTGGCTCTGACAAAATAAATCGAAGTATTCTCGGAAAACAGTGGCCGTTTGTCGCGCCATTATTAACAGCCAATCATAACGCCGTGGCAACAGCAACTAGCGAAGAGTGTACTGAAATTCTCAGAAACGGAAAATCAACACTATCGCTAGTTACTTGGTGCCGCGGAGGTTATTTAAGTGTTTTGGAATCGGCACTCACTTTCACACACGCACTCACTCGCTGCGCGTCAGGAGGCTTTAGCGCTCCTACCTACGTGAAAACCAGTCCTTGTAAGGCCTTTGAGCTTCTGCCACCATTCTCTTCGCTTTAACTCCTGCACCAATCGCCGCAATATAATAAAACTTGGTTATACTACACACGAGTATCATCACGCCGTATTCTCCGCTTTCACCATCTACACTACATCGGAGACGAGCAGCAGTCAGCAATCTGTCCCGTACACTCGCCTATCATCCCCTCATTATCTTCTGTGGTCACACGTTATGAATGTGATCCCATTGCCCCGGGTTCGAGACAAGGATCTTGACGAGTTGGACTAGTCAGTAATGTTGCCGGTGGAATGCAACTGGGTGTGTCACAGCATTTTATAAAATCACACCCTCCAGCAAGATATGACTCGTTGCGACCCTACTGACAGTTCGAAACCCGAACAGTGTATTTAAAATCAAAATAAAATGGAAAACTTATTAAAAAAAAAAAAATGTTTGTTAAATGATATACAGAAAGAGAGATCATAGTGCCCGGTAAGTTAAATTTCATTGATATGGTGTCATGTATAGGTATGCGAAGCTAGAAAGAAGAAAGTGCGTATTATGAAATATGTACATATAAGAAAAAATAAAACGGTTAGTTTGTTAGTAAATTACTTACTTAGTTTTCGATACAAAATCAATTTATTAATAACGATTATACATCTTTCGTTTTCATATTTTATTGCTTCTGTGCAAATGGCGACTGCGAACAATAAAACAGCAGAATGCGTGCTCCAAACGGTTCCTATCACGAGGACAGAATTAATCTGTAAAAAGAAATGGCCAATTGAAATATGAAAACAGTTTTCTTTTAATTCATAAACAAATTCGAGCTATTTTTTTAATTTATCCAAATTGCTAAATAAATTGTTTAATTATTTACAATTTTAAAGATGGATGATTTTTCCGCTTTGTTATCAAAACGAACTAGAAAAAATATGTTGGTTTTCTAATTCATTTGGTATCATAATGGCAGTGTGATCTCAAAATGTTTTTGGTCTGGTGTAGAATTCACGTGCCAATAAAATGGCGATAGTTTAGCTATCTATTAGTCATGAGAATCGAAATGAATAATAGCTTAAATGTTGTACACAGTAATTAGATTCAAAAAACCTTCTGTATAAAAATGTGGAATGCAACGAAATGCTACCATTAAAAAAAAAAAGCCCAAGTGGCATCACGGTTACTAGCAATAATATTACAAGGATTAATTGTATCTCAATAGAGACGAATATGCAAATTGGAAACAGAATATGGCGATCGAGGTGTTTACAGGACTTATGACCTGTCATTGGTTGGGTTAAGCGCACGATTTTTGTAATACAACATTCCCCATTCTACATTTTCTTATGACCGCCATGTCTGACAATTTTTTGGAAGTTGTATATATGTTAATCTGTAACACCACACTTCACATGGTAGTTTCAATCTACACACTAGCGCTATCTATGAAGATTGGATTTTAAGCATTAAACAGAAGATCTTTTTATTAACGCAATGTAAAGGTTACCGCCATTATCGTATTGCTAGATAACGCCTGGAGATGTCACTCCAATTTATATGCTATAACTTGGACCAGTTTTTGTTTTTACAACATTTTGAATGTATTCGTCTACAAGTATTTGTACCTTTATATTCAAAATGTTTTAATAAAATTACACTTTGTTGTAAACTTGTCCCTTGGAATGAAACTATAAACATAAATATTTGATAGAAATATACATTTACTATATTATACCCACATTTCCAGAGGCGTAATGCTCAATGTTGAATAAACAATTTACTCCCATTAGAAATGAAGCAAAACTGCTAGCAATCATTAGTAAAATCTGTAAAAGAAACCGCTAAGAGGTATACACTTCATCATAATTAATAGATACTAATAGTTGATTTTTGATGTTGTGTTCAATTACCTGAATTCCGTAGGACGTGTTAATAATATTTATGTTATCAGCTAGTTTGTCGTATACGTCTACGAGTCTCAAAACCCTCTCGCTAAAACTTTCACAGATATCCCACCTTTCGAATTGAATATGCTCCCTACTTTTATAAGGATCAAAATTTACGTTAATATTTCTATCTCTGTCAGGATTTCTTTTATCCGACCACAGCAGCTGTGCAATGAGTTCTCTTAGTCTGTAGGTGACCATCCAAATGTCCACCAGGTATTGTAACGTCATGCAATCCATCGTAAAAACGGACAAGTATAATGTAACAAACGCGATCAATTGAAATTCTTTCCACACTATATAATCCACGATCATAATTATTGCAATGTATACAATTAATAGCCAAACTGATGCAATTACCGTAGAATGCATCCTAATGAAACATTTTGAAGACAGGTTCAAACGTTTATCAACGTATTCCAAGTTGTAAAGTTGAATCAATGTTACTTTTGAATTTAAAACCTTTGATATGAATATGGACGCCATAGCAGTGCAAACAACTGAAGTGTTTCCAATATTGTCTATTACTGCCTGAGATTTAATTATTTTTCTTTGGAAATGCCATCTCAATTGAATTATCTTAATAACTAATATAAAGAAATTCAGCATCCAAGAATAAGCCCGACTCCATCTTGAGATTTCCTTTACCGTTTTCTGGTGGTAAGAATATTTTTGAAGACCGAATATTGATGTTATGTAATTAACCGGTCTTAAAACATTATGTACATTCAACATTTGTAATTCTTTATTTAAGTTTACGTTGACGTATTTACTGTTTCTTGAGCAATGTTGTTAAACTCTATATTAAAGTCAATTGTACGAATGACATTTGCTAATGTCTTAGACAGGCGAAACATGCTATCTCCTTAATTATAATAAAACTTCTTGAAACGCGTTCGCGAACGTTGAATAATTATTTAATTAAAATAAATAAATTGATGAATCGAAGAAAAATTAAAAGATTAAGTAACTATGTAAACAATTTTGTTATTGTCACATTCAAGTTTTTGTACACTTCTTAGTAAGTCACTTTATAGCTGGTTTATTTATATATAGTACTAGCTGACCCGACGAATTTCGTACCGCCTCAGAATCAATAAATGTTGTGTTAACTTATTAGCTAAATTAAATTCACTTTTTTGTTGAGTTACAATTAATACATAAAATGAATTAAGTTCAATAAATACGCAAAAATGGAAATGAAAATTATTTTAATTACATTAGAATGTAATGCACGTGGAAGCATGCATTAATAAATAAAATGAATCTTAAATTGTTAATAAAAAACTTTGTTTTATATATCACAATTGTATTTTTATTTTTTGGCGACAATATTCAACCGAAGTGTGATATTATTTATTTTATTTCATTTTATTTTATTTATACATTTATTTATTTATTTATTTTGACATAAATGCCGCAAAGGCTTTTACAAAAATGACATGTTTAATTACAAAGGTAATAAAAAAATTTGGGCAAATAGATAGACAACTAACATATAACGGCAAAACACAAAAACGAGAATAAGGATACATGATACACAAATGAGACATAACAAACGAAAAACATTTAGGCGACTCATTTGAACACAAAACGGTGTTACAAAGATAAGATAAAACAACATGAGACCAAAAAATCATACACATCAGAAGGAATACAAATATGTCGACGTTAGTGAGGCAGTACTCTTTCCAGAATTTGTCATATTTTTTTTATGAATACTGCCCCACTTACACTGAAAATGTCCAAAACCGAGATGATTAGATTCAGCGTCCGAATTGCTTTTCCTACTGTTATCACCAAAGGAAGGTTGGTTCTGCGTGACGCAGCAAAGAACAATTGATGTCGGCGCTGTCGCAGGTAATTATCAGGAACAAAAATACCTATTTGCTCCAGAACATAGGGGATCTCAATAGAGTAATAAAAAATGCGTTGACAGTAATCCTTCCCTCTTCAGTTCGAGGGAGTTATACCCCAGCATACCCAAGAGAAATGCCGTTGGATAGAGCCAAGGATATACCCCGTACACTCTCATTTAGAGGGCTCTCAAAATTTTCTTTTGAACCCTCTCCAACATGACAGAATACTGAGCCTCATGAGGACTCCATATCACGGCACCTCCCTCGAGTTTGCTTCTGACTAAGGAGTTATATAGAGTTCTAAGGACCCGGGAATCTCTGAAAACCCTAACAGTTCGAAGAACAAAACCCAGCATCTTTAACGAAACGTCACATACCTTCTCGATCTGAGCACGAAGTGTCAATCGACTTTTGAAAGTTATCCCAAGATCTCTGACAGTAGATACACGTTTGAGGATTTCATTACTCGTGGAATATCGATGATATGTAATGTAGTGCGCCCAAGAGAATGACATTATAACACATTTGGATATGTTGAAGTAAATCTGGTTGCGCTTGCTCCAGTCAACAATCCTGTCAATATCAGATTGCAAACGCAAACAGTCCTCCAATGTTGTTATTTTATTAAGTAATGCCGTGTATATTCGAAAGGCATGTTCAATGAATGGACACCACGAGACTCCCCTATGTTGCGATGCATAATCAGCCTCAGCATGGGAGTCGTTCTCGTGGAAGACCTCCTAAAAGATGGAAGGACAGCTGGGAGCCTACCTCACAGGAGGAGCAATCCTCTGGAGGACAGACCACATAGGTCTATAACAAGGAAGAATAAGAAGAATTAAATAAAACAGACTAGTCTGTCGATGCCTGCGAGCCTGGCGAAATCGGTCGCTGTCGAAATGACGTTAAAAGTGAAAGTAATTTTTAAAGAAACATAGATTTTTATTATTATTAATATTGTTTAAAATGAACTTCCATCAAAAGATTTCAGTATAATCATAAGTTTATTTATACGTTTGAAAACCAACAAATAAATAAACATTATATAATAATCTTATAGGTCATATTCCTTTCTAATCTTGATTATAAAATATATATTTTATATAAAAACGCATTCGATTAAATATAGAGGTATGTAACTCTTCTTCTTCTTCTTCCTTGTTGTAGACCTATGTGGTATGTTCTCCAGAAGCTTGATCCTCTTAGTAAGGTGGATAACCAGCTGTCCTTCCATCTTTTAGGAGGGATATCATCAGCGTGCGACACCAGACAACATTTTACGGACGTCAATCCTAGCGCGGTCACAGGATTTCATTGTCCAAGTTTCAGCAGTGTAGAGAAATATTGGAAATATGAGGGTGTGCATAATTAAAATTTTTGGTGAAGTTGGAAATACCTCGATGTTTTCAGATTTCGTTCAATCGAGTTTTTTTCTATGACGACTCGTCTTTTTATTTTCTTCTCACACCCTCGGCACTGATTTTAGAACTCGGGTATACAATGTCTTCTACAATTTCTAAGTCTTACAGTCTTCCCGACATCTTTAGGAGATAGACCTGCGAACATTCATAAAGGATACATATTTGTACTTAAAAAACATCTCACCACCAATTAGTCTAGGAAGATCAGATGTAACAAATCGATTTGATGATATTAATTGTTGTTATCTGATTTTTTTTCACTCAATTGGTAGAGGATGACTGCGTAGGTAGCCATGGTGGCCACGAAGCTGTGAATCAAGGTGCAGTCCACCGGAAACAGGCGGCAGGCATTCAAAGCGCATGGTCTGCTCATTAGCTGCTTCTCCAAGAGGACCAGATGTTCAAAAGCGCAATTCCGGTTATCTAAAAATTCAAAACAGAATTCTCAATAATCTAAAAAGAGATAGGTACTCGTTTTCAAGAGTGTATTTTTTATATTCAGTGATGAATTCAAATCGATATGATGATTGCTTCTTAAATACTGCATGATATAAATCTTTTGTTTTATTGTGATTTATAATTAAAATCTTTGCCCTCGTAAAACTCCTAAACTTCATCGTCATATCTCGCCTCGGATGCTGGGTTGGATGGGATCATACTATTAATATTAACATTATACACCTGTATAATGTTAATTTTAATAGTATGATCCCATTAGAAATGGGAGCATAGTTCTTGACATACTTGACGTATTCAGACGTAACAAATATTACAACTCCATTTCTACAATTTCTATCTTGTGGGTCACTTCCAGAGTAATACAGGTTTCCTTTTTCATGTTGGAAAATTTCAGAACCAGTCCAGCGCACTTCGCTCACTCCCAAAATATCATTCCCAATCTAGTTTTCCTGCTGCATAAAGACTTCTAACATTCCATGTTCCTAATCTGAAGTTGGATTTCACTATTTTAAAGCGGGAAATTATTCGCACTTCCTGCCCACTGTAGGGCTGCCCGGGACTAGGAGTCATTTTATTGGTTGTATTCACCATAGTGATTGCTGGGAAAAGATGACCAGAGTGGTTTATCGTTGCCTTCTCTGGTGAATTTTCCTGTTGGGGTTACATTCCCTTAGTTGATTGGATCTTGTTTGGAGGCGCCAAAAACTCGTCTTCCATCTAGTTATCTGCTGAGATCACACGTTTATGAGTGTGATCCCATTGCCCGGGGTTCGTCACAAGGACCTTAACGAGTTAGACTAGTCAGTAGTGTTGTCGGTGGAATGCATTTTATAAAATGTGTTTCGCAGCATTTTATAAAATCACACTCTCCAACAAGATGTGACTTGCCGCGACCCCCGACAGTTCGAACCCCGAATAGTTTATTTAAAATCAAAATATAACAAAAAATCATTAAATAAAAATGTATAAAAAAAATGTTTGACAAAAGATATACAGAAAGAGAGATAAAAGTGCCCGGTAAGTTAAATTTCATTGATATGGTGTCATGTACAGGTATGCTAAGCTAGAAAGAAGAAGGTGCGTATCATGAAAAAAATATGTACATATTAGAAAAAATAAAACGATTAGTTTGTTAGTAAATTACTTACTTAGTTTTCGATCCAAAATCAATTTATTAATAACGATTATACATCTTTCGTTTTCATATTTTAGTGCTTCTGTGCAAATGGCGACTGCGAACAATAAAACAGCAGAATGCGTGCTCCAAACGGTTCCTACCATGAAGACAGAATTAATCTGTAAAAAGAAATGGCCAATTGAAAAATGAAAACAGTTTTTTGTTAATTTATAAACCAATTAGAGTAATTGTTTTAATTAATCCAAAAAGCTCAATAAAATGTTTAATTATTTACAAAGTCTTATATTTTTAAAAATGTTTGATTTTTCCGTTTTGTTGTCAAAACGAACTAGCAAAAATATGTTGTCTGGTCTTGGGAGTTAAACGTATTGGTATCATGATGGCAGTGTGATTTCAAAATGTCTTTGGTCTGGTGTAGAATTCACGTGGCAATAAAATGGCGATAGTTTAGCTATTTATTAGTCATGATAATCGAAATGAATAATAGCTTAAATGTTGTACACAGTAATTAGATTCAAAAAACCTTCTGTATATAAATGTGGAATGCAACGAAATGCTACCATTTAAAAAAAAAGCCCAAGTGGCATCACGGTTACTAGCAATAATATTACAAGGATTAATTGTATCTCAATAGAGACGAATATGCAAATTGGAAACAGAATATGGTGATCGAGGTGTTTACAGGACTTATGACCAGTCATTGGTTGGGTTAAGTGCACGCTTTTTGTAATACAACATTCCCCATTCTACATTTTCTTATGACCGCCATGTCTGACAACTTTTTGGAAGTTATATACGAGTATATGTTAATCTGTAACACTGTGGTGGAAGTGTGCTTAGTAGTACATGGTAGTTTCAATCTACACACTAGCGCCATCTATGAATATTGGATTTTAAGCATTAAGCAGAAGACCTTTTTTTAACGCAATGTAAAAGATACCGCCATTCCACTCCAATTTATATGCTATAACTTGGACCAGTTTTTGTTTTTACAACATTTTGAATGTATTGGTCTACAAGTATTTGTATATATTCAAAATGTTTTAATAATATTACACTTTGCTGTAAACTTGTCCCTTGGAATGAAACTATAAATATAAATATTTTATAGAAATATACATTTACTATATAATACCCACACTTCCAGATGCGTAATGCTCAATGTTGAATAAAAAATTTACTCCCATTAGAAATGAAGCAAAACTGCTAGCAATCATTAGTAAAATCTGCAAAAGAAACCGTTAAGAGGTACACACTTCATCATAATTAAGAGATACTAATAGTTGATTTTTGATGTTGTGTTCAATTACCTGAATTCCGTAGGACGTGTTAATAATATTTATGTTATCAGCTAGTTTGTCGTATACGTCTACGAGTCTCAAAACCCTCTCGCTAAAACTTTCACAGATATCCCACCTTTGGAATTGAATATGCTCCCTACTTTTGTAAGGATCAAAATTTACGTTAATATTTCTATCTCTGTCAGGATTGCTTTTATCCGACCACATCAGCTGTGCAATGAGTTCTCTTAGTCTGTAGGTGACCATCCAAATGTCCACCAGGTATTGTAACGTCATGCAATCCATCGTAAAAAGTGACAAGTATAATGTAACAAACGCGATCAATTGAAATTCTTTCCACACTATATAATCCACGATCATAATTATTGCAATGTATACAATTAATAGCCAAATTGATGCAATTACCGTTGAACGCATTTTAACAAAACATTTTGAAGACAGTTTCAAACGTTTATCAACGTATTCCAAGTTGTAAAGTTGAATCAATGTCACTTTTGAATTTAAAACCTTTGATATGAATATGGACGCCATAGCAGTGCAAACAATTGAAGTGTTTCCAATATTGCCTATTACTGTCTGAGATTTAATTATTTTTCTTTGGAAATGCCATCTCAATTGAATTATCTTAATAACTAATATAAAGAAATTCAGCATCCAAGAATAAGCCCGACTCCATCTTGAGATTTCCGTTACCGTTTTCTGGTGGTAAGAATATTTTTGAAGACCGAATATTGATGTTATGTAATTAACCGGTCTTAAAACATTATGTACATTCAACATTTGTAATTTTCTATTAAATTTACGTTTAAGTATTTACTGTTTCTTGAGCAATGTTGTTAAACTCTATATTAAATTCAAATGTACGAATGACATTTGCTAAAGCGTTAGACAGGCGAAACATGTCATTCTCCTTAATTATAATTAAACTTATTGAAACGCGTTCATAAACGTTCGAAAATTATTTAATTTAAATAATTATATTAATGAATTCATCTAAGATAAGCATAACATTAGTAAACGAAGTACGTAATCGAAAAAATTAAAAGATTAAATAACTATGTAAACAATTTTGTTATTGCCATATTGAAGTTTTTGTACAATTCTTAGAAAGTCACTTTATAACAGGTTAATTTGTATATTGTATATAGAATTTGTTTAAAAGTATATCGTAATATCTTAATAACTTTACTTTGGGAGTATTATTGTTTCAGTTTCTGGTAGAAGAATTTGATCTGAAATCAACATAACAAAACACAATATTTAGTTTGATTCAATCGAAAAAAATATTTATCTTCTCGATACATTTAAGGAATGTTTAATTTCAAAAGATTGCGGTAAAGGCTTGTCCTGGTACGAAAAAAAATATGCACCTAAAATTATCACTTCTTCTCAGTCGTGTATGCGTAAGACCAATAACAACATATGGCGTCGAAGCAAGGACAGACACAGCAAAGACCAAACAAGGTTTGAGGACTTCCGAGATGAAGACACTGAGGACGATAGCAGGCAGGACGCTGAGAGATCGCATGAGGAACACCAGAATAAGATAGATATATGAGGTCGAGGATATTATAAGATGGAGCAGACAGCGAAGAAGGGACTGGTACGGGTATGTTGAATGAATGGTCACCACCAGACTCCCCTATATTGCGTTGCATAATCGGCCTCATGAGACTCGTTCTCGTAGAAGACCCCCTTAAAGATGGAAGGACAGCTGGGAGTCTACCTCACAGGAGGAGCAACACTCTGGAGAACAGACCACAAAGGTCTATAACAAGGAAGAATAAGAAGAAGAATAATTAAATAAAGTCGCTGTCGAAATGACATCAAAAGTGAAAGTAATTCTTAAAAAAAACATAAATTTATTTATTATTATTATTATTGTTTAAAATGACTAATGCCCGTACAAGTATATTCTGATTTTGAAAATTTGGTTTGGTTCATGTGGTCCTCCTGTAAATTTGGAGATATTTCGCGTATAAGTGAATTGTTTTGGTCAATTTAACTGTTGCCGCACTTTATAATAGTTAATTGTCACATGTAATACGTTTGTATTGTTTTGCTGTTAAAATTATATTAGTTTTAAATATTTTTATAAAGAATTTTGATAATTTCTTCAATATTTATTTGAAGTTCTTGCTGGTTAAGTGCCTAATTACAGCTAATTTAAAAAACGGTGGATACGTGTAACATAAATTAAATAAACACAAAAGTCCGGATCGTCCATGTCAACATGTGCAACATCGAAAAAATATTGTGTTATTACATTATGTGCTAAATTAAAAAAAAAACGGTGGATTCGTGGAACATAAATTAAAATGACAATATGTGCACCATCTAAAAAGAACATTTTGTGTTAAATTATTTTTATTTTGTTATTTTATTTTATATCATTGTATTTCATATTATTTGTTTTAGATTTATTTTGTGGGTGTTGGACGATCGAAGTGTGCGCGGAAGATGCCTATTGGTGGCGATGAGGTTCGCAACCCATCACACCGCGTCTCCCGCGGAGCGAAAAGAGAAGGATGGAGTTCCTCATCAGTAAAAGTGTGACAGTCCATTCTTTCTGCCTACCCTTTCGGAGAGACGGCGTGATGGTTAGTTAGTTAGTTAGTTTTGTTTAAAATGAACTTCTATCAAAAGATTTCAGTATAATCATAAGTTTATTTATACGTTTGAAAACCTACAAATAAATAACCATTATAAAATAATCCAATAGGTCATATTCCTTACTAGTCTTAAGTATAAAAAATATATATTATAAAAAAACGCATTCGATTAAATATAGAGGTATCTATCTCTTCTTCTTCTTCTTCCTTGTTTTAGACCTATGTAGTCTGTTCTCTAGATGCTTGCTCCTCTTAATAAGCTGTTCTTCCATCTTTAAGGAGGGGTATCATCAGCGTGCGACGCCAGACAACATTTTACGGACGTCAATCCTAGCGCGGTCACGGGATTCCAAGTTTCAGCAGTGTAGAGAAATATTGGAAATACGAGTATGAGGGTGTGCATAATTAAAATTTTTGGTGAAGTTGGAAATACTCGTACCTCGATGTTTTCAGATTTCGTTCAATCGAGTTTTTAGCTATGACGACTCGTATTTTTATTTTCTCCAAGTTTTACAGTTTTCCCGACATCTGTAGGAGATTTGACCTGCCAATATTCATAAAGGATACATATTTATACTTAATAAAACCTCTCCCCACCAACTGGTCTAGGAAGATCAGATGTAAAAAATCGATTTGATGATATTAATTGCTGTTATTTGAATTTTTATCCCTCAATTGGTAGAGGATGACTGCGTAGGTAGCCATGGTGGCCACAAAGCTGTGCATTAAGGTGCAGTCCACCGGGAATAGGCGGCAGGCATTCAAAGCGCATGGTCTGCTCAATAGCTGCTTCTCCAAGAGGACCAGATGTTCAAAAGCGCAATTCCGGTTATCTAAAAATTCAAAACAGAATTCTCAATATTCTAAAAAGAGATAGATACTCGTTTTCAAGCTGAGTGTAGTTTTTAAAATTCAGTGATGATTTCAAATCGAAATGATGATTGCTTCTTATATACTGCATGATGTACGTCATACGATGATACGTCAGTCAAAAAAATGTTTATCAATAAAATGCCTTAATTCCCTGGGAAAGATGACCACAGTGATTCCTCGTTGCCTTCTATGGTGGATATTTCTGTTAGGGTTACATTCCCTTAGCTGATTGAAACTTGTTTGGAGGCGCCAAAAACTCGTCTTTCTTCTAGTTATCTCCTGTGATCACACGTTTATGAGTGTGATTCCATTGCCCGGGGTTCGTGACAAGGACCTTAACGAGTTGGACTAGTCAGTAGTGTTGCCGGTGGAATGCAACTGGATGTTTCGCAGCATTTTATAAAATCAAACCCTCCAGCAAGATGTGACTCGCCGCGACCCCCGACAGTTCGAACCCCGAACAGTTTATTTAAAATCAAAATAAAACCGAAAACTCATTAAAGAAAAATGTATAAAAAAATAATGTTTGATTAAAGATATACAGAAAGATAGATCATAGTGCCCGGTAAGTTAAATTTCATTGATATGGTGTCATGTATAGGTATGCGAAGCTAGAAATAAGAAGGTGCGTATCATGAAATATGTACATACTCGTATTAAAAAAATAAAACGGTTAGTTTGTTATTAAAAACTTACTTAGTTTTCGATCCAAAATCAATTTATTAATAACGATTATACATCTTTCGTTTTCATATTTTAGTGCTTCTGTGCAAATGGCGACTAGGAACAATAAAACAGCAAAATGCGTGCTCCAAACGGTTAACATCATGAAAAGAGAATTAATCTATAACAAAAAATGGCCAATTGAATATGACACCAATTATCTGTTAAATTATAAACAAATATTATTATAATTAATTCAAAAAGCTTAATAATAAGGTTTGATTATTTACAAAGTCCTATATTTATAAAGATGGTGGATTTTTCCATTATAACTTCCGGTGTCAAAACGATCTAGCAAAATTATTCATCTTTTGATTGAAAAAATATGTTGAATTGTCTTGGAAGTTAAACGTATTGGCTTCCTAGGTCATTTGGTATCATGATGGCATTGTGATTTCAAAATGTCTTTGGTCTGGTGTAGAATTCTCGTGCCAATAAAATGGCGATGTTTAGTTATCTTGTAGTCATGAGAATCTATGGCTAAAATGTTGTATACAGTAATAAGGTTCAAAAACCTTCTGTATATAAATGTGGATAGCAACCACATTTAAAAAAGGCCCAAGTGGCATCACAGGTACTAGCAAAAATATTACACTTTGCTGTAAACTTGTCCCTTGGATTGAAACTATAAACATACATATTTTATAGAAATATATATTTACAATATAATACCCACATTTCCAGAGACGCATTGCTCAATGTTGAATAAACAATTTACTCCCATTAGAAATGAAGCAAAACTGCTAGCAATCATTAGTAAAATCTGAAAAAGAAACCGCTAAGAGGTACACTTCGTCATAATTAAAGAATACTAATAGTTGATTTTTGATGTTTTAAGTGTTCAGTTACCTGAATTCCGTAGGACGTGTTAATATGATTTATGTTATCAGCTAGTTTGTCGTAAACGTCTGCGAGTCTCAAAACCCTTTCGCTAAAACTTTCGCAAATATCCCACCTTTCGAAGTGAATATTCCCTCTACTTTTATAAGGATCAAAATTAACGTCAATATTTCTATCTCTGTCAGGATTGCTTTTATCCGACCACATCAGCTGTGCAATGAGTTCTCTTAGTCTGTAGGTGACCATCCAAATGTCCACCAGGTATTGTAACGTCATGCAATCCATCGTAAAAAGTGACAAGTATAATGTAACAAACGCGATCAATTGAAATTCTTTCCACACTATATAATCCACGATCATAATTATTGCAATGTATACAATTAATAGCCAAATTGATGCAATTACCGTTGAACGCATCTTTACGAAACATTTTGGAGACAGGTTCAAACGATTATCAACGTATTCTAAGTTGTAAAGTTGAATCAATGTTACTTTTGAATTTAGAACCTTTGATATGAATATAGACGCCATAGCAGTGCAAACAATTGAAGTGTTTCCGATATTGCCTATTACTGCCTGAGATGTGGTTATTTTGCTTTGGAAACTCCATTTCAATTGAATTATCTTAATAACCAATATAAAGAAATTCAGCATCCAAGAATAAGCCCGACTCCATCTTGAGATTTCCGTTAGCGTTTTCAGGTGGTAGGAATATTTTTGAAGACCAACCGTTGATGTTATGTAATTAACCGGTCTTAAAACATTATGTATATATTCAACATTTGTAATTTTCTATTAAGTTAATGTTGAAATATTTACTGTTTCTTGAGCAATGTTGTTAAACTCTATATTAAAGTCAAATATACGAATGACATTTGCTAATGTATTAGACAGGCGAAATATGTCATTCTCCTAAATAATAATAAAACTTCTTGAAACGCGTTCGCGAACGTTGAAAAATTATTTAATTGAAATAATTATATTGATGAGTTCATCTAAGATAAGCATGACATTATTAAACAATGTACCTGCTTAATCGAAGAAAAATTAAAAGATTAAATTACTACGTTAACAAGTTTGTTATTGCCACATTAAAGTTTCTGTACACTTCTTAGTAAGTCACTTTATAACAGGTTAATTTGTGTATTGTATGTAGAATTTGATTGATAGTATGTCTTAATATCTTAATTAATTTACTTTGGGAGTATTATTGTTTCAGTTTCCGACAGAAGAATTTATTCTGAAATCAACATAACAAAACACAATATTTAATTTGATTCAATCGAAAAAAAATTATCTTCATGGTACATTTAAGGAAGTATTTTTATAGAATTTGTTTTTTTTTGTATACAAATACTTGTAGACAAATACTCGATTTTTACCCATTGCGGGTTAATAATTTTTTTAAGGATTAATTGTATCTCAATAGAGACGAAGATGTTAATTATTTGGAAAGAGAATATGGTAGTCGAGGCGTTCACAGGACTTATTGAATGACCTGTCATTGGTTGGGTTAAGCGATCACTTTATGTTTAACAACATTCTCCATTCCGCCTTTCTTAATACTGGACAAAATTTGTTTAACATGGTGTCCTAAGAAGTGCGGAATGGTAAATGTTGTTAAACATAAAGTGATCGCTTAACCCAACCAATTACAGGTCATAAGTCCTGTGAACGCCTCGACTACCATATTCTGTTTCCAAATAATGTACATCTTTGTCTCTATTGAGATACAATTAATCCTTAAAAAAATATTTTCATGTATAATTTCAAAAAATTGCGCGAAGGGTTTGTCCTGGTACGAAAAAAATATGTCAAACGCCCAAAAGACTAAACAAGTTTTGAAGACTTCCGAGATGAAGACACTGAGGACGATAGCAGGCAAGACGCTGAGAGATCGCGCGAGGAACATCTTTATTATAAAAAAATATATTAAAAAAAAAATGCATTCGATTAAATATCGAGGTAGGAGAGTGTCATTAGTGTCATTATTGTACCCTAACTCTTCTTCTTCTTCCTTGTAGTAGACCTTTGTAGTCTGTTCTCCAGAAGGTTGCTCCTCTTAGTGAAGTGGATAACCAGATGTCCTTCCATTTTTTAGGAGGTCTTCCACGAGGACGAGTCCCGTGAGACTGATTATATAGTGCAATATAGGGGAGTCTGGTGGTGTTCATTCTTTGGACACGACAGTACTGGTTCCTCCTTCACTGTCTTCTCCATCTTATAATATCCTTAACCTCACATATCTCTCTAATTATGGTATTCCTCACGCATCTCTCAGTGTCTTGCTTGCTATCGTCCTCAGTGACATTATCTTGGAAGTCCTCAGAACTTGTTTGGTCCTGACTCTGTCTGCCCTTGGTTCTACGCCATATTTTATAATTGGTCACCTTATCTCTATATTATGTTAATAATTATTTAAAGCATTGTTAGAGCCCGAAACAATTTTTTTTTTAATAAGTGATGTCTTATTAAAATTAATTATAACTTAATTAATTTAATAAGCGTACTCATCACATTAGAAGACTACACAAAATTTGCATATAGACATAAAAATTAAATACTGACAAAAAATAGGTATAAACATGTACCAAATAATCGTAATTTGGTAAAAAGCTTGGTTTTTCACTAAAGCAAACATTATTTTAATTAGTATGCTTTGGGCAAACCTCATACATGTAAATTAATTACTCTACAAAAAGTCGCTCTTAATCCATTCAAAGTAATTTTTTGTAAACTAGCGTCACTATGGACGGCTTGTGTACCTCAATAAGTAGATGGGAATGTGGAGTGTAGCGTACACGAAGAATATGTTCGAAATTCAAATATTCAATACAAATATTAGAATATTCTTCGGTTTTGTAGCAATTTTGCTACACCATTTAATTAAATATTTTTGTCGTAAAAATCCAGTTTTTATTTCGTGACTAACTAACTAAATAACTAAGGAACACGCTCGATCCACCACGCGATGGATCGCCACATTGTTCATTCCTGACATAATTCTCGCGCCTCTTCTACATTCACATATCGTGACATGCACGCTCATCGATTGTTTTTACTTCAACATGGCCGTCTTTCAGTCATTTATTATATTTTTCATGCCATGTCCTCATTGGCCTTACTAGACTTCTATTTCCATTCATACTACTTGTATATATATCTTTTAACCATTATTCGCTCATCCATTCGTTCCGTATGTCCAAACCATCGTGACCCTTTTTTAATTTTATTAATCACCTTACATTCCTTTCTTACTTCACCATTAGATATTCTATCATATATTGTTTTCCTTACATTCGTCTAAGAGATCTCATTTGTACCGCATTTATTCTACTGTCAACCTTCTTTTGCCAGTTCCATGCTTCACTTCCATACATAAGGGTCGGTATAAGAACACCATTGTGCCTTGCCATTTTAGCTTTTTTTATAATAATTTATTAACTTTTGTGATTAAAAATTATAAGTGCCATTTGCTTTAATTGATTAATTTATAAATTAAAGTAAATATAAAAGCTTATCAATAGTCTGACATTTTTAATTAAAATAATTTGATAACGCTGTTAACGTCAGGCTCTGTCATTTTTGGACAAACAGCATGCGAGTCACCAACAGAAACACTTCGGTGTGGCAGGAGCCTTATAGCAATAGTGTCGGTGTGGCAGGAGCCTTATAGCAATACTTTAAGGGTGCCTGTCCACCGGAGCGGAGCTAGGTCGCGGAGCGGTGAGCGAGGTAAAAATCCACCAATAGAATTGCATAAAATCTCCGCGGCGGAGATTTTATGCAATTCTATTGGTGGATTTTTACCTCGCTCACTGCTCCGCCACCCAGCTCCGCTCCGGTGGACAGGCACCCTAATTCTCAGTACAAAATATAATAAAACTTCTCATAAACTGACGTTTTCATCCGTATTAATTAATAATAATTGCGAAAAACAACTGGGTAGTACCCCCGTCGGGACCTGTATGGATATTGATTTTTAGCTAAATGGTGAATGAATAATACCCAACTAGAAGATGAAGATTGAACTATGTTAAAACAATAATTTACTCGTAGTTTAAATGAATTTACTAGTTGATTTATCCACGAACAACTTACGCTTTTAAAAGTACAGTGATCTTTGTTAAGAATGCAGTATACTCCCTCCAGAAACGAAGCGAAACAGCTAGCAATCATTAGTAAAATCTGTAAAATAAATAACCATTTTAAAATATCAATTCCGCTTAGTATTTTGATATAAAAATGTAATTATTAAAAATATTTCTTGTTTACCTGTACTCCATACGAGGTGTTGATAATGTCTATATTATCTAATAGTTTGTCGTATACGTCTGTGAGTCTCAAAACTCTTTCTCTAAAGTTCTCACAGATGTACGTACCTGTCTTGAGAATCCTGTCTTGTTTCCATTTTTTAATTCGCATGACATTGTATGGATCGACATTTGCGTTAATATTTCTGATGGGATCACAATCGTCTTACCACATCAGTTGGGTGATAAGAATTCTCAACCTGCAGGTCACCATCCAAATATCTACCAAGTATTGAAACGTCATGCAATCCATGACAAACAGTGTCGAATACGAAACAAAAGATACAATCAAATGAAATTCTGTCCAAATTAGATAATTTACCAAAATTATAAACACTACGTATAAAAGTAATAACACAACTGATGTCATTACAGTTGAACGCATCTTATAAAAACATTCTTGAGATAGGTATAGGCGTTTGTCAACATATTCAAAGTTATAAAGTTGAATTAAAGTTTTAGATTTTAGAGTTTTCGATAGGAATATTGAGATAATTGCCGTGCAGAAATTCAGTAAGTTTTCGAATAGACCGATAATAGCCAATGACAGTGATATATCCATTTGAAAACTCCCTGCCAATCCAATCATTTCCAGAATAATCAAAATTAAAATCAACACCCATGAATAGGCTCGACTCCATTTTGAGATTTTTATAACTTTCTGCTGATGGTATGAATACTTTTTAAGGCCGACAATTGATATAATAAAATTGACAGGACATAGAACAGTATGTACATTTAGCATTCGTATTGTTGTATTTGTATTAGGTATATCAATTTGGAAACAATTCTGACAACTTCATTTGAACAAGACAGAATAAGTTTAATTTTGACTGGAGTTATACTGATTAGTATTATACGAAATATGATCAAAATAAAACTATTATTTTATTGAAATTCTGTTGTCGTATTGTGTTGTTTATTAGTACATAATAAAGTTTGATGCAAATATAATGCTCGCTATACACGCTATATATATTTTATTTATGCCTGCATTATATATTAATTAAATGCTTTAATGATTGCTAAATTGTCCTCATTGCATCGTAGGGTGATATTCACTTGTTTTACTTTCAAAACAACTTTAAACATATTTAAATATTACATGATTGTAAGAATAAAAAGAAAAACAAGAATTCAAAATTGGAATGTCATCACAAAACCTTCTTCTTCTTCTTCACTTTTGGTAGACTCAGGAGTCTAATATTTCAGGCGGGTTCTCTTGAGAAGCTGAACTCCAGCTTTCTCTCCACCATTTCAGGGGTCTTCCTGGTCGGCGTTGTCCGTTTGGAGAGCTATGTGTGGTATTCTATTTGAGCTCATCCTTTCTACGTGTTGATGCCAGTATCGCGGTCTTTGACGTCCCCATCTGACCACATCTTCGACCTCGCAGCACATAACCAATTATCAAAATTATTTTGTGGCTTCTTAATGTTAGTGAGTAATACATGTTGAAATATTTTTAATATTATGTCAATATTTATTTTAATATTAAAAACAATAATCATTATGTAGATGCGTGTAACGAGAAGGTATGGTGCAGCGGTTGTCCTCTCGCAATTCGGACGGGTGGGCGCATTACCAACCCAACTGTTGTAAAAGCAGGTTGCCGTACAGTTGATGCTCTCTTTTGCCGTACAGTTGATGTTCTTTAAGAACGACTATCTATTATGCTTTGTTTTACCGTTTCCAGACCCGGTTAAATTTTTTTCGTGAAATCCAATCCATCCGCATGAATATACTTAAAATTATAAAATTTATTGGCACAGTGGAAATCCATAATAATACACTTTGGAAATTGAAAATAACTTTTCAAATGTATGTTTTTTCTAAGTTACAATTATATATATATATATTTTATATTATCATTGTGTATTATTATTGTTAAATATTATTTATTAGTTCTTACTGATAAAAATAATTATTAGTACTATAATAATAACAATAAGCCCAGGTTAATTTTTAAATTAAAATTATTGGATCGAATTTAAAATGCGTTTTTTTATTTGTTTTGTCTTTCTTTGTTTAGTTTTTATTATATTTTTACACTTGTCTATTTTTATCCTCCGAAACATGTCGTATTTTTAAATATTTTAAAAATATTTTGTGGATTATATAATAAATAAAAAAAAAAACAAATTCCAAAGTGTATTATTAAATTTGGCTATTATTATATTATTATTATTATTTAAAAAAAAGACTAATTTCAAGGATTTAAATCAATGATATTAGAATTTATTTTACAATCTTCAATGTGAGCAGAAAATAGCTCATTATAATGAAGAAGGAATCTGGTCGTGTCCAGGCTTGAACCCATGTCCCCTGGATCAGGAGCCAAGCGTTCTATCCCCTAGACCACCATCCGGTTATATTATATTATATTAGGTCCTTACATATGAAATTGGCGTTTTGCCGTACTGGCAACTTTGATCTCAAATATCTTCTCTTTGGTTAGGAATTCCAAATTCAAATTTATACAGCTATTTACTCAAGTATTTGTGTTTCGAAAATTATAATTCATTTGTTTTTTCCTCAATTGTTTTTTTTCTTTGCGTCACTCAGTTTACAAAATGGAAAACTTGAAATATCGCGTTATTTACGAGTACGAGTTCCACCGTGGCACCAGTGCTGCAGAAACGGCTCGAAGGATTAATGATGTGTATGGCGACGGTGCCGTAAAAGAAAACACAGTGCGTTTTTGGTTCCAACGTTTTCGTTCTGGAAATTTCGACCTGCAAAACAAGTCCCGTGAACGGCCGGAGACCAAAGTTGATAATGAAGAATTGAAAGCTATTGTGGAAGCGGATCCATCGCAAACCACGTTAGTCTGAGTTAGCTGCAGGCTGCGGTGTTAGTGATAAAACTGTTTTAATCCACTTGAAGCAAATTGGGAAGGTGAAAAAGCTTGAAAGGTAGGTACCTCACGAATTGAGTGAAGCAAATCAACAAACGCGCTTTGACTGCTGCGTTGCATTACTCAACCGGCACAATAATGAAGGGATTTTGAATCGAATCATTACCTGTGATGAAAAGTAGATCCTGTATGATAATCGGAAGCGCTCATCGCAATGGCTGAACCCTGCCGAACCAGCCAAACCATGCCCCAAGCGAAAATTGACTCCAAAAAAGTTACTTGTGAGCGTTTGGTGGACTAGTGCTGGTGTCGTTCACTACAGCTTTCTTAAATCTGGCCAGACGATTACGGCAGATGTCTATTGTCAGCAACTGCAGACCATGATGGAAAAGCTAGCTGCTAAACAACCGAGGCTGGTTAATCGCTCTAGGCCACTGCTGCTTCATGATAACGCTAGACCACACACTGCACAACAGACGGCTACCAAATTAGAAGAGCTTCAATTGGAATGTCTAAGACATCCACCGTACTCTCCGGACCTTGCCCCAACAGATTACTATTTTTTTCCAAATTTGGATAACTTCTTGCAAGGGAAAAAATTCAACTCCGATGGGGCAGTCCAAACCGATTTCAAAGATTTTATTGATTCCCGTCCGAATGGTTTTTTTAGTAAAGGGATCGATGAACTACCTATGAGATTGCAAAAGTGCATAGAAAGCAATGGTACATACTTTGATTAAATAAATATATTATATTTAAAAAAAATCAACTTTATGTTCCTCCCATACAAAACGCCATTTTCATATGTAAGGACCTAATATATCATGCATTTTCTTAAATATCGTCACAGCAAAATTATCATCATTCTGTAGTGCTACGTCTGTATTGTTACAACTCAGGGTATGTCAGGGATGCAGAAAGAACCTGCTTTTACATATGATTGCTAATTGATTTCCAGTATGTTGCTCTTCATTCATAATACGGTAATCTGTGTATCAGGGTTCATTCAAACATAAATCCGTAGCCAAAGAGTTGCCCAATTGTGTATTTTCTCTTTCCTAGATTTTTAGTTATCACCTTGATCGTTGCATGAAGACAGTTTCATGATGACATAAAGATTTATTGATCTTAATTATCACCCCTCATCTGATAGAGGATGATAACATAAGTTGTCATAGTGGCGACAAAGCTGTGTATCAGTGTGCAGTCCACAGGGAACAGGTGGCATGCGGTCAAAGTACAGGGTCGAGTCAGTAGCTGTTTCTCCAGGATGAGAAGGAGATCCACGATGCATTGGTTGTTACCTACGAAATGTTATTTATGTTTAAACAATAATGCAAACAGATTTTTTTACAAAAATATATAAAATGCAAATATTTCCTCGTCATTTTACAAAGGTAAAATTAATTTATTGTCTTCTCTTTTCAACATTTCACAGACAAATTATTATTATGAATATTTTTTCTTTTCTGTCTCATGTACGTAATTTATATTTTATCCTTATTCTTGTTTTTGTGTTTTGCCGTTATATGTTAGTTGTCTGTTGATGTGTGCAAACATTAATTACCTTTGTTACTAAACATGTCATTTTTGTAAAAGCCCTTGCGGCATTTATGTCAAAAAATAAATAAATAGGGGAGATGTAGGCAATGGGAGTCAGTTGGCAATGGGAGTCACCCCTTTAATTCGAAAACAATACGCGTGATGGCGGTTTCAGTGACGTCATACGCTAGCTGTTTGCCGGTAACATACGCGGTAGGCAGCTTACTCAGTTCGCATCACGTGCTAGAGAGTGGTAGACGTAACAAGTTTTCGGGCCCTTCCGATCTAATTTTTCGAGTGGACAAATCCGAAGGTAAAGATCAAACTACTGAATGTTTCTTTTTGCGCTTGTGATATGTAATGACTAAAGCATTTTAGATCGTGATTTCAAACTCATTTTACCACTATCACTTTTACTTTTATGTCAAGGTAGGTTTTTTCTCTTTTTTACCGATGTAGGCAATCGGAGTCAGGTGACCCTTATTGTTAACATTTCCTGTCTTCGATAAAATAATCTTATTTTTGGTTTGTAGATACCGAACGTTCACCCTAGAAAGACAAATAAGGCTAACTGGTCTATAGCTAACCTGAAAAAGGCCGTGGAGCTCATCGATGAACAAGGTTATTCAATAAGAAAAGCCGCTAAAACAATGAACATCCCATTTTCGAGTCTTCAGAAGAGGTACGCGAAGAAAATAGATAACGAAGAAAATTCTGCAGGAATCAAACAATACTTCAGCGTCAGATATGAACACTGATGACTTGTACCAGGACGACAAAAACGATGATGCAGAAGATTCTGACAACCAATGTCTTGTATGCGGCGAATTCGGGAGAGATAATGAGATGTGGTTCCGATGCACTTCATGTGGGCTTTGGGCTCATTCAGATTGCACTGGGTGGGACTCAGCTTGCAATTATGTGTACGATTTGTGTTGACCCCCATTGCCAACATACTGATCACCATTGCCAACAGATGTGGGCAATGGTGGTCAAACCTGTTTTTTTTTTAAATGATTATTGTTCCAAAAGTAAAAAGCCAAAGTGATTAAAGGTGATCTCAATTAATAGTTTAATAACTAAAGTTTATAATAAGGCTTAAGCAATAAATAGTTAACTAATAGTTTTTTTTTTTTTTCAATTCTCGCTTAAGTGACTCCCATTACCTACATCTCCCCTAAGTAGGTAAACAAACGCACAATTTTAACAGACAAATAAAAAAAACGTAAAATATCTCTCCAATAATAATTTTTTCAGAATATACTAATCATCATATTAAAAATGAACATTCAATTAATAATTATAAAGATATTGAAATTTTGCATGTTGATAATAAAAATAACATTAAAAAATCTTTAAATTTTAGAAATAAAAAGGCCATTAAAGATGAACATAATATAATATAATAAACAAAGAAAAGAGAAGGATGGAGTGCCGCATCAGTAAAAGTGTGACAGTCCATTCTTTCTGCCTACCCTTTCGGGGAGACGGCGTGATGGTTAGTTAGTTAGTTAGTTAAACAAAGAAATAATTTATATTCAATTTCCATTATCAAAATGTTTCCGTTATTCCTCCACCCTCTTAATTCAAATTAGTTAGATAATCCATTGTTTTGGCGGAAATACTTTGATATTTCAACATTAAAACTGTTTAAAAAAAACTCTGTTACAAATATCACAATTGATTATACTCGTATGTTGTCCTATTAGTTAAAAAAATTACCCTTATCTTCAATAATCTCATCCCCATTTTTAGTATATAAGTTACGATTCTGTGTTCATTTGTTGTTTAAGTTTGTGTATAGAATAAGGATCGAAACCTTAACATGTATGTAATTAAATCTAAAAACCTAAACATGTCTGTAATTAAAATTATAATAAAGTGTTGTGATAATACCAAGTGCGCTTCTATTTATTCAAAAGAAAAAAGTTTTTTTTTTCTTCTTCTTCCTTGTCATGGATCTAGTCTGATCTCCAAATGGTTTCTGCTCCTGTGAGGTGGATTCCCAGTTGTCCTTTTATCTTTTAGGAGTTTTTCCACGAGTAGTCCTGTGAGTCTGATTTGTAGTGAAATCAAAGTGAGTCTGGTAGTGTCCATTCTTTGGATATGACCGTACTAGTCCCTTCTTCGCTGTCTACTGCATATTATAATATCTTAATATATCTATCATGTTTGGTGTTCCTCCTCCCGCGATCTATTAGTGTCTTTTAACTACTTCCACTTTTGTCTTTATTTCGACCGGTTTCGCCAGGTTCGCTAGCATCGACAGACTGGTGTGACCACCCTTGTTAAAAAACATATTTTTAATTAATTATTATTTAAAATGAATCTTAGTGCCTTGCCAGCTATTATCCTCAGTGTGTTAATCTCGAAATTTGTTTAGTCCTGACTGTGTCTGCTCTTGCTTCAAGGCGATATGTTATTATTGGTCTTCTATTTAGTAGTAAAATTATAAATAATACTCACTTAATTTTTGATCCAAAATAAGTTTGTTGGTGATCAAAAAAGCTCTTTCAACTTCGCGTTTATTTGATTCTGCTATAAGGGCAATTGCTAAAATTAAAAAGGCGAATTGCGAACTCCAGGTAAAAACCGTCATGAAAATAATTACTCCCTGAAAACGAGAATTTTTAATTATTTGGAAATATTGTTTAAATAGTAAAAAATCATTTTCCCCTTAACACGCAATCATAGGGGTACATACTCACGCCTTTAGGGGCGCACTGACCAGAGCTGAACATGCAATTCATTCCGACGAGAAACGAGACGAAACAGCTTGAAATCGCCAATAAAATCTGTAAAGAATTCTTTTATTTATTTATTCTGGAAAAATTATGTTAAAGTCTCAAAGAAAGGAATGTAGAGCTGAAGAAGGTATTATGAACAAAATTATGAAAGAATCCCTGCGTTGGTTCGGACATATGGAACGCATGGATGGAGAATGAATGGTTAAGAAAGTATACGTTAATGATGTAAATGGGGTACGGAGTCGAGGTAGATCGAGGAAAACATGGCATGACCAAATTAATTAAATTTCAAAGGCTGGTCATGTTAGAAGCCGGAGGAATCGACGTGCGTATATGACTCGTGCTTATATGAATGTGGAGGAAGCTAGAAAAGGTTTGCCAGGATAGAGTAGTGTGGCGGTCCATTTTCTCTGCCTACCCCTGCGGGGAAACGGCGTGATGGTTTGTTTATTTATATAATACAATATAATAATTCTGTACGGGCGTATGTAGTTGAACTCCTTCTAAACGGCTGGACCGATTTTGTTGAATTTTGTGTGTGTTTTAGTGGGTCCCTGGATGGTTTAGATTTACAAATGGACTCGGTAGGTGACCGTTAAAACCTTTTGGGAAAATCATAAATATTCGACCTTCTGAAAATAATTCATAGTTATGTTTGCTTACCATAGATGGCGCCGATGTCGAATTCTGTGTTTAAGCATGCGCAGATCATTTGTCAAAGTATCAAATGTCATTTGAGAATAGGGGATACGTGTAACTTTTATGAGATTTGATAAAACTTATATTAAATGTACGATTTCAGCAATATTAACAAAATTATACAACAACCTAGTAAAATGTATTTTAAAAACAACCTTTACCTAGGATTGAAACTAAAAAGAAAGAAGAGTCAATTTTACCACAGCACTCTTAACTCCAGTGACGGATAGTAATTGTCTTTGGATACAGGACAAAGTTAATTAAACATTTACAACTTCACGTTGCTCAAAATCAAAACAGCGCGCAGAGCCGAGCCAGGAGCCAAACAGCCCGATCGGGAATCTTCGGCAATCTTCGGCTTTACTGCATTTGCGCAGTTGGAGAGAAAGGAGGGGAGTCACTAGCAGAGCCGGCGCACGGTCCGTACTTTTTTTGCAAGTATGTAGGTAACATAGGTACTCTAGTGCAATGGGGACGGTAGAAGTATTTATTTTGTGGCAATCATTTTTGCAAAGGTTGTGAGTCTATCTTTGTGTACAGCTCGTGGATTTGCCGTAGAAGTTCTCGCATATTGGCAAATAATGATGCCATTAACAGGAAAAAATACTATGACGTCACACTGCGACATTTGTCACAGGTAAACTTCCCTGCTACTAAGTACGTACTTACTTTATTAAACTACTACTATTAACTTATACATACAAAAACATTTAATTGTTTCTTGAACAATGATGTGAAACTCCATATTTAATAATTAATACTAGTTTTCTAGAAGTTTCATTATATTTCATGGGAATGTTGTGACATGTTTCGCCTTGTAATTGAAACAGAAAATAATTACTATAATTTGAGTAAGAGACCAAGGTGCAAGGGATGCATTATGTTAAAAATAGTGAATACAGTCACAGCCACGCATCATTTTGAGTTTATTGGACAATAATTGTTTAATGTTCTCCAAGAAGAGCTTAATAAATAAACTTTCAGTTAAAATTCTGAAAAAATTGTGAATTCTCACTCTTTGGTGACAAGAATTTAGTGACATTTAAGAGAAATCCTGGAGATACTCCTCTCATTAGCACAAGAAACTTTCTTCATAAGGAGAGTAGAGAAACGAACATAAAAATGGTTTATATATGTTTTGAAATGTAACTTAATATTGTTTTGAATACATTGTATTTTTACAATACTTTTTTGCGCCTTTTGCAAACATGTTTCGGGATACAGACATCCCTTTTTCAGTGTATGAATTAATGAATTTTAACAGTCAAATGAAAGAGAGTCATTACTTATGTTATAGAAAGCTAACGCATTAACACTGTGGAATTCCATAGTAATACACTTAGCAAATTGAAAAAAACTTCGTTTATAATCCACAAAATTGGGTGAAAACATAATTAATAATCAGATTCTTCCTTTTACTCCTTTCTCCTTAAATACTTTGTCTACTTTCAGTCTCCCAAGCTCCCATGCTCAATCATATTCAAATTAATCATTTATTAATTTCTATATAAACTATGTCTTTTTAAATGTAAGCTTTTTCTAAATTACAATTTTATATTATGTATTGTTATTGTTTAATATTATTTATTAGTTCTTACTAATAAACAAATATTTTCAGTACTTATAACAATTAGCCCTGGTTCATTTTTTTATTTAAATGTATTGTTGCTTTGTATTGTATCGAATTTTAAATGCGTTTTTTATATTAATCTTTCCTGTTTTTATTATATATTTTCACCTGAAGATGGAGGTATCCTCCGAAACATGTCGTGTTTTGTAATATTTTGTGGATTATAAACAAAGTAATTTTCAATTTCGTAAGTGTACTTATGTTGAGTACTAAATGACGAGTGAAATGGTGGAAGGGGAAATAAAGTTTAGCGGCAGGTTAAATTTTTGTTTAGTTAGAATTATGAGACAGGGGAAACAAATCAATTGTGGGACTAGAAGTTAAGTTTACTTGAGTGTTTTTAATATCTTCGTTGTTTTTAATGGATTATTTAAAGTTATATTTCTACTATTTATGTGTAAAATTTCAACGCCGTTATCATTGTTGAACGTGTGATCTTTTCAATGAGATGATTTGCGAATTTAGAAAAGTTTTTGTTAGATAATAATTTTTTATGGTCATTAAATATGAGTAATCATTGGATTTAAGTGTGTAAACTCCCGATTGGATTAATTTATCTTGTATGTCTTTATTAATTAATCGAAATAAATAAGTGGATAAAACAGTTCTATGAAATACATTGGTGTTAAAAAGAATAGAAAACAACACTAAATATACATATTCAATTCAATACCTGAATTCCATACGATGAATTGATGATGTCCATATTATCAGCAAGTTTGTCGTATACATCTATAAGCCTCAAAATTTTGTCTCTTGAACTCTCATTAATATATAATTTGTTTAAGCGAAAGCAATATTGCCCCCAATCTTTGCACGGATCGATGTTAATGTTAATAATTTTATTACTGATAATATCAGAATCGTCCAACAGCATCAGTTGACCGATGAGAATTCTCAGTCTATAGGTCACCATCCAAATGTCCACCATGTATTGAAACGTCATGCAATCCATAATAAATAGCGTAGCGAATATTATAACTGCCGTTATAGTTTGATATTCTATCCAAAGTATAATATTAATAAGCATTACTAATACTAAATATATAATCAATAAAATTAATGATGTCATTAGTGTAGAACGCATCTTAACAAAACATTCAGAATCGAGGTGCAACCGTTTGTCTGCGTATTCCAGGTTACGCAGCTGGATTAATATTATTTTTGTAGTTAAATATTTCGACAAGTATACTGATGATAAAGCCGCTAAAAATGTTAACGAAATTCCAAGATTTATCACAACGGCTGACGATATGGACACATCCCCTTTAAAAGACGTTGCCAGAGCTGTATATTGCAAAATAACTAAAATAGAAATAAGCACCCAGGAATAAACTCTGCTTAATCTTGATACGTCTCTTACTCCGTGTTTATCGTAAGAATGTTTTTGAAGACCAAATAATGCAATTAATTTATTTACTGGCTTCATGGCTGTATGTACATTTAACACACGTACTTTTGTATCCGGCATATTAAGGGAAATATTATTTAACTCTTGTTCTTGTACAAATGCAAATTATGATATAAATATTGTAAAATACTGTAAATTTGTCTAATAATAGAAACTTGAAATCCTCCAACTTATGTAAAAGGGCAAAATTGAGGGACGACGTGATCAAACGTCTTGGCTGCGCAGCATCAAAGATTGGACCGGTATAGGGAACTGAGGAGTTGCTCCGGTCGGTGCAGGACAGAGAAGCCTTTACAGAAGTAATTGCTAACGTCGAGGAAACCTAATATGGCACACAAAGAAAAAATATGTATACTTGGCATTTAAAACCTTGCGTAAAATAGCTGTTTAAGATATTTAATGAACGCAATGAAGCTAATGTTAATATGTGTTTATATTAATCCACAAAGAAAACATTTGATTTCCAAAAGTAAACTATGTAATTGACGCATTTAATTAATTAAAAATATTTTTTCAACGCGCATACTTCATATCCACGTTTTGATGTATTAGAGGTAATGTATTATTGATTATTCTTTGTCAAAGACAATGCGAGAATTCTTATCAGATCAAGTCAATTTCTTTTTAAGCGCGTTAATAAATCTTTTTTATATGTTGTCATAATTTAAAGATATTAAAATCAATATTTAGCTCATAAACAATTTAAAATACTTTCTCAGTTTACAGAAAACAATTTTTTTTTCTTAAAATTATCTGAGAGATCCCCATATGACAAATTATAACTGCGATTCTAATCGCGAGATTCATAGGTTCAAGAAATATTCAAACTTTTGTTTGCTTACATCTATGATTTTAGTTAAATTGGGCATTAAAATTCTAGTATATTTATCAAGAAACAGTGTACATATTTATAAATAAATGATTATGATTTACAAATATTTACACTTGTTTTGTTGTAAGACGCCACGATGATCGAGAATACGTTTATGGCAATCGTCTCCCACATCAGATGAATGGATGATTTCGACAAACAATACATAGAATCAATAAGTAATGGCTAGTATATCTATGAATATTAGGTTTAATTTATTATTATTATTATTATTTCAACCTAATATAGGTTGAATTTCACTTGTTTACAAGTCGAGTTGATCAGCTATCGCTTTGCAGTTTTGAACGACGTTTAATATACTGAAATTCTTTTAGACGTTAGCGTTTTACAATAAAATTACAAATCATGTTTAATTAAAAATATATATATTTGTAACTTAAAAAATAACAGATAAAAAATTATAAGAGAAAAAAAATTGTATTTTTAAGTCGTGTACGAGTATATATTGAATAATGTATAAAATTAAAATACTTAAAAAATATGGAAATATGGATTAATTTTTTTTTGCTTTAATTAAACGGTTAAGTCTACATGCAAACTGTTTTTTGTTGTTCTTCTTGGTGTAGGCCTTGTGGCTTGTTTCTAAAGAGGGTTTGGGCTCTTGCGATTCACAGCTCTTTCCATCAACCATCTCTTTGGTGTTCTGCCCGGGGTTTGTCTGCACGGGGTTCGTCTGCCCAGGGTTCGTCTGCCCGGGGTTCATCTTCCTGGGATTCGTCTGCCCGGGGTTCGTCTACCCGGGGTTCGTCTGCCCGGGGTTCGTCTGCCCGGGGTTCGTCTGACTTGGGGTTGGCCGTACAATACAATGAAGGGAGTCTAAAGTCTTCTCTTTTGCCTCCCCCACTTAACGATATCGCCATTCGACCTCACATTTGCCTAATTATTTAATTTCTTATTTGGTCATGCATGATCTTGTTAGATATGTTCCGTAGTGTCTTCATTTCTGATACTGCGCGTTATTTATTGTGGTGTCCGTTCTCCATTATATCCTATATTTTATGATGGGCCGCACACGAGTTTTATAAATCCTTACTTTTTGCTGCTGATTTTCCATGATTTTCGATCATCCTGTGATTACCACAGCTTTATTAACTTAACTTATCACTTCGTATGGTAGATCCGTGTATCCACACCCAGAAACTTGAGCTTCTCCTCTTCTTCCACTGATACGCCTTCTACAGACACTATACAACAACAAAAACAAACAGAACAGAGAGAATAGACCGCTACCCTACTCTATCCTGACACCCCTCTCTAGATTCCTCCGCATTCATACAGCGAGGCATACACGCACGTAGATTGTTTCAATTTCTAGCATGGCCGACCTATTTGATTGTTTTGGTCATGCCATGTTTTCCTCGGTCTTCCTCGACTTCGTACTCCATCCCCATCGTAAAAGTATACTTTTTAAACCATTCTTTCTTCATCCATGGGTTCCACGTGACCAAACCAACGCAGTGTGCAACTTTTATATTTTTTTTATAATACTTTCTTCCGCTCTACATTCCTTCCTAATATAAGCATTTGAAACTCTGTCGTACATCGTTTTACCACACATACATCTAAGTCACGCTTCGCTTCCATACATAAGGGTTGTGTATTGCACGTTTGCAAATAGATTATTTTTTATTATTATTTTATTTCATTATTTACAAATATGTACATTTTATTTAATTAATGTTAGTAATTTTATATTAATTTAAGTTTTAATGCGTTTCTGTCATTTGTTAAAATAAATAAGGCGGTCGGAAAGGAGTGGAAGCGCATAGTAACGAAGATGTGTGCAGTGGCTCTGACAAAATAAACCGAAGTATTCTCGGAAAACAGTGGCCGTTTGGCACGCCATTGTTAACAGCCAATCATAACGCCGTGGTAACAGCAGCTGCGAAGAGTGTACTGAAATTCTCAGAAATGGTAAACCGTTACCACGCTATCGCTAGTTACACAAGTATCATCACGCCGTATTCTCCGCTTTCACCATCTACACTACATCTGGAGACGAGCAGCAGTCAGCGGCCTAAATAAATATTAATAGTACGGGGGTAGCAATCTGTCCCGTACAGGTTGGAACTACAACTCAATTGTGGACAGCCATTTTTGCATTCATTGATAATTTTTTAACCGATAATATTTGATTAATAATTATTAGAGTGGTCGTTCGTTCGAATATAAATTATAAATGTAACATTTTTAGTAAATTAAGTAAAGGTTAGGTTAGAAGTTAGCTATCAGTATTCAATTAATAAAGTGAAACACATACATTATTCGTGTATATTTCTTCACTCTATCAGGATACGTCTGAAGTTAGCAAAGGCACGTGTTTATTCAAAGTCACAATCATATGCTTGTATGATTCCGAATAAATTTAAAATATTAAAATGCCTCAAATTATTGATGTCGTTTATTCCTTAAAACCTTTATACTTGATATGTTGTGTTATTGGTATTCAATATTACTCACTCTGTAATGGAGATATACACAGAGTGTCAGCGAAAAGTAGATTATACAGTTGCATAATTTTATTTGGATTATACGCTTTGTATATAAATTCTAGAGTTTACAAAATAAAATCTTCAATATTCTCTTTCTTTATAATGGATATTATTGTGGAGTTATCAATGATTTTAAATTATACATTTTTTATTATTTTAACGCTGTTTACAAATGCAGATGTGTATTTAAAGTTTATACGAAATATTCAGTACGTTGACAAAAAGTTATATGTCCCTTGTGCGTGGTTTATACGAGTAAGGATGAAACTAATTAAATGCCTCTTCATTGGTATTTCATGGATTATTATACAAAGCCTTTCGGAATCTATATTTGGACTGGGCGGAGGTTTATTATACGAGCTCCACGTGTACTTTGTGATGGCAGTACAAATGATCATTTCTCATCAGTACACATTCCACGTGTGGATCATCACTTCTCGTTTGCAAATGTTGACAGCGCGTGTGATCAATTTAGTTTTACCCTTCACAAAGGAAAGAGCTTTTGTCGATGTCGATTTTTCAACACACCATCTTTTGATGGATGCTAATTGGAAGGAAGCAATGAAATATTCTGGAGAAGGCGACATTAGGAATCGATCGTTTGAAGAAGCAATTGTTGATATCATGTCAGTGTATGATAAACTGGCTGACTGCGTGTGTATAATTAATTCTACTTTTGGGTTACAGGTATGTTTATTATAATATTAAAAAATATTTCAATGAATTTTCAAAACTAGTGCAAACGTCTGTTTTCTACAATAATGTCCCGTATGTGGAATCTTCTGAATTAAATATAATAATAATACGCTTTTAGTAATTTGTATTAACACCACTTTATTTGGTAACACCAACCGGTTTCGCTCCCGCCGGTGCTTCATCAGGGTGAGAGAATAAACTAAATATAGAATCAGAGAACAACTTATGAAAAAATAAATAAAATGTGGTGGCGAGGATGAGTGGGGGTAGGAGAAAGTGGGTGTAAAGACGAATAGGTCGTTAAGGCGATGAGTAATGCTCATTAGGGACAAATTACGCAGAATTTTCGATTCAGATTTTAGTGGCGGGCAGGGGAGTTCAAATTTAATTTTTATTTTTATGGGAGTATTTTAAGTTAGTTTCAATGGGAAACATTGCTAGAATGGGACTATGGAAAAGATAAGTTTGATTATTAATTAAGGGAAGATTATTTTTAAGGGTTTTCTTAATTTCTAATGCTTCCAAATTATCTCATTTCAGACCCGGAGAAATTTTGTGCAGCATTTTCAGGCCAGAATTTTTAAGATATGTGTGGTTTGTCTCTAACAGATGATTGGCGAACTCAAAGAAACCGTTATTATTTAGAAATTTGAGATATTCCTTTATCCTTACGTTTACTTTAATCTTTAATCTTTCCCATACTCCCATTATGAATGCTCACGTAATACATCAACAAATTGATATAATACAATAGAAATCATAAATATTTCTTAAGTATCTTAACTAACTAACTAACTAACCATCACGCCGTCTCCCCGAAGGGGTAGGCAGAAAGAATGGACTGCCACACCTTTCTTTCCTGACATATTTCTCTCGCTTCCTCAACATTCATACATCGTGTCATGCACGCGCGTCGATTTCTCTGACTCCTCACATAGCCGACATTCAATATTTGATTTATTTGATCGTGCCACGTTTTCCTCGGTCTTCCTCTTTTTCTGGTTCCATTTACATCATTAACATATAATTTTTTTACCATTCTTTCTTCATTCATTCTTTCCATATGTCCAAACCATCCTTTCATTATTTTGTTCATGGCACCATCATTCGCACCACATTCACTTCTTATATTTTCATTCGACACTCTATCATACACAGAGTATCCACACATTCGTCTAAGAGATCTCATTTCTACTGCATTTATCCTACTTTCATCCTTCTTTTGCCAGTTCCATGCTTCGCTTCCATACATAAGGGTCGGTAGAAGAATACCATTGTGCACTGCCATTCTAGCTTTTTTGGATAGGTTTTGTTTGCGATGACAACTTTAAGTGCACCATTCACTTTGTTGCCTGCCCCAACCCTTCTTTCAATATCCCTCTCCACTCGCCCATCTCTAGTAAACATACTACCTAAATACACGAACTCAACTACTTGCTCCAAATTTTCACCATTCACGCTAATGTTGCAGACTGTCGTGGTTTCTTCCTTTTCAAAAATCATTACCTTGGACTTATTAACATTCATCATCAGATCATTTCACATGCATACCTCATACATACAATTCACCAGGACTTGTAGTTCATGCTCGTTGTCAGCAAGTAGGACAGCGTCATCCGCATACAAGAGACATCTTACTGACACTCCGCTCATTTTGGCACCTACATCCAACCCTTTCAGCTCTCTCATACAATTGTCCATATACAGATTAAATAACCACGGGGACATTACGCAACCTTGTTTGACACCTTTATTGATATCAAACCAGGCTGTAAGATCTCCATTCACTCTGACACTAGCAGTGCTTTCCGTGTATAGTGACTTAATGGCCTTGATCAGTTTTGTACTTATTCCATATTCAGACAATATTTTCCACAACTTTTCTCTATTAAGTATCTTGGATCAAATAAATGTCATACTCAAAGTCACCATTGGATATGATGACTTTTTAATATATACATTTCGTAAACGTATGTAAAGTGCAAGAGCGAAACCGGTGAAAGGGTGCCGCGGTGTCTATAACAGATATAACAGATTTAGCTGTGTATTATATTTAGCGGTGTCTATAACAGATATAACAGATTTAGCTGTGCCTCCAATATATTATATATACTTCGTAAACACTTCTTCTTCTTCTTCTTCTTCGATGGCCCTACAGCCCATATCGAGCCTTAGCCTCCAGTATTCTTGGCCTCCAACTCCTCCTGTCCTCCGCTTCGACCCTCCAATCTGACACTCTTAACAATCTTGTTCCATCTCTCCCAACTTCATCCTCCCATCGCAGCCTTGGTCGTTCAATTGGTCTTCTACCACCTGGGTGCCACTCCAGCAATCTTTTTGGGGTTCGCGATGACGGCATCCTCTGCACGTGACCGGCCCATCTCAGTCTATTCAGTCTGACCTGTGTGGAGAGACTGGGAGCTTTGTAAATATTGTACAGCTCGTCATTATGCCACACTCTCCAGCCTTCACCGTCATTCACAGGCCCCAGAATTCTGCGCAGCACCCTTCTCTCAAAAGTATCCAGTCGCTCTGCAGATTTCGCTGTCATTGTCCACGCCTCACACTTATAGGTCACTACTGTTCGGATGATTGTTTTATACAGGGTGATTTTGGTTTTCCAGTGTACATTTCTTGATTTGAGCGCTGGTAGTAGAGAGAAGAATGTTTTGTTACCAATTGTGATTCTTCTTTCGATTTCCTTGTGATCTTCGTTTTCTTTTGTTATAGACGAACCCAGGTAAGTGAAGTCCTCCACCATCACTTCGTAAACACTTAATTACTTTAACTATTTCTTAAAAGTTCTTTACGGCAATTGCTAAAGTAACCAAAAATAATGTATGTTTATACACATTGATAAGTTTTTTTCAGATTCTTTTCATAACAGGAAACATTTTATTAACGGTACTTTCCGTTGTAAATATATTTATTATTTCAGACATGGTTTCACAGGTTAGTAATAATACTACATTTTTTTTACTTCATTTTCAATCAAAACTTATGTTATTGTTATAATTTATAAACATAACATAATATAAGTATTATGAAACCACTTTTTCAAAATTGCATTTTTCTCTATATGAACTCTTGTCTTATTTTATCTGATTTGTGAATTGTTTTCTTCATATTAAGCTATTATCTTATTTTAACTGATTTGTATATCACTTGTTTACCGTGCGCTGTTTTTTGATTTACTTGATTTGTGTATATTTTCTTTATCTCGTGTTTTTATCTTATTATAACTGATTTCTGTATTTCTTCTTTTTCTTTTGCTCTTGTTTTATTTTACTTGCTTTGTGTATGTTTCTTTAAATTTTATTACCAGCATAACAAACTTGGTGTCTAATTTGATATAATATGTGTTTTTTGTAAGATATTATTGACGATTTTTTTATGAGTTAAAACACTGTTTTTTCCACTTATGAGTTTATTTTTCTCGACATGCTTCGAAGGCTTACAGCAGAAGTTCCCTTGAAGACCCCTTGCCGATTTCTTCTATTTTGTGTAGACCCTCTGCTTTCCTAAAATTGTTTTTTTTTTCAATTCCGAAGATTTCGATATTCGTTTTGCGTTTCAATATTCGGCTTCAATTTAGTTGAACCATCTCATGGACCCCCAATTTTTTTACAATTGCCATAGACCCCTGTCGTAGACTACTTTGGGAATCACTGGCTTACACCTTCATCATCGGGAGAAGTATATAAACTATTTCTACAGTTTATATCGCTCTCCCGATAGTGAAGGTGTAAGCCTTCGAAATATGTCGAGAAAAATAAACTCAAAAGTGGAAAAAACAGTGTTTTAACTCATAAAAAAATCGTCAATATGGAATTTCTCAGTGTTAACGCCTTAAGTTTATCTAAAATTAACTTATTATTATTGTATTACATATTTGACGCTTGGTTTGTTTACCAACAATAAATAAATAAATAAGCAAAACTATTGTTTTTATAAACAAAACAAATGAAAATTTCTGTTTTTTAATAAGTTTTATAATATTTCACGCGAATGACGTATTTTGCTATCCTTCCACATATATAAAATGTGGAGTTTAAATAATTTGTTAAAGCCTCAGTAAAGCAAAACATGTCGTTACTGTAAAATATAATACAACTTCTAGAAAATAAACGTTTTTATTCTTAATATATTTTTTAACATAACTGTTCTTTCCCACAAAACTTGATCAGGTTTCGTGGGTTATGTTACTCTCAAATAATGTTATTAAATCAATAAAAAAGTGTCAACTTATTACTGTTTAATACCATTTTTTACAGAAACTATTACCTATATTTATATTGATGGTATCTTGGTTCCTGTATCTAACTTCAATGATAACAGTTTATGCAATAGGAGGAGGAATCCTTGTTTTTGAGCATAATAGAATCATCGTCATGATTAGTAAACTAACTATTCTCGGCTTTAAAGGTAATTAAATAAATTTTTAAATTAAATATATTTTTTATAAAGGGTATACTGTCAACGTTTTTGTTGTTAAATGTGCAAAAATTTGGAAGTGAGTGTTGTGGAATCCCATAAGTTGTATTTGAGTTCAAAATCTTGAAGAGGCTTCTCGGCTCAGTCCGCGAGGATACACAATCAACCGGACGTCTTCAAGTTTATAAAACTTAAACGGCTTAACGGAATCCTAGCTGTCTTTCCGTCTTTTAGAAGGTTTTCCACGGTAACGAGTCACATGAGGCTGATTATGTAATGCAATACAGGGGAGTATGATAGTTTCCATTCTTTGGACATTACTGTACCAGTTCCTTCTTCGCTGTCTTCTTCTTCTTCTTCGATGGCCCTACAGCCCATATCGAGCCTTAGCCTCCAGTATTCTTCGCCTCCAACTCCTCCTGTTCTCCACTTCGATCCTTCTATCACTCGTTACAATTCCCAATCGCCCCATCTCTGTCAACTTCATCCTCCCATCGCAGCCTTGGTAGTCCAATTGGTCTTCTACCACCTGGTGCCACTCCAGCAATCTTTTTGGGGTTCACGATGACGGCATCCTCTGCACGTGACCGGCCCATCTCAGTCTATTCAGTCTGACCTGTGTGGAGAGACTGGGAGCTTTGTAAATATAGCACAGCTTCTACTCCATGTTATAATTCTTATCTTCGCTGTCTGCTCAATTTTATAATTTCCTCAGACTCACACATCTCCTTATTCTTGTTTTAAATACATAGTGCGCTAAAGTATAAGGTTTATGGCTTCGAGCGGTTTCGGTAGCTTACTGCCATCTTCTGGTACCTACGTCAAAAGTTTGTTATTTTTATATTAGGTGTTTCGTCGATCATGCTCCATAAGATAAATCATGCAGAGAATGCTATAGACGCTTCAAAGCTGATGATTTTAGCGTTGACGTCAAATATCGCCCTGGAAGACCAAAAAGTTTAAGCGAAAAATGAACTCACCAAACCGGATGAATTTGGTACAATTCCATAAAACATTTTTTTTTGTTTTAGATGAATGTTTATTTGTTTTAGATGAATTAACTAGAACACAAGTGTCTTCTCTGGAACAGCAGATAAAGTCAAGGCCGATGGGGCTCACAGTGTGTGGTCTTTTCTCAGTAGACCCCGTACTTCTGTATACTTATTTTGCCACAATTGCGACTTACACCGTCATTCTAAATGAGTTCAAGGGTTAAACGTTAAACAGTCGTTGTGGTCTTCTGATACCCTGATGGAAAAATTCTCTCATATTCCTCAACATCTAGGATACTTGTCAGACATGGAAGAAATCACAATGGGAGAAAAATATTTAAACGCATATACGGTCCAGTTGAACTGAATTATATTGAAGAGTATTGAACTGCCTATATTAGAGGTTGCCTATACTACTCTTTGGACCCTTAAGTTCGGATTTAGCACAAATGTCCACGAGGAGGCGCGCAAGACTTGGACTTGGACTTGAATCTTCTGGCCAAGTCCAAGTCCATTTTTAAAATTATAATTATTGAAGAATAATTCTTCTTGAAGTTTACTTTGTGTTGACATTTTAAATAATGTTTTTAAAAAAAACTTTTATTTATTTGGTATAACAACACTTTTATTATGAGACACCGCTACTACTAGTTTCGAACACTAAGTGTTTTTCTTCAGGTTTAGTTTAGGCCCAGTACATAACTACCCTGAAGAAGAACACTTAGTGTTCGAAACTAGTAGTAGCGGTGTCTCATAATAAAAGTGTTGTTATACAAAATAAAAATAAGTTTTTTTTAAAAACATTATTATTTTTATATCGTTGTAATGTATGCATTTGGTTATTAAGCTAATAAGTTTGGCTAATAATTGATGTGAGTTTGTGAAATATTACCGTTTGTAGTCCAATTGAAGAACAGAGTGTTATGGGTAACAGGCATATTTATGTGGTGTTTCTGTCAAGAGGTATATGCCGACAGATTTAAAATCTAAGCTAAAAACACACCTTTTTCATATTTCGTACCCAAATTATACATTTGATTTTTTTATCAATATTATTTTTTAACAGATCGCGATTTTTTTTAGATATTTCTCCTTGTATACAACAGGTCGTTTTTTGAACCCAATAACTGTATACAATTTATTTTAGCTATTATATTGATTTTCATGGCATGTGATAGGTAGCTAATCTATCGCCATTTTATTATCACGTAAATTTTACACCAGACCAATGACAGTGTGAAAATCACACTGCCATCGCCGGGAATCGAACCCGGGACCTTGAGAATGGAAGTCGGAGTTCTTACCACTCAGCCACGAAGGTCGTCTTATGCTTATATTACGTCTACATGGGCCCTTGAGGTGATACAACATGAAAACAGCGCCTTTCGAATTCTTTTTCCACTCAATCTCTTGTACACCACATTTAAACCATCCTTCTTACATCCATTCGTTCCATATATACAAACCGCCTCAAGTATCCTTTTTGCATCTTTACTCTGGTGGATATATTTTTTTTACGTATAAAACAAAATATCGTGATGGGAAAAAAAAAATTATTTGAAATTTAATGACAGAACTTCGTTGTAAATGATTAAAATATATTTTTTTTAGTAAAAATTAAGAAAATTTTATTAATGGAATCAAGTAAATCCGTTTTTTAATTTTAATTTTTAATTATTTTCATGACCGTTCCTAGGGTCATAAGAACAAATTGAATGTTTTAGTAATATGAATGCTCAGGATCCCACGGACAGACTAAGTGACGAGCACAGAAGTCCTGAATCGTGCAGGAGTAAATAGAGAGCTGCTGATCTTGATCAAAGCCCGCAAGATTTCATATCTGGGTCACGTTCTACGAGGAGAGAAATATCGCCTGCTGCATCTGATTTTAAAGGAAAAAGTGGAGGGCCGCAGGGGGGCAGGAAGAAGGCGGATCTCTTGGCTGCGCAATGTGAGGGAATGGACGGGAATCGAAACTGTGGAGGAGCTATTCCGGACAGCGCAGGATAGGGAAGAGTTTACCAGAGTGATCGCCAACGTCGGGGGGACCTGACAGGGCACTTTAAGAAGAAGAAGTAATATGAAATTATGTCATAGATGGAACTATTTCAATGTAAAGTTCGTATCATCCAAAATTATAAAAATGAATTTAGTTGTAGTAATTCACGATTCGATTAAGTGATTGTTGGCTTTTTAAGCATTTTCTGTTAAATTATTAATGGTAATTAATTAAAGGAAATATTATGATTTTTTTTTATAAAAAACCTTGAAGTTTTCTTTTTTATTGTGTATTAAATATGCTTTGTTAAAAACGTATGCTTGTTTATGGGAAGATTCTAATGTTTATAAAAGTGGATTTTATGTAAAGAACGGGCTGCTACGATGTTACGAGTACAATCAAAAGATATAACACATACATTAATGCCATTACATATTCTATCCACAGTCGTCGGGGTTCAAAAATATTTTTTTAAATCTAATAATGTCGTGAAAAAAAATACATTGAAATCAAAAGTTTATAGTCTCTTGATATTTGCTATTTCTTTAATACTGTTTTTGAATTTTTTAATTAATAGGACATATTTTACCATATCAACTTCTACTGTATTTTTAATGGAAATGTTTGTGCATTTCTCTTTAATGTTAATTTACACTTTGATTGTGATAACACACGCATTCAATAACTCTGACATGAATGTTAAGTACGTAAAAAATATTCAGTGTATCGATAGAATGCTATGCATACCATCTACGTGGTATGAAATATCAAGGAATAATTTGATAAAATGTCTTATAATAGGCATTCTATTTATTATGGCGCAGAGTTTTGCAGATACTTATTTTGGCATTGGTCCAGGAGCTATTTACACATTGAACGTGTATTTTATAATTGGCATAGAACAAATTGTTTGTCAACAATATGCTTTTGAAACCTGGATCATTACCCATCGTTTGCGAATTCTCACAGCTAAGTTAATATCCACGTTTTCTAATACAACTACTAATAATATACACGACGTTGAAATAGATTATTCCCTTCATAATTCTTTACTCGATTCGAGCTGGAATGAGGTGACGAAAAATGTTGTATACAGCGATACAAAAAAAACACTCGAAGACGCATTTTTTGATTTCATGTTCGTCTATGACAAACTAGCTGATTCAGTTAATATTATAAATTCTTCTTTTGGATTTCAGGTAAGATTTTTTAAAATTCTATAATTTACTTTGATACGAAGGCATAATAAATAAAACGCATTTTTACTTAGTATAAACCACTTTATTTGAGTTAGTGGCGCCAATCGGTTTCACTCTGTAACGAGCTTCCTTAGGGCCTTAGGACCCAAACAGTTTGTGTAGCTCTGAGAAAGCTCACTACAGAGTGAAACTGGTTTTCCCTGCAAATAAAGTTGTTTACACTAAGTGAAAAAGTGTTAAATAGGTACTATCATTAACTATCCATTATAATTCTATAATCTCTTATATTGATATTACACAAAATAAAGCATTACATCTCTACTATTTATTCTTTTCGAAATCAATCGAATCTACAAGACATGCATAGTCCTATAATGACATATGGAATAGAAACGAGAGCTGACACCATCAGAACAAAAAATCTCCAAAGAACCACAGAAATGAAGACTCTCCGATCCGTTGCGGGAACGACACTCCGAGACAGAATAAGACATTCTGAAATAAGAAAGATCTGCAATGTAGAAGATGTCGTGTGATGGGGAAGACTGAGAAGACGCTACTGGAGAGATCATGTGGAAAGAGCATGTTCTGAAAGAGTAATAAATATAGCCGCAAATAAAGTACCAACTGGAAATCGACCTGCAGGAAGACCACCTAAAAGATGGCGATACAGTTGGACATCTGCATCCCAGGAACAGGCTCCGAGAAATAACAGGACACAGTCCTAAATAAAGCAGAAAAAGAAGAAGAAGAAGAAATCAATAAAAAGTTTATGTAATTTTTATTACTATGTATTGAATTCTTATTTTATTTTAACCGTTGAAATTTTAAACCAAAGTGTTTAAAACTATATTGATATAAAACACAGTGAACTAATACAATACGTCTATGAAAATAATATTAATATTATTGCGTCTTTTGTGGAGTGAATTTAGTTTTTAGTAACTGTTTCTCTCATAGACTTGTTTCAAAACGATTATAAATAGCATTTAAAAGGTGTTTATTAAATCTTAACAACTGCTTTTGTTTTATGAGAACATATAATCATAAACGCGTTATTGACTACTAGACCATAGAAAAAAATAATATTTGAATTTATTTACTTTATAAACAAACAACACTTTTATTGAATTCACATGATTAGATAACTAATTATGGGACAAAACTGTTGCATGTACAATAATTACTTAATAATCAGAAAATAGTGAAAAGATAGGCTTAACATTAACAATCAAAACGTTTCAACAAACTATGTTTCGTTATTTTTTCACTTTATTAACAAAAGTTATGTAATTAAAACAGTTTTTGGAAGACGGAAAAAATACATAACTATTTTCAAAGTGATTTCAAAGTATGCATTAATTTTTTTTAGTTAATCTAAATAAGTGATATAAAATACGTAATAATTTTTATTTATTAATTTAACAAATTAGTATTAAATTTAAAATGTTTATTGTGAAAACGTCGCTTTAGTTATACTAGTGAGACATGCCACTAACAAAAATGTGTATTGTGTTGTTGTTAATCGATTTCGGAAATCATAAACATTAATAAAAATATCATATCAATCTGATAAGATAAAATATTGGAATATTTTAGATGATTTTCATTACCGGATGCTACCTAGTGACGACTCTCTCTGTAACAAATATGTTAATGGTTGCCGATACGTTTAGCAAGGTGAGTGAAACTTTTTTTGTAGCTTATGTATATCATTCTTATAATAATTTATATAGTCAAAAACTCGGATGTCGTCAAGAAAGAGTACGAGAATATTGTGAATACAAGAGAGCGAGAAAGGAAAACGTCGATTCTCTCCGAAAGTAATTTGAAATGCACACGATGCGCACGAACAATTTTGTGTTGAGTTAATTGTGAAAAAATTGTAAAACGTGTGAAATTTTTATTTTATTAAAATTTGATAATTATTTCAGATTATACCTATTTCTGATTTATAAAATGAATCAAGTTTTTATAAGGTAGAAAATCTTTTCTTCCATTAATATTTCACGGGATGCAACTAGTAATATTATATTTTAAATACTAGAATATGATTATAAAATGTTAAATTAGAAAACTTTGTTTTCATGTATCACAATTGTAATTTTATTTTTCAAGACAGCTGTTTCGTCAACCTATGTTGACATCATTAGATGTTACAATAATATATATCAGTTCATATAATATTGTACCACCTGCTGATGTCAACATAGGTTGACGAAACAGCTGTAGCGAAAAATAAAAATAAAATTCTTCTTCTTCTTCTTCTGATTGTAGATCTTGCGATCTACTTATGCAGGATATCCATTTTTTTCCTGTGATGAAGACGACCAGACTTCTCCCCATCTCTTTGATGGTCGTCCTAGTGATCGAGATTCCTCTGGAGTCTCGTGCATCGCGGTCTTAGGAATTATTGCTGGATCCATTCTTTCAATGTGGTCCTTCCAGAATCGTCTTCTCTGCCTACTCCATCTCACTATGTCTTAAATTTTGCAGGATTTGTGAATTTCCTCATTGGGTATCCTATCTCTAAGGGTTCTTTCCACAATAGGTCGCAATGTTCTCATTTCTGTTACTCTTAAGAGATATTTGGTTCTGACAGTGTCAAAATAAAATTGTGATACATAAAACATAGTTTTCTAATTTAACAGTTTATAATTTTGAAGTATTAAAGTGTTTTGGCTAAAACAACGGACTATAGCATATGATTAGTGAAAGTGCGTTCAGAAGCCAAATTCTCTTGATTAATCTTGTCTTCCTAAATTAGAACCATCTCTCATGCTCCCGGTATTTTACCTGCTCTAGGATAGATGCCCTTAACTATTTATTTTGTTATGTCTTTTGAGTAAGTAGATAAACTAATGATACTACTCGTTGAAACAAGAAACTAAAATTAAAACAAATACTGAGTTTTTTCGAAACATTTTGTAAAACTTAATCACGAGGAATTTATTTTTAAAATAATGTGTTTATTTTTTTAGGTTAAAGTACCAATTATTGTAATGACCCTATGGTGTGTATATTTCACAGTTTGTGTTGCTCTTTATTCAACATTTGGGGGATTACTTACATTTGAATACGAAAGAATCACTGTTATGATCAGTAAACTGAAGATGTGGAAGATTGTGATTGGTAAGAACTTACGCTTACATAAAAAAAAAACAAGTTATAAAGTAAATAATTAAGCATGTTTTAAATGGCACCTACGTAAAAGTTTAAAAACCAAAATTTCAGATAAAATAGAGAGAGATATGATGAAGGTTAAAGAAACGAATATACGAGTATACATAATAATTTTTTTAGAAGTTTTGTTATATTTTATGGAAACGAAATGTTTCGCCTTGCTAAGAAATTATCAAATTGGGTAACATATGATAATGTCTTAGAAAGGCAAAACATGTCATTCGCTGGTTTTAGGGTCGGTTGTTACCTGACGCCATAACACACTTTGTACCGATAAACCATTGTTTTTGTGGGAACACTTTGATATTTTAACATTATTTACTTTTTGATTAAAACACTGTTATAGAATATCGCAAATTGATTTTATTTCATTTGAAATTGTCGCAATCGCTGTTTCGTTAACCAATATTAGCATCATCAGAATTGTTTTATTGTTTGATTGAAAAGTGGTTAGTGAAATAGCTGCCCCGTCAATTTAAAGAAAAATGCAATTAATTTGCGATATTAAATAACAGTGTTTTAATTAAAAAGCTACCATTTTGTACTTATAAATCACTTTATTTTTTAAAACAACGATTTCATCGATTTTAGTGTAAATTAAAAAATAATATTTGGTTTTATCAAAATGAATGAAAACGTCCCGTTTTCTAAAAGTTTTATTATAATTTATAGGAATGACATGTTTTGCCTTCCAAAGGCATTATACATTTTCTTCTTCAATTCCCTGTTGTTTCCCTCCAAGGTTGGCGATCACTTCGGCGAACCTGTCCCTGTCCTGCGCCACCCGGATGAGCTCCTCCACACTTCGGATGCCGGTCCACTCCCTCACGTTTCGCAGCCAGGACATCTGTCTCCCACCGGGTCCTTGGCGTCCTTAAATTTTCCCCTCCAATATAAGTTGGAGAAGGTAGTACTTTCCCTCACGCAGTACATGACCCAAATGTGAAATCTTCCGAAGCTTGATAGTTGATAACAGTTCACTGTCAACTCTAGCTCGCCTCAGGACTTCAGTATTGGTAACCATGTCTGTCCAGGGAACGCTGAGCATTCGGCCATAGAGCCACATTTCAAATGCTTCTAGTATGTTCATTGAGTTGACTTTTAAGGTCCGCGTTTATACATTACATTTGATAATGTCTTAGAAAGGCGAAACATGTCATTCCAATAACCTAAATAAAACTTCTAGAAAACAGACGTTTGTATTTATATTAATTATTTAATATGGAGTCTTACACCAGTTTTCAAGAAACAATAAATTATATTTATATTGATCAATTGTTTAGAAACGTTAAACATGAGAATAGAAGAAAATGTAAAAAGCATAGAACCAAATTTAAATTATTGGATTATTAAAAAACATTACACCACATCACGAATGAGGAGGTTCTTCAAGGAATCGAAGGAGAAAGGCACCTGCACAGGACCTTGTCCGAAAGGCGTGCAATATGGATAGGCCATGTTATACGCCTGGAAGGTCTCTTGCATGCCACAATGGAGGGTATGACCGAGGGGACAAACTCTAGGGGACGCCCACGCTGAGAGTACATGGAGGACCTGTTGGTGGACGTGCGCTGCTCATCATATGCAGATTTCAAAAGAGCCGCACAAGACAGGGAAGAATGGAAGAGAAGAATATAGGAAATCGCTGCAAATCAATCCTAGGATTGAAACATTCTAACTAACTAATGAAGTTTTTTGTATTATTTTAGGGAAACAAGATAACTCCCAACTAACCGCCATGGAACAACAGATCAAGTCAAGGCCACTGGCTCTAACAGCTTGCGGATTTTTCACAGTGGATTCGACTCTTCTATATACTTTCATTGCAACAATAGCCTCGTACAGTATTATTTTATTCCAATTCAAAGGGGAAAACAATGATCAAGCATTGCATTCTAAATAGATTCTGATTCAAGGTCTCATTAATTAAGTTCCCAGTAAGTTTTTAAATTAAGAATAATTTAAGTCTAGTACTTACTCAAAACAAATTATTTAAAACCAGTGTTTTTCTTCTTCTTCCTCAGCCTACTCCCGTCCACTCCTGGACAAAGGCCTCCTCCATTCGCTTACATGTCACTCTGTCCTGTGCAGACTGCATCCAGGTTATTCCCACGTGTCTGTTCAGATCATCCTTGCACCGTAGTTGCGATCGCCCTGCATTTCTTTTCGCCGTCCACGGTCTAGAAGTCAGCAGTCTTCTTGTCTATTTTTCATATGAGATTCTGGCTACGTGATTTAAGTGGCCATTTTAGAGTCGCCACCCGGTGGATGATGTCAGTGACCTTTGTTTTTTCTCTCAACGTAACGTTTCTGACTCTGTCTCTTAGGCTTATTCCTCGTAGTTTACTCGTAGTTTCTCGGCACTTAGTTTGGACAATGTAACAGTTTCAAGACCATAAGTACCAACTGGCAGAACGCAGGCTTCATAGGCTTTTCGTTTCAGGTTGATCGGTATTTTCCGGTTTTTAAGCTAGTAGTTATTTATTACGAAATCCACTCCGGTCACTTTAAATCTATATGGGGGGGATAATATATCCCCCCCATATATTATATGGGATCATTGACTCATCATCGCAGGAGACATGTTTCTTGTGCTGCACATAGTCAGATCTATTAAAAAATTGAAGAAAACTTATTTAAGTTTTATAATCATAATATTATATTTATATTATAAAATATGTCATAATATGATAGCTATGTCATTTTCATCGATTTTGCAGATTTTTGCTGTAATAATCAACAAAATAAATTATTAAATAAAAATACGTAATATAAAAAATCATGTTGCGGAAAATTTGTTAATACGCCCGATACTGAAATTTCTAATCAATAAATTATTTTAAGTGATTAGTACGAAATATTGTTCTAAATATATACATACTTAGCATACTTAGTTTTAAATTACTAAGTGCCTATAAAGAACCATTCTTTTAATGAAAATATTCTTTCATAGCATAAACAGATATTAACTTGTCCATTGTTTTGGCTGAAACACTATGATACTTCAACATTCTGACTGTTAACATTTCCAAACTTTTACAATATCACAATTTTTTATTATGGTATACACTTTTTGAGAATGTCACTACAGCTGTTTCGCCAAACGATGTTGGCATCATCAGGTGTTACAAACAACTTATTACAAACAAAATGTTTGTATTACCTAATGATGCCAACATCGGTTGGCGAAGTGTATATTAAAAAAAAATGTGATGTTATAACAGACCTTCATGGCAGAGTGGTAAAAGCTCCGACTTCCATACCGAAGGTCCCGGGTTCGATTCCCGGCGATGGCAATGTGATTGTCACACTGTCTTTGGTATGGTGTAGAATTCACCTTACAATAAAATAGCGATATATTAGCTACCTATCACGTGTCACGAGAATCAATATAATAGGTAAGAAATAAATTGTATACAGTTATAGGGTTCAAACGACCTGTTGGTTACATAAAGAAAAAGAAACAGTGTTGTAAACTTTAAGAGTCAATAAAATATTAAATAAAAAAAAAGATTTTCTGAAAATTTTTACTTAAGTGAGAGTGACAGAGAATATCAATAGAGAGTTACATTATAAATAACCACATATAATTGTGATTCATTACTAATACAATATAATTTTTTGGAACCATGAAAAATATCAATTATGGGTTAATAAGCAAACATTTCACCATACTGCAGAAACATATAAATATATACCACTGACAAAAATAAAAAAATCTATATAATAAATAAATAATTTATGAGAATCATCATTTCTCCATTCATAAAAAAATTGTTAAAATATTTATAACACTGATGAAAGACTCCTGTATCCGAAACATGTTTTTTATTATTTTTTTTAACAAAGTTCGTGATGTGTACAAGGTTTCAAAAACATTGTTCAATTTATCATTTAATTAAAATCAAATTGAAAGTATGGTAAACACTTTAACTTTTATTACCCATCATTCTTTCTGTCTCTTTTTTTCAAATATAAGTGACATTGTATTGAGTGATTAATATTTCCCTAAGTACATATCATTAAATTGTTGTTTAATTAATTACTGCAGTATTGGCTCTAACTAATAATCATATAAAAATAAAATGTTAATCAATTAAGTATATAAGTTATCCATGCACGTGTAATTTATCTAAAAGCTTTGAATATAAATATTTTAAATGTAAAGTTTATTTGTATTCTTTATACACGAAAACTGTCAAATGCTGTCAAAATTCATTAAGAATTCATAAGTTCGTTTAATTGATTGGAACATTCTAGGTATTCTGAACACACGCGCATTCAAAATCGATACGTGAATACAAGTACTGGTTCAGATAAGGGTTGGTAGTTCTCTCATTCTACTCTAAAAATGTATAAAAGTAATATAATCCTTGAAAAGGAATGCAATACGGTGCTTCAAAACAAATTATCTAAAGTCACCCATGTTTTACCTAAAGAGAGTGCTAATGATGTTAAAGAAGAGGATATTGTACCAAATCTTGATATTGTCAATAGTGTTAAACCATTTTACAATACCATGCAGTTGATAGGATTACAGCAGATGACTTTTAATGGAAACGAAATGATCGTATCGGCCATGTGGCTTAAGTGTTACTCTCTTTTGATAGCTACTGCAATCTTTGGAGTCCAAGTGAAAATACTCTACGATAAATACACCGTGAACACAGAAGCGAAGAGTCCAGCCACTGTAGTAACAGAACTATTAAAAGTTATCCCTCCTTCGATATCAGCCATTATTTGTCTGGGATTTTCAGCTACGTGCTATCAAAACATGATCATACGCGTTATAAACAATTTCAGAATAGTAGACAAACAGCTTGTGATACAAAACAATGATATCTATAAGCCAATGAGGAATAAAATAATAGTTTCCATTGTTGGTATGATATTTCTGGCTGTGTCGATGGGCGCATTCGATATTTGGGTCTACCAACAAGATTGGAAGGTATTGATAACATCTGTTGTTATAACTTTGAACGAATTTATACTATTGGAAGTCTGCCTGCTTCTTTACATCGTCACGACTCGCCTCGATGTCTTGAATACGCAATTGAACGCCACGAAATACGATGCGTCGAAACTGTTCAGCAATGAAGTTTCTATTATAAGCAAGAAGAAGGACCTGATGATGAGTGCGTTACAGAATCTCGGAGAGGCCAAGATCCAAGCGGGAAAGAAAGAAAAAGAAGATGAACACGGTGATGACGTGATAAGGCTGATGAAGGTGTATGATAGACTAGCCGATAATGCGAACATTGTCAACTCATGTTTTGGAATTCCGGTAAGTTTTTAAAATACGTTCCCTTAATGTATTGAATTCATAAAAGACTTTGTATGATACTACTATACTCTCGTATAAGTTAAACATAGGACTTTATTGAGAACGTTTTGAAGATTACATTAAATTTTGATTCAATAACTCGTAATATTTACGTTTCATTATTACCATAATTATCACAGATTATAAATAGTTGTTTTTTTGTATAATTGTCTTTTAATGCTCAAATATTATGTCCATTAATGCGTTACCATAATTCACGGGAATACAATATAATTTTGAAATTTGTCTTGTATGTTAATAAAAAAAAACAGTTTATAAAGATAACTTAATGAACACAACAAATTTACATTATATTTAAATACACGTCAATGAATACAAATAAAAACGTCTATTTTATCGATGTTTTAATATGTTTTAAGGAAATGACGTGTTTTGACTTGCTAACGCATTATAAAATAATTGATTTGATAATGCCTTAGTAAAGAGAAATACGTCATTCCCATAAAACAAACGTTTTTATTTGCATTAATTGTCTAATATTGAGTTTTACATCATTGCTAAAAAGACAATGGATATGTTTTTAATTTCATATAGAATATCTGCAATTAATTTATATTTAATTAAAATACTTTGACCATTTTTAATTTAGAACTGATTTCCTAAGGACCAATTAAGATTAAGGATAAGGTCTATTAGACAATTTTTAGTATTACATATCATACGGAATAGATTGTAGGATGGAAGAAATATTATAAACGAAATAATTAGAGGTTTTAGTTAATAATCTTTAATTTCAAGTAAATATTCTTTAAATTAAGCTTTCAATTAAGAATGTTTAATTTTTAAGCACTGTTTTTTCTGTTAAATGTATTTTGTCTTTGATAGCCAGCCATACTAATAGTGTCGATACAATCATCGTGATGTATTCTACCTATGTATGCATTAAAATACTTGTTTATGTTTTTAGCTGCTAAGCTCGGCTATTGCTGCGTTTATGAACATTCTTTCGACAGTGAGTGAGCTCCTTGCCAGAAATCAAAATGGAGGGGTAAGTGCTATCATTAAAATAATTATTTACTGCTCTTAGGTTAAGAACATTTTTTATGCAATTTTAAAGAAAACTTGGATGTAGAGAAAACTCAGATGTAAAGGTAAAATGCAGAATTGAGGCAGCAAGAGCTACGTTTAATAAAATGAAATAACTCTTCTGCAATGATAACATAAATTTGAAACTCCACCAGAGAATGACCAAATGCTATGTGTGGTCTGTTAATTTGTATGGATGTGAAACGTGGACCTTAAAAGTCAACTCTTATGAAAAGACTGGAAGCATTTGAAATGTGGCTCCATCGCCGAATGCTAAGAATTCCCTGGACAGACATGATTACCAATACCGAAGTCCTGAGGCGAGCTAGAGATGACAGGGAACTGTTATCAACTATCAAGGTCCGGAAAATTTCACATCTGGGTCATCATATACTGCGTGGGGAAAAGTACCATCTTCTCCAACTGATATTGGAGGGGAAAGTTGAGGGACGCCGAGGGCCCGGAAGGAGACCAATTTCTTGGCTGCGAAACGTGAGGGAGTGGACGTGGAGGAGCTGTTCCGAGCGGCGCAGGACAGGGACAGGTTCGCCGAGGTGATTACCAACATTGGGGGGACCCGACAGGGCACTTGAAGAAGAAAAAGAAGAAAGAAAACTTGAAGAGTATTACAAAGCATGCTACAGTTCAATAACAATACATGGCCTTGGAGCTAGAGCACACAGTTAGGATCAAACAAGTTCTGAGGACTTCCGAAATGAAGACACTGAGGATGATTGCTGGCAAGATATTGAGAGAAAAACACCATGATGAGAAAAATATGTTGGCTGAGGATATATATATATATATATATATATATATATATATATATATATATATATATATATATATATATATATATATATATATATATATATATATATATATATATATATATATATATATATATATATATATATATATATATAAGTTGGAGTAGACGCCGAAGGACGGACTGTTACGGTCATGTCCAAAGAATGGACACCACCAGATTCTCCTATTACATTACATAATCAACCTCATGGGACTCGTACTCGTGGAAGACCTCATCAGAGATCTCATACCTCATAAAAACAGCTGATCAATACCTAGTAAAGACCAGCTAGAAATCCACCTCGGAGGAGCAACCCTCCTGAGAACAGGTTTACAGGCTATGGGGCATTTTTCTTTACTTTATCCTTCAGTCTGGGCCTTCCATTTTTTTATACAATGTTATAATATCAGAATTCATTGTTGTAATATCACACTTTATTTATTTAAATATTATGAAATTGTCTCGGCAGCTGTTTCGCCAATAAAATATTGGCATCATCATTTGTTACAAACAACCGAGAGTGATATTAAAATAGAGTTTCATGTTAAAATATTAATAATGTTGAAGTATCATAGTATTTCCCCAAAAAACAAAAAAATTATTTAAAAAAATGTATTTCAGATACTACAGATATTCAGTTTTTAAGTAAAACACAAATATAATCGTATATTAATGTAAGATATTGCGAATAAATAAATACATTATCAAATTGAAAAAAAATATATATATAGCCATAGTGAATATGTCTAAATTATTTACTAAACAGATTTATTATATTAGGTCCTTACATATGAAATTGGCGTTTTGCCGTACTGGCAAATTTGATCTCAAATATCTTCTCTTTGGTTAGGAATTCCAAATTCAAATTTATACAGCTATTTACTTTTAGTTAGTTACAGCTACTTACTCAAGTATTTGTGTTTCGAAAATTATAATTCATTTGTTTTTTCCTCAATCATTTTTTTCTTTGCGTCACTCAGTTTACAAAATGGAAAACTTGAAATATCGCGTTATTTACGAGTACGAGTTCCACCGTGGCACCAGTGCTGCAGAAACGGCTCGAAGGATTAATGATGTGTATGGCGACGGTGCCGCAAAAGAAAACACAGTGCGTTTTTGGTTCCAACGTTTTCGTTCTGGAAATTTCGACCTGCAGAACAAGCCCCGTGGACGGCCGGAGACCAAAGTTGATAATGAAGAATTGAAGGCTATTGTGGAAGCGGATCCATCGCAAACCACGTCCGAGTTAGCTGCAGGCTGCGGTGTTAGTGATAAAACTATTTTAATCCACTTGAAGCAAATTGGGAAGGTGAAAAAGCTTGAAAGGTGGGTACCTCACGAATTGAGTGAAGCAAATCAACAAACGCGCGTTGACTGCTGCGTTGCATTACTCAACCGGCACAATAATGAAGGGATTTTGAATCGAATCATTACCTGTGATGAAAAGTGGATCCTGTATGATAATCGGAAGCGCTCATCGCAAAGGCTGAACCCTGCCGAACCAGCCAAACCATGCCCCAAGCGAAAATTGACTCCAAAAAAGTTACTTGCGAGCGTTTGGTGGACTAGTGCTGGTGTCGTTCACTACAGCTTTCTTAAATCTGGCCAGACGATTACGGCAGATGTCTATTGTCAGCAACTGCAAACTATGATGGAAAAGCTAGCTGCTAAACAACCGAGGCTGGTTAATCGCTCTAGGCCACTGCTGCTTCATGATAACGCTAGACCACATACTGCACAACAGACGGCTACCAAATTAGAAGAGCTTCAATTGGAATGTCTAAGACATCCACCGTACTTCCGGACCTTGCCCCAACAGATTACTATTTTTTTCGAAATTTGGATAACTTCTTGCAAGGGAAAAAATTCAACTCCGATGGGGCAGTCCAAACCGACTTCAAAGATTTTATTGATTCCCGTCCGAATGGTTTTTTTAGTAAAGGGATCGATGAACTACCTATGAGATGGCAAAAGTGCATAGATAGCAATGGTACATACTTTGATTAAATAAATATATTATATTTAAAAAAAATCAACTTTATGTTCCTCCCATGCAAAACGCCAATTTCATATGTAAGGACCTAATATTTAAAAAACTGAAATGAAATGTATCGTTCAATTGAGCGCAAAGTTAATGAAAGTTATTTTTCTGTTTTTTTTTTCAGAATGCGAAAATGAATGCCAACCTGGCTATTTGGTGCTTAAGAGATGTGTTATTTGTTGTCATGGTAACGGTGGTGATAGAATCTATGTTGAGCCGAGTAAAGAAGACATCCAATATCATCAATAAGCTCTCAATTAGCCCCAAAATCGGTGAGTTGGAAACTTTTTTCGTATACATTCATTTTTATTTATTATATTTTTTCTTCCATGGCAGTGCATAATAGGGTTTTCGTGCCAGCCCTTATGTATGAAAGTGAAGCTTGGAACTGGCAAATGAAACTTGAAAGTAGGATAAATGCCGTGGAAATGATATCACCGAGAATAATGTGCGGGAAAACGATATACGAGTATGATAAAATACCGAACGACGAAATAAGTAAAAAATGTATGCCGGATGATTGCATTAAAAATAAAATTTAAAAAGGATTTCTGTATAAAAGAATAATGGTTAAAAAGTTGCATACAAGCAGCGTGAGTGGAAAGAGAAGCCGAGGACGACCGAGGAAAGCTTGAAATGAACATATTTATAAATATTTAAAAGACGGCTACATCCGAAGTCTGAAAGACGAGCGTGCATGTTACGATGTATGAATGTAGATGAATCTCGAGAGTCATTTATTTAATTTCATTATACACGTCCTAAATAAAATTAAAATGAAAGTAGTTGTATGTCTTGTCCACTATGTCCACTGTGTATGTGATATTTCTATTATGTTCTCTCTCTAAATTACGAATTTTGATAGTTTTTAATTTAATTAATATTTAATTATTTTATTACTAGCTTATATTAGTGTAAACATAATTACATGAAAAGTATCGATAACAATAAGCAATACACCAATGTAAATTTATATGTACATATTTTATTACATAAATACTGTTTTTCATTATTTCAGATCCTGCACGCGAGGAGCTTCTGGACAGATTCTCTCAACTGATGTCCTGTAGGAAGTTCACCATCACAGCGTGCAATTTCTTTCCTTTCGACTTTACATTTATCTATTCCCTTGTCGGGGCCATTGCTACGTATACTGTCATCATTCTACAGGTCAACCCTACAACATCCAAGAAGACCTAATTCAACACCAAACATTGCGATACTGTATTAGCAATCATTGATGATTCCTTTGCTATTATCTCTCCAGTATAAACATACTATAATATATATAGAGATAATTCTTCTTCTTCTCAGTCATATTCCTCATGATTGAGGGTCGTGTCCATCCTGAAAACCATTGACCATGACACGCCATGTGCTCCTGTCACCCGTTAGTCTCCAGGCTGCAGCTAATGAGAGACCAGTCAGATCCCTGATTTGATCGGACCAGCCCTCGGTGGTCGTCCTTGTGGTCGCCTTCCCTCCACTTTGCCCATGTTGATAAGCTTTTTAAGGTTGTCTTGATCTCTCCGGGCTATGTGTTCAAAATATTTCAGCACTCTCTGAGAGCACGTTCGCGAGAGTCTTGCCTTGAAACCCAGCTGGTCAAGGATTGACTGGTTTGTTCTTCTTGCCGTCCAGGATATACGCAGCATTCGTCGCCAGCACCACATCTCGAAAGCATCAATTTTGGACCTCTCTGATGTTTGCATAGTCCGGAGAGATAATTAAAACATGTCTTAATCGACCTTTCTCATATTAGTAAATAAAACTAAAAGATATAAAAAAAAACAATTTAAATGAATTTTCGACTTTATTACACATCTTGCATTTGTAGTTTAAGGGATATTTTTATAACTTGAAATCACCAAGGATTACCTACAATCACTTGCAATTAGACACAAACACCTGAAATGTCTTAAATATATTTTTTAATATAAAAAAAAAATTGTTCACATGGTGTTTAAAAAACTTGACTCTTTATATAATTTGATATTGATCTTACTTTCGCACTTGAAGAATCATCTTTGATCTTTGTGGATTGATTGAGTCCAAGTGTTTATGCTGACAACTCTATCAAGCGATTACACTGATTTCGTAACTGACATAATGATTTGACATAGTATGTGCACAATTACACAATAATGAGCTATTTTCTGCTCACATTGAAGATTGTAAAATAAATTCTAATATCATTGATTTAAATCTTTGGTGTTAGTCTTTTAAAAAAAAAAAAAAATGGTGTTCTTCTACCGACCCTTATGTATGGAAGCGAAGCATAGAACTGGCAGAAAAATGATGAAAGTAGAATAAATGCAGTAGAAATGAGATCTCTTAGACGAATGTGTGGATACTCTGTGTATGATAGAGTGTCGAATGAAAATATATAAGAAGTGAATGCGGTGCGAATGATGGTGTTATGAACAAAATAATGAAAGGATCATTAGGATGGTTTGGACATATGGATAGAATGAATGAAGAAAGAATGGTAAAAAATTTATATGTTAAGGATGTAAATGGAACCAGAAATAGAGGAAGACCGAGGAAAACGTGGCACCATCAAATAAATCAAAAATTGAATGTCGGCCATGTGAGGAGTCAAAGAAATCGACGCGCGTGCATGACACGATGTATAAATGTTGAGAAAGCGAGAGAAATATGTCAGGAAAGAAAAGTGTGGCAGTCCATTCTTTCTGCCTACCCCTTCGGGGAGACGGCGTCATGGTTAGTTAGTTGTAATGTCTAAAAAGCACTGTTTTTGATACGTTTTTGTGAATTGAATTATTTCAACAAATTAATTACCTCTAAAGTGTTACCTTTTCGTGATATTTTTTGGGTCTAGTATATAAATATGAATGTGTAGAATGCTCTTTGTATTTCATGAATAGCATACGTACCCTTGGATAATTGCTTTAGAAGTTTTGTTCATGTTATTATAAGTCTTAATATAAGCAGCTTTTTGTATTTGTAGCTTTTTATATCACACTTAAATGAAACAATTTGTTTAATTGAATTCACCCTGCAATAAATGTTTTAACAATACTTTGGAATTTTTTTTGTAGTAATAGCCTTAAAAATAATATAATATTATAGTTATTTTAACATTATTTACTATTTTACTAGGATTGAAAATCACTACTGAAATCTTTAAAATAATAAAAGAACTCATTTGTTTCTTGAACAATGATGTAAAACTACTTATTAAATAATTAATACAAATAAAAAACCTCCGTTTTCTAGATAATTCATTATATTACATGTGTATCATCACATATAATATAATAAATATATTTTGAGATATTTTCAAATGACATTTGATATTACCTTGGACGCACTGCATTCGCTTCTTATATTTTTATTCGATACTCTATCATACACATATTTTACATACATGAGACTACGATATCTCATTTATACTACATGTATTATACTTTCATCTTTCTTTAGACAGTTCCATGCTTTACTTCCATACATAAGAATGCAGATGTTTTTATACCTTATTAAAATATTTTATTTCAAAATGTTTTAAAGCTTCGCTTAAAATAAGTCAGTTGATAGTATTTTGTTTAAATAGACATACAGTCTGATTTTTATATGGGAAAACAAAAATATTTTTATATAACTCTAAAAGGTGCAAAAAAAAAATCTAAATATGTTGTTATTTACAATATTTATTTAAACAAGACTGATAGTTTAGTAATGAATACAATTTTGAGTGAGAATATTTATTTCCCTTCTTCAGAAGAATTTTTAGGCGTTTTGATCTTCATCGGGTGACGTCTTCTTCCATTCCTTCTCTTTGGAACTTCCCCGTTCAACACAACTGGTGGCGGTAAATCTACAGCGACGTTGATGAAATCCATTGCATTGTTGTCGCAGTTATCCTGAGCCATGTCGAACATGAAGGAGAGGTCTATTCCATACTTTGGCAGTTTGTCTCTAAGATAAGATATGACGTTGTGGGGGAGAGTGATATCACGCGACATGATGAAGGAAGAGAGGTATCGAGTGCTTTTTTCTTTCTCAGCGCAGTGCATGAGAAGAGTCCAGGATGTGTAGTCTGTATCCAGAACGTACGTGTTGTATATCCCCTCATCTGAAATTTAATAACATATATAATTTCACGACTTAAAATAAATATTTTTTTTCCTTGTATACAACAGGTCGAACACAATTACTGTAAATAACTTTATTTGAGCTATTATGTTGATTCTCATGATATGTGGTAGGTAGCTCTATCGCCATTTTATTGTCACGTGAATTCTACACCAGACCAAAGACAGTGTAACAATCAAACTGTCATCGCCGGGAATCGAACCCGGGACCTTCGGTATGGAAGTTGGAGCCCTTACCACTCTGCCACGAAGGTCGTCGAATTGATCAAACGTGGCGATGAGGTTCAAAACCCATCACACCGCGGGGGCGAAAAGAGAAGGATGGAGTGCCACATCGATTAAAGTTTGGCTGTCCATTCTTTCTGCCTACCCCCTTCCGGAAGACGGCGTGATGGTAAGTTAGTTAATATTTTGCTACAATTCTTTCATGTTTCAAAATGTTGTAGTAATTGTTGAAATTTCGCGTTTTTACTATCAAAACTCCTTGTTTTATTAGCACAACATGATTTAATAACTAAAGATGTATTAAAAAATTCATTAAAAAAAAAACACTTTTACTAGTTTTTACGCCAGGCTTCATCAGGGTTAGAAAATAAACAAAATGTCAAAGTTCATTACAAAATTAACTAAATGTTAACGAAACTACGACGGAATCGAAGCCGGTTTGGTTTGGATAAAAACAAAGTGGTGAAAAAACTAGCAAATGTATTTTTAAACTTATTTTAAATGTTGCCAAAGAGCCATGGAAAGAGCCATGTTAGGAATAAGCCTAAGAGACAGAGTTAGAAACGACACGGTGAGAGAAAAAGCAAAGGTAACTGTCATCATCCACCGGGTGGCGATTCTAAAATGGCAATAGGCAGGTAACATAGCCAGAAGCTCAGATGAAAAGTGGACAAGAAGACTGCTGACTTGGAGACCGTGGACGGCAAAGAGAAGTGCAGGGCGACCGCAACTACGGTGGAAGGATGATCTGAACAGTCACGTCGGAATAACCTGGATGCAGTCTGCACAGGACAGAGTGGCATGGAAGCGAATGGAGGAGGCCTTTGTCCAGGAGTGGACGGGAATAGGCTGAGGAAGAAGAATGAAGAATCATAGACATAGCTGGCTAGAACATGCGGCGAAAACTATTTAATGAAGAAGAAATCTGAAATAATTTTGATGATTTTTATATAAAAGTAATAATACTCACATGTATCTTCCGCGTGGACCCAGTGGGCCGGAGTCGAGAAGTCAGGAACTTGCCAGGTAATATTCCCTAGTAGAAGCTCGCTCAGAGGGTCATTGATAAACGCATACGTGAAGTTCATGGTAACCTCTATATGGTGGCGGGGCTCTGGAAAACAAAATTAAAAAATTAAATATTTTGGTAAAGTGTTTATTTTCTCAAATACAAAAGTTATAATAACAACCTGAAAATACGTTTTATTATGGTGACATACGTGTGATTCAAATACTTTTAACTCTTCAAATAAAAACTTTGTTCTGACTATCACAATGGATTGTATTAAGTCGCGACAGCTGTTTTGCTAACCGATGTTAGAATAGTCCAGTTGATTGTAAGACCCGACGCTGCTAACATTGGTTCGCGAAACAGCTGTCGCGACTAAATATAATCAGTTGTGATATTCATAAAAAAGTTTTTATTTAAACAGTTAAATATTGAAATATCAAAGTGTTTCCGCCAAAATAATGGATTATCTAATCAAATACTTATTTTAAGGTGTAATTTTTGCATCAAATAAAACAGTAACGCCTTTTTAGTTTTTTTTTTAGATTTTTTTATCAAAATAAAACAAGGAACTAAGTTAAAATGTTCTCATATTTTTTTTCTATTATCGTCTCGTGCTAACTTTAGATTTTCTTAACCTGAAACACAAAACATGTCTTTAATGTTACTTGAACTGTGGTTTAAAATTCCGTAACATTAATGAAGTTCCTTGAAGTTCTAAAACATAAAATATCTACTCTCTGGGCACTTAATTTAACAATCAATAAAAACGATTCATTTTAATAATTATATTCCATTAACTCGGGTAAGTGAACAGACACGTATTTGAATCTCATCCCATTTGATAATGCCCTAGTAGGGCGAAAAATGTCACACCTATAGAATTTAAGTACACTTAAAAAAGGTGCGTTTTTTTATCATAAATAAATATTGATATACCATTGGAAATTCATGCAATCTAAAAGATTTAAATTAAATCTTTCTTCTTTTATAGGATATAATCAAAATAAATTTACGATGTCGTCTTTATAGATTAAATATGACAAAATATGCATTTCTAAAAACGTATTTTAAAAAAAAATAAATGTATTCACGAATTGTACATTGATTATCTGTAATGTATTTTTCAAAAGTAAGTTACTAACTAACCATCACGCCGTTTCTCTGGAGGGGTAGGCAGAGCAGATGGATCGCCACAAAATTTTATCCTGACACAACTCTAATTGATTAATTTGGTTATGCCATGTCTTTCTTGGCCTTTCTCGACTTATTTTTCCATTCACACTAATTGTATATATCTTTTAAACCATTCTTACCTAATCTATTTGTTCCATATATCCAAACCATCTTAGTGACCCTTTCATAATTTTATTTATCACGTATTTATCCGCCTTACATCCCTTTTTTACTTCCGCATCATATATTCTACCATATATTGTTTATCCACACATTATTCTTAGTGACATCATTACTACGACATTTATCCTACATTCATCCTACTTCTGCCAACTCCAAGCTTCACTTCCATACATAACGGTCGGCACTAGAACTCCATTGTGCACTGCCATCATAATAAATTACAGATACTTTGTTTGTATAATAGTTTACATGTATTTTGTATTACACATTTTATTTTATAACCTAAATCTTTAAAAATGTATGTAAATTACCTTCAGATATGATCCTGTGATCTTTTGTGAATTCAGCTCTCATACACTTGTAGGATAAATCTTCTTCCGAGCTGGCGTAGTACTGAACAACGTACCATCGACCTAAAAGCTATATCATACAAAATTATTATTAAAATTATTATGCAATAAACAAATACTAGAAATTTAATAAAAATTGGCTATATGTACATTAACCACGATAGTTTTTATATTTAAAAATTATAGTGTTCTATGATATACATCTTCCCTCATTGGTTCACAAATTCTTCGTTAAACTTTCCTTTCGAAAATGTACATTATCTATGCATTCTCTATTATCATTGTCAACTCCTCAAATTCATAATAATAATAATGTGCTAACTTTTAAAGCGCCGTTTTTGTTATGTAATCACCTCAAGGGCGCATTAAAACGTGTTTTAAATCTAAATGGGAACGCTGCATCTGATTGATATTCGCGATCGAATGCCAATATAGTTCGAATCATTCATTGTCTTATCGATGGTTATTTTGTTTTTTTTTGTGAATACTTGGTGATTTAACTTAATACTGGTTGTAACGAAAAGTACGTTCTGTTGCCTACTGTGATTTTATTTTTATTTTGCGGGATACTCAAGATTCCCTACATTTTAATAAATATTTTATTTGGCAACCCTACTGTTTGACATTTGTTTTCTGCTGTCATTAAGGTTATTGAAATGGATCAACATATATGTATTGTTATTAAGGAAACAAATCCTGAATTTACACCAATACTTTCAATGCTGACATGTTTTCGACCGATCGCGATCACGATCGATCGTACAGAATGAAGATACGACAGAGTTTACCTATTCGTTTTCCTTGTTTTTTTAAACAAGATGGCGTAGTAGGTAAGTGGCCATTTTCATTATTATTTTAGTACTTTTCGGAATACGTGTATGTGCATCGCCGTGGGTGATTTATTGTTTTTATGGTGCTACAAAATGGGAGAAATATCACATGGTATACGCTGTCATGCCCAATTTGTGCATCGCTCTGTCCCCCCTTCTTTCATCCAGACAGGTAAAATGGCAACTTCTTTCTGAGTAGGTCCTTGCCTTCAATGTCTCTGCTCTCACAGCCCTATTCTGCCGTTGCTACTTTCCTTCCGACCCGCTCCCACCTTTGCCGCCGCCTTTACCTCTCTAACGCCTCCGTCCATTGCTTCTCCTGCCGCAATCGATCGCCACATTCTCCAAGAAACCCATCATCTTTCATTATTCAATAAAATCCAACCTCAACACCCAAGAAGTAAAGTTTCAACATGTGGTGGAGCAATAGTCTCCTGGCTGGTGCAGGCAAGATCTATGAGCTTATTATTTTAAAACTAATGAATAAATTTTACTGTTAAAATTTAAAACACTGTACACAAAATAATAATATCACGATTTCTTTATATACACTGAAAGTGTCGCGACAGCTGTTTCGCCAACCAATGTTGGCATCATCAGGTTTGATAATAAACTTTTATGGTTATTTCAGTGTCACAGTGATAAAGTCATTTAATATGGTTATTCAGTTTATTGTAACAACTGATGATGCCAACATCGGTTGGCGAAACAGCTGTCGCGACACTCTCAGTGAATAAATAGAAATTGCGATATTATAAGTGTTTTAAATTTTAACAGTAATAATGTTGAAGAATCATAGTGTTTGACTATTTGAGTACATTTTTATTAATGAATTGGCGGATTCAATAATTAAAATATGAATACCAGAAATTCATTTAACATTGTTATTCAGTTTTAGCTTAGTTTATCAATTTATTTATTTACTCAAAAGACAAAAAACACCTGTAGGTGTTAATATAATGAACTAATATAATCATTTTAACACACAAGCTTCATTTCAATAAATCAGTTGTTTAAGCTAAAGTATTATGGCTTTTATTTTATTATGTATTAATATCATTTTAAAAATAATATACCATGTTTTACCTGATTTAAATCGAAATTCCTCATTGCCCTTACAATAGGGCATTTTGTTTTATCCACTTTCTGCCTAAACAGATAACATTCACTGGAACATAATACGAACAAAAACACAAGAACACTAAATTTCATCATATTCACTTGTTTTTCTTTCTTTTGTTTTCACGCAATAATTAATCTGTATTATACTTCGTCTATAACCATATAAAATTGTTTAGATGGTATACTATTCACAATGAACAGTCACTTTTATTAACACGTGGAGTCAGGGCAACATGATTCGAGAACTTACGAATGCAGAAACCAAGGATTTTGTACTCAACAAACAGCTCGCACGATCACATAGCAAATAATAACATAGTTATGCGTTATGAATATCGACTGAACTGAGATTGTATTGTCCAGGGGTTTTAAACTCTTTTTCCCGATTTTAATCATTAATTGATTGAATAGAAATTATTTAAATATTTTCGCACATTGTATTTATTGGTTTGATACGTTTAATAATGTAGCTGATTCAAATAATAAAACATACAACTAACTAACTAACTAACCATCACGCCATCTCCCCGAAGGGGTAGGCAGAAAGAATGGACTGCCACATTTTTCTTTCCTGCCATATTTCTCTCACTTCCTCAACATTCATACACCGTGTCAGGCACGCGCGTCGATTTCTCTGACTCCTCACATGGCCGACATTCAATATTTGATTTATTTGATCGTGCCACGTTTTCCTCGGTCTTCCTCTATTTCTGATTCCATTTACATCATTAACATATATTTTTTTTACCACTCTTTCTTCATTCATTCTTTCCATATGTCCAAACCATCTTAATGATCCTTTCATTATTTTGTTCATGACACCATCATTCGCACCGCATTCACTTCTTATATTTTCATTCGACACTCTATCATACACAGAGTATCCACACATTTTTCTAAGAGATCTCATTTCTACTGCATTTATTCTACTTTCATCCTTAATAATATACTATGAAATAATTAAACAAATGTTTATATTTCAAAAGGTTAACGTTGTTAATTGAAATATTTGCTAGAAATACATTGCATATGATAAAAAAAAATAATTCAATATACATTTTGTTTTATTCCACTTGTACTTTTAGTTCCGATCTGTTTCGGCAGTTTGCTGCCATCTTCTGGGATGATTCTCTCTATATATTATAAATAATTTTTTTCTTGCTTATTTATATTTATATTTTCATTACTGATTTCATAAACTTGTTTTAGATGAGCGCTTATCTTATTTAAATGTAAACTTATTGAATATTTTATGCTAAAGAAGAATTTTATTTTTCCGAAACACATTTTTTTTTAAATATCTTTTTTAAGTACCTTATTACAGATAATGAAAAAAACTGTGGATACGTGGAATATAAAATTAAATAAACACAAAAGTCCTGATCGTCCAGCTCATAACATGTGCACCATCGAAATCAATTATTATTTATAATGTGTTATGTTATTTCGTTTTGTTATTTTAATTTATATTATTTATTTTAGATATTTTTGTGGACGTTAGATGCCTATTAATGGCGATGACGTCCGCAACCCATCACACCGCTTCTCCCGCGGGGGCGAAAAAAAAAGGATGGAGTGCCGCATCGGTTAAAGTGTGCGGTCCATTATTTCTCCCTACCCCTTCGGGGGGACGGCATAATGGTGAGTTAGTTAGTTTTTTTTTGTTTGTTAAAGATAATTTTAATATTCAAATATTAATTTAAAATATTAATGTACAGCACAAAGTGAAAGCGAATACAGTAAAAGTACATATTTTAATTGATCTAATATTTATGTTAGATTACATGTTACAATTTTACTTCACTCTGGCTTATACGTGTAAAATATAAATGTATGTATTATCATGATTATTTGTTAAAAAGTAATTTATATTTTTAGATATCCTTCAATCGTTTTGAAGTCATGCTGCAGCGTTTCTCAGATGACTACTGAACCTTCCATCCACGTTTAGTAAGTGCTGCCAGTTATTCGAAAGAACCGATGTCAAAATTGGAAGTTACGTTAGTAGCACTTTCACCCTAATATTCTTAATAAATTGTACTGGTTTCAAAATGTCATTTTGATAAATAATTTATGTTATGGAATAAGTTTTGGAAGTGTTTTTGTAACAAATAAGATATATACTTTACGTGTACACAGACATGTGGTGTAATTTGTTTTGAAAGTTGCATTCTATGTTATCGATCGATATTAACATTTAGGCATAATAGTTTTAAAATAAGGGAATAATAATCTAAGGGAAGGTTTTTCTTGATTTTTGAAGAGGCAGCACCTAAGAAGTCTCGCATTTTTGCAAACTTCAGCAAAAAACAACATTTGGCCGTAAATAACCGCAGAAGATTTTTGATTTTCGTAATGTGTTGAATTTTTCGCTTATGCAGATTTATATTAATTAACGTGTGTGTAACGCTATTTTAATGTCAAAAACTAAAAAAAGGAGCAGTAACATCTTTGATAATTATTTAATATAGGGTTGTTCAACACTGTTTTTTGATTTTTATTATTATTACTTATTTTGTAAGTTTTTAAGTGACCAACACCAAGGATTTAAATCGATCGTATTAGAATTTTTATATAATCTATAATGTGAGCAGAAAATAGTTCACTATGAACAAGATCTTGGATCGTGTCCAGGCTTGGACCCAAACCCTCTGGATAATGAGTCAAACGTGTTATCCCCGGGATAGGTTAGAAATATTATTTTAAACTTTATAATAATATAATAACCGATATAATATAATATTTAAGATACACTTATTAAAAATATACAATATAATATGTAGATACATTTACATTTAGAATTTCTAACGATTTAAGTAATAAATATAAAAATAATTTATATCCCAAGAGAAAAAAGTGTGTTTTGCACTGTAAGATATGCTTAAATTCCTTGAATAAGATTAAATAAGCTATCATTTGACCTACAAACATTGAATGATTGTCAAATAGTAATATTAAATAAGTAACTCTGTACGCATTTAAGTCATTAAACAAACATTAACAATATTAAATGTTATCATGTTAAATATGTGGTAGTTTGTTTTTGTCTGGACTTATGAGAATATCCTATCATAGATAACAGGAACGGACAGGAAGTGCGCCATTTTGTTTTTATAACACTGGAATGAATGTGAAACGATAATGCCTCAAATGTTCTAAATACTTCACAGAGTGTTCGAAAAATAACTCACCTCGGTGATATAAGTTTTAGGTACACTATAAAATATTGTATGATTTAAAAACATATTTTTATCTGCCTTGTTTTTTGTTCCCTATGATTTTTTTTAACGAAAGGTGGAATACAGGTGACCTTTAAGTTATAAAGTAAACATATTATATGTTAATATTAAAGAAATATGTACTTAACTCTGCATCATCAAGAGCGTGAATGCGAAGCAGTTTATATGGCCATAAGCAATGTCTTCTGCGATGGGCAGATCGTCTGTGCTGAAGTGCTGTCCTCGCACAAACTTTAGTGATAGAACCCTTACGGTAGCTGGCTTTTTAGTTTGGAACAATCTTTATATTGAGAACCTGTTAGAGTTTAGACCAAGATTCAAAACACACACACATAAACAATAAATTATCAACGAAAGCAAAAATGGCCGCTCTCAGTGGAGTTCTAGTTGTATGGATGTATGGAAGTAAAACATGGAACTGGCAGAATAAGGATGAGAGCAGTATAAATGCGGTAGAGATGAGATCCCTTAGGCATGTCTGTGGTAAAACTATGAACAATAGAGAATTGACGTGCGTGTATGACTCACTGTATGAATGTGGAGGAAGCTAGAGAGATGGGTCAGAAAATAGTAATGTGGAGATCCATTATCTTTGCCTACTCTTTCGAGGGAACGGCGTGATGGTTTGTTGTTTGTTGTTTGTTATTTGTTATTTGTTGTTTGTTGTTTGTTGTTTGTTATTTGTTGTTTGTTGTTTGTTGTTTGTTGTTTGTTGTTTGTTGTTTGTTGTTTGTTGTTTGTTGTTTGTTGTTTGTTGTTATTGTCCTATCTTGATGTTATATTGATTGACTGCGTCGGGCTAAAGGACTAAATTTAAATATAACTAGTTTGTAATATGCAGTATTTTCTACAGCGTCCTTGAGAAGACAAATTATATCATAAAAACGGCGCTTTAGAAATCATTCGTTATAATTATTATTTTAAAATACTTTAATACAAATTTCACATATAATTAAAAAATATTTTACACAATAAGTCAGCCTGTGATCGGTTAGGTTTTGTAATAAACAAAATAGGGACTTAGACTTGAATCTTCTAGCATATATACTCGTACAGCGTTCTGTTTTTCGTTGAAAAATTCTTCATATTCATATGACGTTTCAGTAGAAAATAAACCTTTACCACAATTTATTAACACTAAAAAAACTGTTTTTGTAGTATTTCTGATTTAATTTGAATAACTTTTGGAAACATTGTAAATATATGATTTCGTTTGGTTAAGGGTATTGAATATCGAAACACCTTGTACAAAAAAAATTCGTAGAATTTGCCTTATTTTTAGAAATCAAAATATTATTTTTGTATATTTTACGAAAATCGGTGGATTGTAAGGTGTGAGCAGGTAATTTAATTACATATTTATGTATTTTTCAAGATAACGATATTAGATTTGTTGAGTCTTCCATGAATCTCCACAATCCACGAAAACTATTGTTTAATCATTGATTTCAATTTTTTTATTTTTTCACTGCTAAAATAGAATATTTTTTAATGATTTCACAATCGTTATACGTTTATTTAGTCTAGACGTAGAGTGATATATTTTGGCTTGCTAGGGATTTTCGAATTTTTATGTCCAACTTATGTAATTATGAAGCTAGCGAAACCTGTCACTCAAATAAAATATATAAAATTTCTAGTAAATTAATTTTTTTATTCATTCATTCATTCATTTCTCGGCGCTGCATCCCGGTGTGAGACTTGGCCTCCTCCACAACGGTCCTCCACTGACTTATATCTCTGGCCATCTCTCTCCATTCCCCAGCTCCTTCCATTTTCTCCCAATCTTCTTCCACGCAATCCGCCCATCTTTTCCTCGGTCTGCCTCTTGGTCTCTTTTCGCGGGGCACCCATCTGCATATAATTTGTGGTGTTCCACATGGCCAGCCCACCGTAGGCGTTGAGACTTACAAAATCTCACTACTTCAAGGTTAATCAGTACTTCAAGTTGAAGGTTTATTTTAATTCTGTAAGTCCCATCTCCAGCATAGGTTCAACATTTTTTCTCAGTATTTTCCTTTTAAAAACTGCCAGCCTGCCTTCCTCTCTCTGCGTTAGAGACCACGTCTCACTACCGGTATAAGACTATCATAAGACTACCGGTCTTATGATAGTCTAATATATTAAAAGTTTAGTATTCCTGCTGAGTAACTTAGAGCCAAGAAACTTCTTACACCCATGAAAAGATCTGTTTGCTGCTAAGAGGCGAATATTTCATTATTCTGCCAGCTTGTTCTTGGAATTGAAGTTCAAGCCCAGATAGACAAAATCCTGGACCTCTTCGTACATATGTTGTTCCATTTGTATATTTTGAAGGGGATGTTGCTCGCGCGCGTTAACCATTTATTTTGTTTTTGAGGCATTTGTTTGAAAGCCAAATTTCTCCGCTTCTCTTTTCAGAACTTTACTTTTCTATATCATCATTTGTTTGTCATTTTTATTAATATAATTTTTTCTGATTTTTTTTATCATTGTTCGAGAAATAATTGATACTTACATAATGTAATGAACAATATAATGCGCAGCTGAAATTTTCCCCCTTAAATATATTATACATTATTTTTAAAATAATAAAAAAGGCTAGATATTCTAATTTCACGGTTCATAAGTAAATTTTGAATTGCTTGAAAAACATTGTGGAATTCCATTGTGAAAAATTAGGAATTGAAAAACAACACTGTATATTTTCCACTTTAATTTATTAAATATCTTTGTACACTAACAATATTAAAGCACGATAATATTTCGGAAGTGACCTCCATTCTCAGGTGTAAATACATATATAACTGATGGATGGAGGTCACCTCCGAAACATTGATATTCAATAAATGAAAGTGGAAAATATACAGTGTTGTTTATCAATCCCATATTAATTTTTGTTATATCCGATTTATATTCCGTGAGTTTTATTTTGACTTGCAAATATGTGGCTGTACAGAACGGTGACGATAAAATTAATTTCGTTTTCGGTACCATAAACAGAATTCATTATTCAATTTAGAACGTGACAAAAATATAAAATGTGGCATTCTATTTTTGTTTGAATACTACTATAATATAGTGACATATTTGAACATCAATTTAATCTGATTCTAACTCGGGAAAAAATTAAGCATAGAAATGGCGGAATCAAGACGAGAGCAGAATTAATATATCAGAGATAAGACGAGTTCTGTTTTTGAAAATTAGGTTTGGGTCATGTGGTTCTTCCGTAAATTTTGAGATATTTCGTGTATAAGTGAATTATTTTGGACACGTAATACGTTTGTACTGTTTTGATGTTAAAATATGTAAGTTTTTTAGTTGGTATAAAGAATTTTGATAGGTGTTAAAATAAAATTCTAATTTGTTCCAATGACAATTTGAATAATTTCTTCAATAATATTTTTATTGAAGAAATTATTCAAATTATTAGCTTATTAATTATTCAGCTGGTGTTGGATTGTTATAAGTGCCTTATTACAGTTATTTTTAAACATTGGGGAATTTGTGGAGTAATAAATTATATTAAATTAAATTCAAAATTCAAAATACGTAAACATTTTGAAATTCTAACTAGAGTTGGATTGTTTTAAGTGCCTAATTACAGTTTTTTAAAAGAACAGTGGATACGTGGAATATAAATTAAATAAATACAAATGTTCGGATCGTCCAGCTGACAAAAATTGCACCACCTAAAATAACATTATGTATTATATTATTTTTATTTTGATGTTTTATTTTATATCATTGTATTTTATATTATTTGTTTAAGATTTATTTTGAGGAGGTTGGACGATCGAAGTGTGCGCGACAGATGCCTATTGGTGGCGATGAGGTTCGCAGCCCATCACACCGCGTCTCCCACGGGGACGAAAAGAGAAGGATGCCGCATCGGTTAAAGTATGGCAGTTCATTCTTTCTGCCTCTCAAACACCAAAAATGGTTCGGTGAATTTAAGTACATTGATACCGTTGTGTTTAAATATTGTAAAATAACCTACCAATTTATAATGTGTTGATGCTTATTAATAAAAAAGGCAACTTGTTTGCGATGATGTAATATGGATATATCCTAGTATACAATCCAACTTGTATCCTAATGTTTATAGTAGTTCATGCGGTCATATTATTTAATATTTTAAATATTATTCTAACAATTAACAAATTGGTATAGTCAATCGTAACGGAATGGAGTGTTGTACTCGTATATACTCGAAGCGGAAGTTATTATCAAGATGCGTAGGAGGAATAACATAAATAGAACAATTAAAACACACGTATGCTTACAATTCAAACACCCATACTTATATGGGAATATTTTCATTATTAGTATTATTCAGATAAATGAATCATTACACGGTACCAATTAGACCAATAGAATAACTATATAGAAAGCACGCGTAGTAAGTATATATACCTAGACAATTACTGTTCCGATTTTGAATTTGAAATCAAATTAATTTATTTCCCCTTAACACGAGTCTCATTAAGTCCGAACTTCACCGAAAGACCGTATTTAGACCAAAATCTCGTTAAATGCTCAATACGCGCCCAGTGCGTTTGTGGTATTAGTAAATGCTCACTGACGTGTGTAATACGTATATAATCCGACGTGATAGACATTCCCGAGAGCGAAATTATAGATTGTTTTACCTACCGGCTGCCAGAACCAACCTGCCTCTGTTGACACCTGTGGGAAGAACAAAGTCGGCTGTACGCGGTCTCCTCAGAGTTCGACGTTTTTCATATTAGTGAAGATACGTTCATAGACTAACTCTTTCTAATGTCTAACCATCTTTCATTCATACTTGGTATTACATTGTATATATTATATTTAAACTGTACTCAATAGATCCCTTAAATCTTAGTATTGTTCGTAATGTCTGTTGAGATAATAAACTGATTTGATTTGAAAATATACAAAAATAAAAATAAATGATTAATTAGAGCATGTTGAATTTCAAAAGGATATATTTTATAATCAAATTAGACATAATTTGAGCATCTTACCAGACATCTGAAAATGTTGTGCAATGAAAGTATTGAGTTTCCTGGACCAGGGACCTAGACGACCATTTGTTCTGAAATATACATTTGTAAAATTTAAGAGAATAATTAATTTAAGGGGTTGCTTTGAAAAAAATAAAATTCTTTTGAAAACTTGTAACGCATTTGTTGTTTATTTTGAGCTCAATATAAAAACAAAAACACTCTTAAACTAAATACTTATAACGAAATAAATAATTACTCTAGGGCCCTTACTAAAACTAAATAAAATAAATTACTTTAAAATACTTAAAGCTAGTTATATTTTCGTGATTCAAAATAGTTCATGGTCAACGTCATCGCAAAATTTTGATTTGATATAAAATTACCGTACGTCATACGGTAACTGGAAGAATATTTGATGAAACACCTTATATAAATATTGAATTTATTATTTTTTTGTTATGTTATTGTGCTAACCAAAAAAACCTGTTTAAATACGAAAATCAACTAGTTTCATTTAATCACTAAAATAAGCACGCCAAACATGCAAGATAGCGGCCGATAATCGAAAGTTAATCTTTGTATTTCAAGAAAAAAAATATTTTGAAAATTTATTAAATACGGTGCTACTACTATCTTTAGTTCGGTTTTATAAAAAATAGATAAATGAATTTTAAATTATTTTAATTTGTGTAGATTTATTTGAATATTAAAAAAATATATATTACAAAATCGAAAGTGTAAAGATTATATATTTTTTAATAGCAGTTTTAAACCGGTATTTTTTTTTGAGTAAATAAAAAAATCAATTGCAATAAACTATTGAGCGATATAAATTCGTATATAATGATCTTTTTTAATGAATACATTTTTCTTTGTTTAAGCAGTCAAAGCAAAGATTAATTTAAATTATTTAGCCTCATGATCCCTTTCATACAATCATCATTAGCTTATGTCTAAAAACTTAAGATTACATTATAATTAACTATCCTGAATAATAAATTAATCTCAAAATAGAGTTACTTTTTGCGACGTAATGAATACGTCGACCCTTCCCAAACTCCCCAATTTATTAACTATATATAAAGCTAATTAAAATCTAAATATTTCCTAATTATAATATCAGGTATATGACTGGTGTACATTATTCTCAATGATAATAATGCCAGGTTAAAAATCAAATTGGAGTATTTTGGTAGGTACTTTCATCTCTGACTTAAACATGTTAAATAATATAAGTACATAGATATGAAATTATGTACATATTTCAATGCTGTATTATATATTTACATATATATCTTTATTTGCGATAGATTAATTTATCATATAAAGCGCTGGTTATCGTTTTAATTCCGGAACCTGAACAATGTAGAAGTACCTAAACATTTATTTAATAATTTTGAGCATATTTTAAATAAATAAATAAATACATCAGTATGGCGGCATATTACGCTTATTCTAGTCCTCCACCTCCCCAGATTTCAATAAATAATTAATTTGTATAAATAATTTTGCGATGTTATCCTCAATACTCTGTAAAATGTTTTTAACGACTTCGCTGGAATTGTTAGTCAAAATACTTCAAAATTCATAATCAATCTAATAAAAATGAACACTATTTCTTCATTTTATACGCTGTTAATATTTGATGGTTATGTATGATGATATGTGATGTACGATTTATTACGATTTCGCTATAATTTTTTTAAGTATTTAAAAAAAAGATATTTTCAATTTCTAACTTCCGCTTATCTTATGAATAGAAACAACTCTTTGCTTTCTTTTTTGGAGTAATTGGATCGCTAAAGCCCATAGTTTTCTCGTGTAGACCAGAAAACGGCCTCAATCGAATGCAGAGGAATGCGGACATGAGGCAAGACACTATCAGAATCCCTAACAGCACGATTAATGTCGCAGCAAATCCTGGGGTGGTCATGCAAATCATTCCTCCTGGGGGCATTTCTTCTCTTGCTGGGAAAATCATCGTCTCCGCTGAAGTGTTGTTAGAACTTTCATCTAAAGCAAATGTTAAGTCTCCAGTGGAAACCACTCTGATGACTCTGTTAACGCCGACTTCTTTCTCAGGATCTACTTCTCTCGTTCTTCTTACTCTACGTTCGTCCCTAGGACGCCCGCCATGGAGGAAGGCTTCCAGAGGTAGAGGCGGGGGAGGTGGCGGTCCGTATTCCGGTCCTGGCCGTCTTATTTCGGGTCCGGCGATGAGGCCTTGATCTGAGCACTGATCGGGACACTGGTACCTGCAGATTTGTATCGTGCACTGGAAGTGTACTTCCATGGAGTCCGGGAATTTAAATGCCTGGAAATGCGCGTAAGATAATACAGACGCGCTAGCTCCAAAATTCTTTATTTTAGTGAACCTCGACATAAGTTTTGGTCTGGTTACGCATCCCTTCTGATCTACCAGTTGAATCGGCGCTCGTTTTCCATCATGGGCCATGCAATTCCTAACAAGCATATCAAACTTGGAATCATCATCCTTAATAGCCAGAACCATTGTCATTGTTTGACCGATCTTAACTAAGCCTGAAACTTCAGACGCCCATGGTCCCTTTCCGACTTGGATTTGCATCCAGCATCCTACGTTATCACCGGCAAAGTCTGCTCTGACCACGTCAAGCATATCTACTGGGAAAGGTCTGAACGTAACCGACTTTTCATACTGATCATGCCAAGTACAACGTAGTTTCCTGGCCTGATCCCAAACTTCTTGTACTTGAGGATCGTATTGAATGACGATGATGTTTTCAAAGTATGTTCCAGAGCCAGAATCTGATCCATAACCGTAGAGTCCATTTTCTGTGTTTCCAGCTGTTCCACAAGCGTGGATGCTGATCTCAAAGTTGACTGAAGTTCTACCTAATCCAGCCGGGAGATGAACGCAGTTCAGATTGGAGTAGTGTCCCTTAGAGAAGACAATCCCGTAGAAAGGTTTGTCGAATCCCAGGAAGACTTTCATTGAGTTCTTCTCGCATTTGACATCTAGGGAGATTATTTTGGGCATTTCAGGAACTGGAGCGGGCCAGATATCGTTGCCTCCAGGGAAGATCTTGTCCATTGCTTCTTGTTGGATGTTGTTCTTCAGGAGTTGTGGCGGAGGGGGAGGCGGCTGCTGGCCGCGGTAGCCGATGTTGTGCTTGCTGAGGCCATGGGGTGGACCCACCAGGTGACCGTTTGGTACCCGGGGTGACCCTGAAACAGATAAGTTTCTACTATTATATCTAGTTGATGTTATTAACAAATATAGCGCACTAGTATTTTAAAGTTACAAATATCAAAAACATGTTTGCGACTTATGTCGTTTAAAAAATCCTAATACGATTTATAAATGTTTTTTTTTTTAAATTACGTATTTAATTAATGTACAGAGAACTCATATTAATATACAAACTAGAAAATATAATGATTATAAACGTATGATTTGAGACAATTTTTGATGCAATATGTTTACATTTTTTGGACAAGTTATATAGAGACATCTATTGGAGCACATAACAAGTTTAAATGTCAAAAGATAGATTATCGTATAGTTTCAATGCGCTTCGATAGAGGGCTATCTTATCTCAAATAATGATTTTAATGTATGGTTTTTCATTTTTAATTTCATAAATTTGTCATTGACGTGTTCATAACTACTTAAAATATAACTTTTTTCTTTCGTATTTTGTATTATTACTCCTTAAAGTAGAAATTTTAACTGTAAGAAATAAATAATTTAAATATAATACACTACGAGAAAAAAAACTTTTTCTTTTCTTTATTTCTCGTGTCAGTACCTTTTAAGCTAAAAACATTTACGTATATAATTATGTTCAATTAGAATAAAAAATACAATTATACATTAAATTAATTGTAATTTTTTTATCTTTTAAGAGCATTTGTTTTTTAATTTTCTAAGAGCAAGGTTCATGTCAATGACAAGTTAGACTTATAATTGTATAGATAAGCGGTTCACGAACTTTTTTGATGACGGAACCCTTTAAAGACAGTTATATTTTGCGGAGCCCTAAAACATGCAACGCCTGGTTTGGTGATCATTATTTAATTATAATCATTTAATGAAAATAAAAATAAAAAATAATTATTGTAGATTTCTTATGTTTGGTCGACTTTGTACCGTTTCCAAGGGCGGTGGGAATTATAATTTTATTTTCAACATGTTTTATTGTTTGTTTTTTTTTTAATATTTTTTTTTATTCATCATTGGAAGTGAACTGACCTAATTGCAGTCCTCTGATGGGGTGCTGCTGCACGTTAAAAATCTGGTTCGTGGCTTGTCCGGGTCCGGGCTCCTGGTCGCCTGACTCCAACGCAATCTGGTCCGTGTTCGGCAGGTCGCTGTCGTCCCGGTCTTGAAGATTGTGCATTCCATCCTCTTGATCCTCTTGCCCGGAGACAGCTTCCACCACCTCAACCTCCTCGGATCTTGAGTAGGCCAGCTGAAAGGTAAAAAAATACATTAATTAAAGTTATGGAAATCATTATCGGGTGGTGGCCTAGGGGACAGAACGCTTGATTTCTGATCCAGGGGGCTTGGTATTAAGCATGGGCACGACCAGAATCCTTTTTCATAATAAAGAGTAATTTTTTGCTCATCTTGAAGAATGTAAAATATAACTCGAATATCTTGGCATAAAATCCTTGATGTTTGTTTTTAAAAATAATAATAAAGAAAATAAAAAACATCGATAGACCAAAGACTTTATTTATAGACTGATTATTTTTTTCACACTTTTATCGCCGGCAATCGAACCCAGGATCATCGGTGTGGCGGCCATTTAATCTATTTTTATTTATTTTAATTATCATGTTTTTAATATCATGTGATTTATATATTAATAGATTTTTAAAAACGTAGCGAATGATGTAAATATAATAGATTTTATTGGATGAATATATTTTTTTAGAATTATTTGCCAAATTTATAAAAATATTTATTATTCTTCTTCTTCAAGTGCCCTGTCGGGTCCCCCCAACGTTAGCGATCACCTAGGCGAACCTGTCCTTATCCTGCGCCGCTCGGAAGAGTCCCTCCGCACTTTGGATGCCGGTCCACTCCCTCACGTTTCGCAGGCAGAACATTTGTCTCCTACCGGGCCCTCGGCGTCCCTCAATTTTCCCCTCCAATGTCAGTTGGAGAAGGTGGTAATTTTCCCCACGCAGTATATGACCCAGATGTGAAATATTGCGAATATTTATTATCCAGATGTGAAATCTTGCGAATATTTATTATCTCTCGAACAATGATGTTAAGGTCCATGTTAAATAATTAATAAGAAAGAAAACGTCTGTTTCTTAGAAATTTTATTATAATGTATGGGAATGTCATGTTTCGCCTGTCGTAAAGCTTTGTCGCTTGTCATGTGTCAAGGACATGTGACAATGTCTTAGACAGGTGAAACACATCATGACCATAAATTAAAACAAAACTTTTAGAAAATATCTTAATAAAAAAGAAAAAAACATCTTTACTTAATAAGATTTTCTAATTGAAATGGAATGATTGGTTTAATGATGTTGCAAAAATAATTAAGTAAACCATTCTTGTAACCATTTAGAAAACTATTTTATTGATGCATATTTTGCATATTCTTGCGATACCTTTCTCAAGCTGTTATATGCATATCGTGGGACCGATGGAGACCACCGGCAGGTTAAGGAGATGACACGGCGGAGATAAGAGAGAACAATGGGTGGGAGAAGAGGAGTCCACTGCGAGTGGTGCTGTGAGAACTTTCATCTCTGACCGCTGATTGTAATTATTTAAATGCCCACCATATTGTGCTTCTCGGTTTTGAGGTTAAACCGATACCTGTTGTTGTACGTTAATGTTACACACCGATTCACCTTTAAACATATTATATTACAAATATGTATTAAATCTCTTATACAAGTAAGGTACACGTTGGGTTATATAGAATTTATAGTTTATTTCATTCTACCGGTGACAAAGGTTAAAAGCCGCATGCTGAGAAAAATAAGCAGTGGAGAAAATAGTGTAGAAAACAGTAAAAAAAAACATCTTTATGGAATTTCACACTGATAACGCCTTAATATAAACACGATTGTTTAATGGTTTGAAACATTTTTTTTACTTCTATTTATATAATTTGTTATAAAGTTAGAAAATTAAAACTAACTTTGTTTGATCCACTAAATATTAAAAAATATTAAACGGAGGATACCTCCATTTTCAGGTGAAAAAATATAATTAAAACTAAACAAGGAAAGACATAAAAAAGTAATTTAAAATACGATACAATAATGTTAATTTAAAAATTTAATTTAAATTATTGTTTCGAATTTAAAATATTTTTTTATATTGGTCTTTTTTTGTTTAGTATTTATTATATTATATTTTTTACACCCGAAGATGGAGGTATCCTCCGAAACATGTCGTGTTTTTTAATATTTAGTTATTTTTTTTTTAATATTAAATAAAGTTATTTTCAATTTCCGAAGTATATTACTATGCACAATGTTAATGCCTTAGAGTTCAATAAGTTAATTTATTGTATAAAAAATCCAAGTCAAACCATTAAACAATAAAAACTAATATCTCAACCATTAATTAACGCCTCAAGTTTATCAAAACGAAACCTTGTTTTATTAGATGTGTGAGTTAGTCATTTGTTTCTGGGGGCTGGAGATCTGGGGGCTCAATTAATTATAATCCATATCGATTTAAATCATAAGATCCCAACGGGGGCGATACCGTATCCAGTAGGCGTTAGAGTTACACGGGGGCGGTTGGGAGTCCAGTGGTAAATGCGGAGCGTAAAGGCAGCTAAGGGGGTATGTATTTTCATATATAATATAAATATTTAAAAAATATTTTTTGATGAAATATAATAATAAGTATTTTTGATATCTTTGATAATCTTTTTAAGTTCAACTTGGTGATTTTCAAAAGATATATTTTTTATTTTGTTAGTATACAAACATCATAAATACAATAGAAATTAGTAATACAAAATATATGTTTTATCAGATAAGACAATTCAATTAGATGTGTACACCGAGTTCATAATACTGGCAATGCAATTGTATTGCATCACCTTTTAGTGTGAGCAACAGCATAAAGAAACATACACAAATCAATTAAAGTAAGACAATAGCATAATGTGAAAAATACACCAATCAAATACACAGATAGATAACGTATAGTACTAATATATATATATATTATATATATATATATATATATATATATATATATATATATATATATATATATATATATATATTATATATATATATATATATATATATATATATATATATATATATATATATATATATATATATATATATATATTATATATATATATATATATACATATATATATATATATATATATATATATATATATATATATATATATATATATAGAAAGAGAGAGTATATATATATATATATATATATATATATTATATATATATATATATATATATATATATATATATATATATATATATATATATATATATATATATATATATATATATATATATATATATATATATATATATATATATTGGTATAATTATTATATAATGTGTAAGGGGGCGTAAAGATTGATTTCTTGTAAAGCTTGATGCTTTTTAATCAAATAAAGATAAGTCTTCGTACATCGTAACTGATGGCCTGTGTTGTGTGTACTCACAAACTTTTATTGTTAATTGTATACTCATGATTCAAAACTACTATCAAAGCTTTTTCGTTATGAATATTGCCTAACCTTAGGAGTATACGATAATTTTGCTTTATTTTTATAATTACTTATTAATCTGTTTTAATATTGTATTATAATTATCTGCAAATGTTGTAAATACTTATTAAAACTTATAAAGTTATAGAAAAAAACAATTTAACATAAAGTTTTTCGTGTAAAGTTGCGCCCATTACTGTTTTCAAAAATATCAATATTTAATATACTAGCGGTTATAAATAAATATAAAAAATGCACGTTTTCTGATCGATGATAGAATCAACAAAAAATAATTAATTTACTTCCTTTTGTTCATGGAACTTTACAGGAAATTTTAATTTTTCGTATTTATATCGTAATATATCGGGTCTCATAAAAATATCGTTTTCTATTACATATGTTAAAAAAAACGCACATAAAAATATTATTTTACTGTTTCAGTTGATTTTAAAAAGCAGTTCATAAGGTATTTTATAATATATCATATTTTTCAACCGAAAACTATTTCCATCTCGTTAAATATATCAAATCAATACAATTATTAGAACATTATATTCCTTAAATATCAAGTCTTATATGAACATAAACATACTCGTATATGTGAATTGTTTTATAAATAAATACAAAAAATCTCCTCGGTATATAAAACTTAAAGTTCTTCTTAATTATTTAGGGTAAATAGGTCTCGCAACTTTCGTTAATCAACCCATTTCACAGTTGATTTGTATTTCCTCCTCCGGAATACAAGAAAGTGTAAACTAACGGTGTATTTTAAACAAGAGAATCTGCAATGTTAATATCGTACCTCGATTTGGTGTCACAAGATTTAGTGCTATTTACGTGCGAGAGGTGGATTAAATATAAAAGTATAATCGTGCCCGATGACAGTAAACACATACACATGAAATATGTTTAGGTGAAATACAGGGTGTATAACTTAAAAACTAAATTGGAAAAAAAAATAATGAAAATTTTTATTAAATCTGAAGTTTAAAAAAAACATTGTTTATAGAAAAAATATTTCCAAATATATATATATAAAATATTTTAAATATATATATATATATATATATATATATATATATATATATATATATATATATATATATATATATATATATATATATATATAGTATATATATATATATATATATATATATATATATATATATATATGTTAATATCGTAAATTGATTTGGTGTCACAAGATTTAGTGCTATTTACGTGCGAGAGGTGGATTAAATATAAAAGCATAATCGTGCCCGATGACAGTAAACACATACACATGAAATATGTTTAGGTGAAATACAGGGTGTATAACTTAAAACTAAATTGGAAAAATAATGAAAATTTTATTAAATCTGAAGTTTAAAAAACATTGTTTATAGAAAATATTTCCAAATATATATATATATATATATATATATATATGTTGTTATATATATATATATATATATATATATATATATATATATATATATATATATATATATATATATATATATATATATATATTTATATATATATATATATATATATATATATATATATATATATATATATATATATATATATATATATATATATATATATATATATATATATATATATATATATATATATATATATATATATATATATATATATATATATGTTATATATATATATATATATATATATATATATATATATATATATATATATATATATATATATATATATATATATATATATATATATATATATATATATTTATTTAAAAATCTGAACTTTTAAATGAAATATTTTAAGAATTCGAAATAATTTGTTATTTTTTTTGGTTCAAGTAATTACATTTTAAAGTCAAAATTATTGAAAAATTGAATCATTCTCTGATAATATTAGTGTAATTTGAAATACGATTTTTTAATCTTGTAAAATATATTCGATTAACAAACTGTAAATTTCCAACTGGTCCGACGATTTTTAAATAAACATACAACGAACATTTTTCGGGATATCTGTTTTCTTTTAATTAGTATTTTACTTTGCCATGTCATTTCATAATGCTTTAATGAGATATAAAACATTAATTTTATTCATAAATAATGTAAAACATTGTTTTACAGTAAGAATAAAATGAATAAAAAAATAATGATTTTATAGACATCTATAAAAAAAAGCTAAAATGGCAGTGCACAACGGTGATCTTGTATCGCCCCTTATGTATGGAAGCTAAGAATGGAACTGGCAAAAGAAGGATGAAAGTAGAATAAATGCAGTAGAAATGAGATTTCTTAGACGAATATATTGATACTCTGTGTATGATCGAGTATCGAATAAAAATATGTGTAGTGAATGCGGTGCGAATGATGGTGTTATGAACAAAATAATGAAAGGATCATTAAGATGGTTTAGACACATGGAATGAATGAATGAAGTGAGATAGAATGGTAAAAAAGTAAATATTAACGATGTAAACGGAACTAGAAATAGTGCAATACCGAGGAGAACGTGGCACGATCAAATTAATCAAATATCGAATATCGGACACTTGAGAAGTCAGAGAAATCGACACGCGTGCATGACACGATGTATTAATGTTGAGGAAACGAGAGAAATATGTCAGGAAGAAAAGTGTGGCAATTCATTCGGGGAGACGGCGTGATGTTTAGTTAGTTAGTTAGACATTTATATATGTATATATATTCAGTAATGTTTTTTTAAGACTAATTATAATACCAAAATTGAATAATATAACACCATGTATAAATCTACTAACACTCCCACTAATGTAATGTAATTTGAAACCAGGTTGGCTCGCGTGTAAGAAGATGTCACTGCCACTGGTATGGGAGTCAATAGGCCAGATAAATAACCCATTCCTACTCGGCACAGCTCGCGGATGCGGTAGAGAACGCTCGGTTAAAATCCATATTGACTCTATGTCATTTCAGTTGCACAGTATGTGTATTGAGTCTGCAAGTGGAATTTCTTATCAAGTCTGTTTAGCGTATTGGCCTGTGCCGCACATACCGAGAATGAGCTCTCAACATCCCGGTATTGAACTAACCGACTGCTCAACTATTTACTTAGGACGTAAACTCACTTATGAATGAAAGACGAACGTTGAAATTTCAATATTTTAAAAATAATAATGTTAATCTAAATCCTGGTAGATTAATATTATTATTTTATTAGAAGTTGGTTGTAAATAATGAAAATGTTTTTTTTATAAAAGAATCATTTAATTGAACGCTAAGGTATTTACACTGTGGAATTCCATAATATTATCCTTAGGAAATTGAAAATAACTTTGTTTAATCCACAAAATATTTAAAAAACAAGACATGTTTCGGAGGATCCTTCCATCTTCAGGTGTAAAAATATAAAAAAAACTAAAAGAAAGACTTATATAAAAACGCATTTAAAATTCGATACAACAATTCAATTTTAAAAATTAACTTGGGCTATTTGTTATAAGTACTTATAATTTTTTTATCAGTAAGAACTAATAAATAATATTAAATAATAATAATACATGATGATAATATAAAAATATGTAAAAAATTGTGATTAAGAAAAAACATAAATTGAATCGGGTGGTGGTCTAGGGGATAGAACGCTTGGCTTCTGATCAAGGGGACTTGGGTTCGAGCCTGGACACGGCCAGATTCCTTTTTCATAATAATGAACTATTTTCTACTCACATTGAAGATTGTAAAATAAATTCTAATATAATTGATTTAAATCTTTGGTGTTAGTCTTTAAAAAAAAGACATAATTTGGTTTCGGCAGTACTCAGGCATCTTATGGTAGTACTCGTAACAGTGTAATTTTTTATAATTTTCTTATTCATATATATTTTAAAATAATTCATTAATGGAATGAATAATTAGGTTTTAAGTCACCACAGTATGTAGGGTAATCGTCGTCTTCCATTTGTCATAAAATTAATTATTTTGTGGGTAATGTTATTAATAGATAATTGATGACACACAAAGCTAAGAAAACGGCAAAAATATACTGTTTTTCCTAAAGTCAATTTAATCTTTCTTGAATTCTACAAGACATATACAAGCGTAAAATCAATTAATATAATTAACCAAACATCATACCATTTACTCGACGAAGGGGCAGAAGTGATGGATTACCATACAGTTATTTCTTGATATGTTGAACTTCGCTAATATTCTAAACATTAATTTTTGATTTATTTTAATTTAAAATTTGGGGTTTCCCTCGGTCATCCTCTATGTATAACTCTATTCACATGATTCTTCTTTATTCACTCTTTCAATATGTCCAAACCATGTCCATTAAAACTCTCTCAATGAACCTTTATTTATTGAGTTTATAAAGCTTTAATTCATACAGCATTAACATTATGTATATTCTTGTACCGACCCTTATTTTCGGAAGCGAAGCATGGGACTCGCATACGAAGGATGAAAGTAGAATAAATGCAATAGAAATAAGATCTCTTAAACGAATTTGTAGATACTCTGTGTATGATAGAGTATCGAATGAAAATATAAAAAGTGAATTCGGTGCGAATGATTGTGTTATGATCAAAATAATCAAAGGATCATTAAGATGATTTGGACACATGGAAAGAATAAATGAAAAAAGAGGGGTAAAAAAGTATATGTCAACGATGTTAATGGAACTAGAACTAGAGGAAGACCGAGAAAAACGTGTCACGATCAAATAAATCAAATATCAAAGGTCTGCCACGTGATAAATCAACGCACGTGCATGACACTATGTATAAATGTTGAGGAAGCGAGAGAAATTTTTCAGAAAAGAAAAGTGCGACAGTCCATTCTTTCTGCTTACCTCTTCGGTGGAGACGGCGTAATGGTTAGTTAGTTTGTTAGTTAATTACGAATAAAAAGTCTGTTTTCTACAAGTTTTATTATTATTTATGCGAATTACATGTTTCACCTGTCTTAAACATTACCAAATGTATGCATTTGTCAAATTATCATATAAAGATTTATACAACGTTTCAATGATTTTATTTTTTAATGCCATTTAGTTCCATGCATATCTTTCATAAATAAGGGTCGATATAAGAAAAGCATTCTGCACAACCATCTTAGCTTTTTTGGATAGACTTGTGTTTGCGATGACAACTTTAAGCTTCAATAGTACAATTTTAGTGTTAATAAATATTATCACTGAAGACTTCTTGATCGATTCGAAACTGTTTTTTTAAGCTAAAAGTTATTTTTTGATATGGATATGGATCTTTAATATTTATAATAATTGAATGTAAATTTTTCAGACATTTCATTTGTTTATTTATAAATTGTATAGTTAAGATGAAACACGTGTTTTTATGTTATGACATGATGTTTTTTTCAATAAATAAAACGGTTTATAAATACTTGATAATAAATGAATTTGAATATGGAATAGAACTGTATTTAAAAAAAAAATGCATTTGATTTTTACGTAATTTTGTTTTATAATGTACATTGATAAGCGTAACTCAATCATCATAATCATTTTCATCATCAGCCATTAGTCATCCAGTGTTGGACATAGGTCTCTCTTTTCGACTTTCACAACTCTCCATCCCTCGCCACCCAGTGCCATTGACCTCCTGCCACTCGTTTGATGCCATGAGACCATTTTGCTCTTAGTCAGCCCGGAATTATGTGGCTATTTCAGGATGCGTTTGGCTCATCGATCATCCGTTGTCCTCACTACGTGGTCCACCCAATTCCACTTTAATGAAGCAATTTAGCATGCTACATCGCAACTTTGGTCCTTTCTTTGATCCACTTACTTAGTTTCCTGTGTTGCAGACTGATTTTTAAAATCCTCCATTTGGTCACTGTATTTCTCTGATTTTTTGTACTGTTCGTTTTCAGATAGGTCAATATTTATTGGTTTTTTTAGTTTTCAATATATCTTAATTTTAATATAACAAAATGACAAAATCTTGTATGATTTTCCATATAAAATTCAGCTTTTTCAAACTTCTAATCACCGATAACACATAGCAAAAAGTGGTTTCGATCCGGCGATTAAAATTCGCACCTGACCGTAATAATTTCATCGTGTTTTTTTCTATTGACTTATTTACTTCTCCGTTTGGATACGTACACACATAGAGTACGGATGTGTGTGTAATTGCCTCTAGGTAAACACATGCGCATTTGGGTGTGTTGGTGCTTCTGGCCACCATTTATAATGGGGTCGAAAACGGTTCAAATAGCTCGATCTTCGTATGGACAAAACCGATAGTACACAGGATGTTTAAATACTGCGTGAAAGAATTGTTTTAAAACAACAATATACCATTAAGGGCGTCACTTATTCACTTATTTTAAAGAAAATAATGATATTTAATGACAATGTCATTAATCATCATCATCATCATCAAGTTTTGAATTAATAATCTGAATTAAATATATAAAAAATTTCAAGAAAGGATTCATATATGAAAAACTATCTTTCATATATGAATCCTTTCTTGAGATGTTGAACATATTAATACATATTAAATGTTTTTTTACACATTTTTGACCTCATGCAAACTTTATCTTATCCCACTTCCGCCCGATTTCATGTTCTTTTGTATTTTGTTGTTCTCTGATTTTATATTCAGTGTTTTTTGTAACCATGTCGAAGCTCTGACGGGAGCGAAACCAGTTGAATGTTAAATAATAAAGTGGTGAAAAAACTAGCAAAAGCATATTTTAAACTTATTTTAAATAATGCCACAACAAATTAAGTGCTTCATATGAGAGTATATTCACACACACAACATAAAATATTTTTGTTATTAATTGAAATTTCTTTGAAGAAGTTCATTGTAAACAATCGAAACAAAAAGTATTTTTGAATATATATTTAGTTTTATTCCACGTGTTGTTTTTAGCGTAGACCGGTTTCGGCAGCTCGCCGCCTTCTTCTAGTATCTCTATTGTTAGGTTTATACATAATATGCTAATGGTGGTAGGTAGCTACTGAAGTGGAGACCTCTTGAAGATTTAAGAAGCAGAGGAGGACCCCCACATGATGGTCTGATGACGTAAGAAAATTTGCTGGTCACTGAATGCAGAAGGCACTAAATAGCATTATATAGAGAAGTAAGGGGGAGGCCTTTGTCCAAAAGTGGACGACATCGGCTGAATAAGCAAAAGTAAAGTAAATTAATGATGGGGTTGAAATTTTAAGAAAGAAGAATAATTATGTTTTATTTAACATTAAAATAAATAGACTACTTTATTTCTCTTTTCTTTTAAACACTTTGTTTATACAATACTTACATTTAAAAAAAAATTAACTACATAGACATGTTTCGGACAACCAGTCCTTCTTCAGTATTATCTTAGATAAATAGACTACGATTGATTTTTAAAACAACTGAAAACTTAATAGAATACATAAATTTAAAGCAACCTGTATTAATAGCGTCAATTCGAGAACAACGAAAATATTTGACCGAATAAACAAATCGAAGGTCCAGTGGAGAAATATCAAATCACTCGATGCGCTTTCTATTTGTGTGCCTAGAGTTCAAATAATTGATCGGCCAAGTGCCGTGTTCCAGCAGTGATATGGCCGACAAGGGTGTTAGATATAAGCGGGTTTTAGTGCCAACAGGTAAATGTAATCAAATTACATCGGCTGCCTACTTCGTAGCTTTCGACGCTTTTCGACACATGGTCAATAAATACGCGTTTTACTGTAAACTAAATAAAAAAGTATTACTATAATAAAATAAAAAAATACTATCTAACCATCACGCCGTCTCTCGAAGGGGTAGGCAGAAAAAATGGACTGCCACACTTTTCTTTCCTGACATGCACGCGCGTCGATTTCTCTGACTCCTCACATGGCCGACATTCAATATTTGATTTATTTTATCGTGCCACGTTTTCCTCGGTCTTCATCTATTTCTGGTTCCATTTACATCGTTAACATATAATTTTTTTACCATTCTTTCTTCATTAATTCTTTCCACATGTCCAAACCATCTTAATGATCCTTTCATTATTTTGTTCATAACACCATCATTCGCACCGCATTCACTTCTTATATTTTCATTCGACACTCTCTGAGACCTCATTTCTACTGCATTTATTCTACTTTCATCCTTATTTTGCCAGTTCGCGCTGTAAACATTTTCCTATTTGTAATGTCTATTGAGTTAATAAACTGATTTGATTTGATTTGATTTGAGTTCCATGCTTCGCATCCATACATATACTCGTATACATATTACTATAATACTTTACGTAAATTCACGTGACAATAAAATAGCGAATGATTAGCTATCTATCACATGTCACAAGAATCAATAAGATAGCTGTACCCTTTACATCGATTCGTTTCGCGCTGTTTACAGCGATTTAAAATTTTACCACATATCTATTTAAAAGATCACTCATTTGCAGTATTTATTTTGATAAACTGTTAAATTAAAAAACTTTGTGTAACAATTGTTTTTTTATTTTACGTGACATCTGTTTCGTCAACCTACTCGTATATTGACATCATCATCAATAATATGAGTATATCAAATTTGATATATTATTGTATAACACCTGATGATGTCAACATAGGTTGACGAAAAAAATTCAATTGTGATACAAAAAACAAAGTTTTTTAATTTAACAGTTTATTATGTTATATATAGTATCATCGTGTTTCGGCCAAAACAATAGTATTTATTCTGCTATCATCTTTACAGCTAAATCCATGATAAGCTTCTATACATTTGGGTTGGAACGAAAACACCATTGTCAAAAGCTATTTTTGCTATCATCGACAAACTCGAGAGAATACGAGTTATAAATAATATAATTTTTGGAACTTTTATCATATATTTTGGTTAAAAGCGAAAACTGTATTGACTAAATGAATATATCCTGCATACTAATATTGTTTAAGGATTTGTTCAAATAATTAAATTTAGAATACCATCCGTAACATTTTTTGAAGAGTTTTAAAAGTGCTCTAACAATACAATGTTGAAAAACAAAGTTTTTAAAATTTATTTAAAAGAGATTTCACAGCACAAATTGTAAATTAAAAAATCCGAAACTTTTTGATAAATATTGTACATATTTGCGGATTTTTTCAAAAAATATGCTATGTATAACCACGTGGCAAGCTACTCTTATCTACTAAATTAAATCCGTGTATAATTATATGCCACAGTATAATATCCGATACGTATGTATATCAAATCCTATTTAGGATTGCGCTGAAGATTGGCTTAAAGTTCGTGACACAAAGTGGGCCATCATTGATTTGCCCGCCATTTATTCCATGTTAATATTTCATTTAACAGCCGTTAAGGTGAACCATTACTGCGGACTTTGATATCTGTATTTGTATTATCACGATTAGTGAATTGTGGTCGTCTTCCAAGAAGCTTATCGCAGATGTTGTTTAGCTATCGTTGAGCAGTATATTGTGATAATCGTGCCGCAGATGAGTTGAAACGAAACAAGAATAATCAATTTGCTGACAATATATATAATGAACAATTTAATTATAGGCGATATGGTACTGATAAGAATAAGAAACGACTGAAAAAAACTACTCAGATGAAACAAAATAATAAATAATTTATTTATTATATATAACTAACTAACTAACTAACCATCACGCCATATCCCCGAAGGGGTAGACAGAGAGGATGGATCGCCACAATGGCCTGTCCTGGCATACCTCTCGGGCTTCCTCTACATTCATACATCGTACCATGCAAGCACGTCGATTATTCCGACTTCGAATATGGCCGCCTTTTAGTAATTGATTAATTTGATCATGACATGTTTTCCTCGGTCAACCTCGGCTTCTTTTTCCACTCACGCTGCTTGTGTACAATTTTTTACCCATTCTACTCTCATCCATTCGTTCCGTATGTCCAAACCATCTCAGGGATCCTTTTTAATTTAATCCATGATGCAGTCATCTGCCTTACATTTATTTCTTATTTCATCGTTCGGTATACATCATACAACGGTTCATCATACAACGTTTTCCCGCACATTCTACTATTATAACTAGGGTTCGGAATTGACATAAAAAGCATTTTTTTTCTTTGTTTTGCTTTCAAAAAGACACATTTATTTGTGTTTTAAGATCTTTATAGCCCCTTTAGCTATAGTTATTGGGAAATATAAAAGCATTTTTCAGTGTTTAGCGAATATGCAAGAATATTTCAGGGTTCTCGGAGTGAGAGCAATTAAATGGCATATTTTTGTCCATATTGTACCTAGTCTCGTATTTGAACTTGTTACTGTTGTGGCAAGGAAAACTGGACTTGGTGGAGAAGATATGCACCCTGATATGAGACAGTGTAGCCTAAATGTTGAAAACCGGAGACTGTATAGACCGGAGAAATGATTTATTTCACTTGTTAACCCCACAGGGTGCACAGGGTTGCTAAAAATAGAAAAATTGTCGCTTGTGGTGAACGACCTAATTTCAGTGAAATCAAAGAAATCAATGATTGCACAATCTACAAGTTCGGGGTTCGTTTTTCCTTCTTAAAAACTCTTGTAAAAAATGGACTATTAAAATGAAAATAATAAATCGGCTCGGATATATTTAATAACAGTTTGCCAAAAATAAAAATGGTTTCAAAAGATTAAAAAGTGAACATTAAACAATTAATTTAGAATCTTAAATGAGGCTTTTGTGATTATTACAAAAGTATGCTTTTCAAATTTATGATAAATTAGTTCTTCCCACAATCAAATACAAGCGAGACTGAGTCAAGTAACAGGTGGGTATGGAGCCGTGACCTCACCGGCACCTGATTTTCATTTTTCTTTTGGTTTACACGACAAACCAAATGACGTAAACGACTACTTTAGAATCGTGAATTGTCCCCATTCCGCATATTGCCGCCAATTCATAAATTAATACCGATTCTCACGCGTTTAAATATTATATCGACTTTCACCTCATTTCCACGGCATTTATTTTATTTGATTAATTGTTGTTTAGTCATTTTCGTGTCAGGTTTACTGACGGCAAATTATGAACAATACTGCAACGAAACAATAAACAGTTTTTGACAACGGTTATCTGGCTTATTAAATAAATTAGGATTTAAATCAACGGCAATGAATTAATTATTCAATATCTAATGTAAGCAAAAATATTAGCTAATTATTGTATATAATTATATTGATGCGGTATGAGAGGTGGATACCAGTTGGTAGTTTGTGCGTTATTATTTCCAGCATGGCGGCTAAGTACAGAGAGAACAATGTTGGTGCAATAACGCAGCCCTGTTTCACTCTAGTCCTGACACCAAAAGGGTCAGTTAATGCTCCATTACTTAAGAAGCCGTATAATGTTGACAAATTTTTGACGGTGTCCAGAAGAAACGCTTTAAGGACTCCCTTAAAGGAAATGTTCAAAAGACTGGCATCGACTGTGATTGCTGGAAAAGACTGCAGAGAACATACCTAGGTGGAGAACAGCAGTACATAAAGGCACACAAGACTTTGAAACACAGCGCAGAGACGACGTCGCAGAGAGGAGGAGGTGGAGGAAGGAGAGACCACTGGGAGACGGTGACGGCTCCATTATAAGCGCCTTCCCGTGCCCCAGATACCCCAAAATATGTGGGTCCAAGATCGGGCTCTTCGGCACATACAGACCCACAACCGTGAAGGACACGAGGGACGGCCGATGATGATGATGACTATATTAAATTCCAAAACGTTAGTCCCGTATGGACGGAGTACGGCCTAGGAAGTGCAAGAGAGATAGTCACAAAAGGGCGCCGCTGCGTCCAATAACAGTTTCGGATGTGTAACAGGTCTCTTATATGTTTAACATAACAAACATAAATGTTAATGAATTTCTATTCGCATTAATCAGAAATTAAAAAAAACTATCAGAACCAAATATCTCCAAAGATTAGCAGAAATGAAAACATTACGACCTATCGTGGGTAAACCCTTAGAGATAGAATGCCTAACAAAGAGATTCGGAGATCTTGCAAAATTGGTAACATAGTGAGATGGAGTAGGCAGAGAAGAAGATTCTGGAGGGACATCGAGAGGATGGATCCAGCGAGGATTCTTAAGATCGTGATGCACGAGACTCCACAGGGTCGTCGACTACCAGGACGACCACCAAAAATATGGAGGGAAGGCTGGACGTCTTTATCACAGGAAGAAATTTTATAATCTGTATAAACAGATCGCTACATCTACAATAATAGAAAGAAGAAGAAGAAATTCCGTAATTAATTCAATTCTTCTGGATCAGGAGCTAAGCTTTATATCCCCTAGAGTATTACCTGACTGCACTCGTGAAGAAGTATAATTAAATGAACATTATAGTGTACAAGTATATATTATTAAATATCCTTGAATATTATACTTAAAAATACTTAAATTATTATTGCCAGTAATTTTGATTCATCAGTACAAGATCACTGTTATTAATACGTATTTTTTTTACAAATGTAATTATATTAATAGATTGATTGAAGTAAAATAGGCACCAAGTACTGAATAGTTATAATAATAATAATAATTAACTAAGTATGATGTTTTGTACTATTTCTGCACAGCGCCCTTGAGGTGAATAATTCATAAAAACGGCGCTCTATTAATTATCCAATTAATTACTATTATTATTGCTGGTAACAAAGCGAATGGAGCATTAAAATCTGTTATTGGATAAAAAATATGTCAATGAAATGAAAGCACAAATGGCCGTTCATAATGGAGTTTCAGTATCAACTCTGATGTACGGAAGTGAAGCATGAAACTGGCAGAAGAAGGATGAGAACAGTCTATGACTCGCGACGTTCGTGTATGACTCGCTGTATAAATGTGGAGAGAAGTGTCAACTGTGTCAGGATCGAGTAGTGTGGCGGTCCATTGTCTATGTATACCCCTTCGGAGAAACGGCGTGATGGTTTGTTGTTGTTGTTAAGCGTTGCATAATGTAGATGAAACTAGACATACTGCATCTCACAGGGGAAACACGCAATGTGCCGAATACATTTGAGTATCTCTCCTAAGCAAGTTGATGAATAAGTATATAAAAAGTAGTAAATGGGGTTACGAGTAGTGAACACGCGATTGCTGATCCCAGCCATCCGATCGACATTCGCGCTCAGCAGATCAATAGATCATCGTGTTTGTGGCTCATCCGCCTAGCCGGACCGGCCCGCCGGTACACGGCCGGTTGGATGCTGGTTCTTGGAACCAACGGACCGGCCGCAAATGGTCAGCTGACCCCCCAGTTAGAGGCGGCCGTGGGGATAGTGCTTTTTCTAGTACTGAAATTTTACCGCTTTTTATTTAGGAAAAGATTTTCCGAGTGACAACACCAATTACGTTGTATGTTTTATGTGTCTATACCTTGTGCACGGAAGTAGACTATGGAAAAAAGCAAAAGGGGATCAAATCCGATGAAAATGAGATCTACTGGACGACCTTTAATAGCCGTTATCGTCCACTGCTGAACATAGGCCTCATCCGTACTTCTCCACGTCTTGTACCTATCGTATCCAATCGGATTATCGTGTTATGGTGAATATATATAACTACTTATATGAAAGAGATCAAATAATATTCTTCTATGTTCGTCATACCTTGTGTTGTAGATGTTTTATGTGTCTTTTTCTTTTTTTATATACTTTGTATGTAAGGCTAACTAAAAAATTTAAAAAAAATTTAATATCAGACATTTTTCGGATAATCCAGTCCTTTGTCAGTGATATTTTAAAGATATTTAAAATATTATAAAATTGTGTACAAATATGATCCGGTTTGGCAGATGTTATAAAGATTAATTTTGTATTCAAAGGATATAAAAAAGAAAAAGACAAATATTTTTTTTCATTTATAATAATATAGAGATCGAACAAAGTAATACAGATGGAATATTAGGCAGATAAATGAGTCCTATATGGAAAGCAACAGGAAACTATCCCACATTATGAATGTCTGAGAAGTCTCCCAGAAACCAGAAAAGGTTTTATTTAGACTTTGCTGCAAACTAATTCCTAATATTGATTCTCCATTCTCCAATTGTGACATTCGCATGCTATCATATTCATCGTCATTGATTATCGTGTGCGGGGTCTCCCTCTGTTTTTCTGTCCTCGCGAGCTATCCACTCCACAACCCTTCTGGTCTATTTTTCGTCAACCAATCTTATAACATGAGCTTAACCATCCGTTACTCCCGAATTTCAACGTATTTCGTTATTTGCTATCCGGTCTGAGAGTCTTATATGTAGCATGGTTCTTTCATGTTTCCTTTATGCTACACAGAATCTCCTTATGGTCGCCTTGGTGAGGGTTAGCGTTTCTGCTCCATATGTCAATACTGGAGGCACACATTGATACTAAATATGTTTTAAAGCCTATTTTAAAAGGCAATCAACAGTTTTCATATTTATCTATTTATTAATTTACTAAAAGTAATATACAGCAACATCAATAACATATTTGTGTAAAAAAGAAAAACACTTAGAAAAAATAAAGTACTGTCAATTAAATGCTACCACAAATATAACTCGATATAATAGTTAACCGATGACAGTAGGAAACGAGATTCAAGTTAAACTAAGACAAATTGAGATTAAACAAAATATTAAAGAATTAATACGAATGAAGTTTTATTATATTTTATAGGAATGACATGTTTCGCCCTTCTAAGGCATTAACAAATGTGACGAAACTTCAACTCGTTGCAGTTTATATACACTAGTAAATGGAGCAGAATATAGTAATTAACGAAAATTGATTTGACTTCATACATTTTAAAACTTTTAACTAACTAACTAACTAACCATCACGCCGTCTCCCCGAAGGGGTAGGCAGAAAGAATGGACTGCCACACCTTTCTTTCCTGACATATTTCTCTCGCTTCCTCAACATTCATACATCGTGTCATGCGCGCGCGTCGATTTCTCTGACTCCTCACATGGCCGACATTCAATATTTGATTTATTTGATCGTGCCACGTTTTCCTCGGTCTTCCTCTATTTCTGGTACCATTTACATCATTAACATATAATTTTTTTACCATTCTTTCTTCATTCATTCTTTCCATATGTCAAACCATCTTAATGATCCTTTCATTATTTTGTTCATGACACCATCATTCGCACCGCATTCACTTCTTATATTTTCATTCGACACTCTATCATACACAGAGTATCCACACATTCGTCTAAGAGATCTCATTTCTACTGCATTTATTCACTTTCATCCTTCTTTTGCCAGTTCCATGCTTCGCTTCCATAGATAAGGGTCGGTAGAAGAACACCATTGTGCACTGCCATTCTAGCTTTTTTGGATAGGTTTTTTGTTTGCGATGACAACTTTAAGTGCACCATTCACTTTGTTGCCTGCCCCAACCCTTCTTTCAATATCCCTCTCCACTCTCCCATCTCTTGTAAACATACTACCTAAATACACAAACTCAGCTACTTGCTCCAAGTTTTCACCATTCACGCTAATGTTGCAGACTGTCGTGGTTTCTTCCTTTTCAAAAATCATTACCTTGGACTTATTAACATTCATCATCAGATCATTTCGCATGCATACCTCATACATACAATTCACCAGGACTTATAGTTCATGCTCGTTGTCAGCAAGTAGGACAGCGTCATCCGCATACAAGAGACAGCTTACTGACACTCCGCTCATTTTGGCACCTACATCCAACCCTTTCAGCTCTCTCATACAATTGTCCATATACAGATTAAATAACCACGGGGACATTTCGCAACCTTGTTTGACACCTTTATTGATATCAAACCAGGCTGTAAGATCTCCATTTACTCTGACACTAGCAGTGCTTTCCGTGTATAGCGACTTAATGGACGTGATCAGTTTTGTACTTATTCCATATTCAGACAATATTTTCCACAACTTTTCTCTATTAACGTAATCATATGCTTTTTGTAAGTCGACAAATGCACAGAAAAGTTTGCGATTTTTGGCCAGAAACTTCTCTTTTAAAAACTTTTAAAGTTCCGATATATAATAAGATTCAAAGAACTCTCGATTCTGCACTGTATTTATTTCACATTTCAGATGCAGAAGAGAAGAATACATCAATTGAGTCTACGCACACAGGATGGCGATTTTATTTTATATAATACTTAGAATCATTAGTCACCTTGAAATATGTAAAATCATTTGTAAACAATATGTAAAAATATGTTTTTCTTAGAAACACTTTATTTCGTCCCACCTCAATTAACTTATTTTTGATTTATATAATATCATTTAGTATCCCCTATGTAACTATTGGCATAATTTTGTTGTTAACGAGTTCCAAGAAACACTTTCCAATATTTCTGGACCTACCCGAATAATTTTTTGTTAAAAATGTACAAAGTCACATCAATTGTCGTTAATTATCATATTCTGCTCCATTTACTAAGTATATAAACTGAAACGAGTTGAAGTTTCGTCACATTTGATAATGCCTTAGAAGGACGAAACATGTCATTCCCATAAAATATAATAAAACTTCAAGAAAACTGCCGTTTTCATTCGTATGAATTATTTAATATGGAGTTTTACATCAATACTTTGAATCCAATCAAATAAAATATTAAAGATTTTAAAAATAATAATAATAGTGGAAATAAAAAGAAAAGGTTACAGTTTTTCCCCACACTATAATTAAAATTTCTAACTTAACCGAAAGTTATAAAAATATAAGGAGTTGTGGCCTATTTACCTACCTGAATTCACAGCTGTGCCGTGTATGCAACAGGTTTTATGGTAGCCGAGAAAGAAAACCTATTAAGCACATTTTGTACAAAAAAACGAAGTAATTATATTGAAATATATAGTTAACTGAGTTAATAATTATGCGAGTGTTTATCAGATGGAGGCTCAGAGGTTAATCTTTTTACGTTACGTGATTCCAAAAAGATAAATTAAAATATTATCTGTATTAATATAATCGTTTATTACATAAATGCCGTAGAAATGAGATCACTAATAATAATGTGGGGGAAACGATATGTGATAGAATAGCGAACGACAGAACAATAAAAAAATGTAAGGCAGATGATTGCATCATATAAAACTAAAAATGGATCCCTTTGGTGGTATGGACATATGGAATAAATAGAGGATAGAATAATGTATTGATGGTTGAAGTATTAGTTTTGTAACACTCCATTATTAATTTATAATAGTAAACACGATTGTTTAACGATTTTTTCTTAGATTTAATTTGTATAAATTATTTAAATTGTGACAAATTTGTTTCGCCTTGCGAGGGTATTTTCAAACTGTTTGAGAGTGCCATCAAAACAGTTTGAGAATACCCTTTCAAGGTGAAACAAATTTGTCACAATTTATATAAATTAAATCCAAGTAAAACCACTAAACATATAAATTGAGAGAATAATGGTTAAAATGTTGTATACAAGAAGTATCAGTGGAAAGAGAAGTCGTGGAAGACCAAGGAAAACATGCCATGACCAAATTGCATGTGACGATGTATTTATTTACTTAAAATAGTATATATGAATGTATAGGAATCTAGAGAGGTATGCTAGGATAGAGCAGTATGGCGGTCCATCCCCTCTGCATACCCCTCCGAGGAAACGGCGGGATGGCTAGTTAGTTTCAATATAATTATATAATAACATTCCAACAGTTATATAACTTTCACTGCATGAATATATCAGTGGTGCGTATTGTATACAATAATAGAATCACAATTATGAAAATCAATTTAATTATTTAATTAAACATTCCAAAATCTAGTTAATTTTTTAAAAACTAATAGTAATGTTGAGGTATCGACATTCGATAAGTCTGTTAATAAATCTGTGTGGCAGTCAATGCTTTCTGTCTACTCCTTCGGAGAAACAATGTGATGGGTAGTTAGTTTTAAAAAAAAAATTAAATATAATATGTATATATTTTGTTAGTATTTTAATAATTCACTTGTATTGACTTACCCAGTTTATAAAATACTAAATTGCAAATCATTGTCATAACACAGGGTTTGCCTAGTGTAACAATTATGAAGTGTTCCAAAAGGTGAAAAATCGAAGGAATCTGATGATTTTTTAGAAATAAGAAACCAATGTACCGAACACGTGACAGCTACAATAAGTTCTTTACTAACATTGATGTTTTCCATCTGAACGAACGTTTATACGTATGAAAACGCCAGTTTTCTAGAGTTTTATTATATTTTATGGTAATGACATGTTTCGCCCTTCTAAGGCATTATCAAATGTGAATTGATTAGAAACCTGACGTTTTTATTCGTATTCATTATTTAGTATGGAGTTTTTCATCATTGTTCAATAAACAATAAATGAACGAATGTTATTTTTTGAATAATGGTTGGAGCAACCTTTCGGCATGAATGAAACTATAATGCTACTTTCTTCTTCTTTTTTTTGTTCCTCTCCTATCGATGCGATGGTTGGATCTAATCTTGGAAATTTCTACCATTGATACAGAAGTTTTAAAGAAAAGACTTTGACAAAATCACCAGTGTAACTTTACTTTGTAACTTTCTCTCTCTCTCTCTCTCTCTCTCTCTCTCTCTCTCTCTCTTATTTTATTAACACATTCATGATATACCACAGTGTTCCGTACCACACAATTAATATATTAATAGTAAAAATTTATGTGTAGAAAATTAGTAAATCTTAAGATAACGAAAAATTGAATAAACAAACAAAAAACATTCTTATATTGAAGTTATGTACATAATATTTATGCGTAAAAAAGAACCAGGAAAATAAATTCTCCCTTAACTAAATGTAACCTCTTTAAAATATTGATTTTCATTTCTTTGAATTAACTTAAACTTCAATTTCAGTGCTTTAATCTGTAGTGCCAACTCTTCTCAACATTAAAATTTGCGGCACGTGTAGCGTGAAATTGACCTTATTTTATTATTTCTATTATTTTTTATACGTTACAATCGCAGTTTGTTTCCCGTAATAAATAAACAAATAGCTTAAAAAGTTATTTGACAAGTTCAGACATAGACGAGATTGATTTCGAATGTTATCAAAAATAACAATTCATAAAGTAGAATTGATTCAATCGCAAGACATTGATAGATACAGCTTCGACCAGATTCCTCCTTATACTAATGACTCAATGGTTTTTCTTAACGTGTTTCTTCTTAGCACCATATCTATCCCATCTAAGCTCGCAGCGGTAAAGCAACCTCGACCCCAGCAGTTGACATATTTTATCCCCGCTATCTTATTCTAAATCTATTACCGGCTCCTTCGGATCGTTATTTTTATCAACAGACACGTATTTTGAACAGCTTTCCTTTTATACAGTGCCGGCGAAATAAAGGTGAACCAAAGTATTTTTTTGTATTTGTTATACAACAGGTGGGTTTAAACTCAATTATTGTACACATTTATTTTATTTTTTTTGCTATTATATTGATTCAGATGACATGTGATAGGTAGCTAATCTATTGCTATTTTTTTGTCTTTTGAATTCTACACCAGACCAAAGACAGTAAGACAACCACACTGCCGTCGCCGAGAATAGAACCCGGACCTTGGGTATGGCAGTCAATGCTCTTACCACTTAGTCACAAAGGTCATTAAAAAAATTAAAGGCAAAAGATCTTATTCATTGTTCAATGAAATCAAAATAAGGTAAATTGGAATTTGAACACAACACGGTATATTTTCCACTTGAATTTATAAGTTTATAAAATAATAATATTTTTTTTAAAAACACGACAATATTTCGGAGGTATAAGTATAAGAGGATGTATAACTAGTGTTTTAATAATATTTGTATTATTATTATGTTTTATTAAAATATTTAATAAATAAAAGTGGAAAATATGCATTTAATGTTTCAAATTCCAATTTACAATGAAATTTCAGTGTTAACGCCATAACATTCAAAATAAGGTGGTTTTTCTTTTAAAATGTTGCATTTATTGTTTACTTTATTTCGATTTTTTAAAAGATTGCATCGAGTCAAATAGAGATAATTTAATATCCAAATATTGGAGCGATACTAACAGAATGGGTGGAATAAATATAATATTATATATTATGTATTATAATAACTAATATATTCATATGTATATTCAATAATATTCAACTATATTTTTTCAGTAAAATTCATCAAACTTGTCTGTCCTGCCTCGCGAAACCGGTCTCTGTCGAAATTAAGGAAAAAGCGGAAGGTTCTTAGAAACAACATTCTATTTTAAGAATAATTAGTTAAAATAAACTTCCATCAGTAGATTGCAGTAAAATAATTAAATATGTAAAAAGGGAACGCGAATTTTATTATTTTTTATTTATTTTAAGAAACTGTGGAATTTCGGAAAGATACTTTTTATGAATTTAAACATCGGTTTTTCCAATTTTGAGTTCACTTTTCTGGCCATATTTTTTAATACCACTTTTTAAATGTTACATGTATAAAACTTTCGAAATATGTCGAAAAAAATATCGACTTATAAATTTAAAAATTTCAACCAACGAAATATATCGTTCTCTTTTCAGTCGCCAACCATGTTGATATCTGTGTATTTATTTTTTAACTTGACATTTTAGAAAGTTTATAAGGAACAACAAGACATTTTTAACATAGGGTTTCATTTACTTTGGTCATTGAGAATGTTTAAGATAATGTTTGGTATTCAATAACAATTCTCTTCAAACACATTTCTCTTCCAAACAAGGTTAATGTTAAACTTAGGTTTTAGTAGATACTCTTTTAAAAGTACGTGCTTGTTTGGACATTAGCCCTGGACCTTACCATCCATCATGGTGTTAGTGCTTAAAGGGTTTAATGGTACCTAATTTATTATCGTATTTAATATATCCACTTATCGATTTGAAAAAGAACAATAAGTTCATATATTATAAAAAGCATTTTGGTGAGCTTTTTTTATAAATACACATATTGCCAAAACATTTCATATTTGGAAAATATTTTTAAATATTAGTTTTACTTGTCCTAAAAATAATTTAAAAAATACGTTTTAAATAACTAAAAAATAGCTAAGTTCAGGTGATTTGTTATACATATTATCTAACTAACTAACTAAATGACCATCACACCGTTTCCCCATGGCGGTAGGCAGGGAGGATGGACCGCCATACCGTTCTGTCCAGACATACCTCTCTTGGATCCTCCACATTCATACATCGTAACATGCACATTCGTCGTTTTTTCCGACTTCAAGTGTGGCCGCCTTTCAGTATTTGAATTATTTGGTCATGCCATGCTTTCCTTGGTCGTCCACGACTTCGTATATAATAATTTAACTATTTTTCTTTCGTCCGTTCGTTCCATATGTCTGAAACTTCTCAGGTCATCTGCCTTATAATTCTTCCTTATTTCGTTGTTCGGTATTCTATCATATATCGTTCTGCTCAGTGATCTCATTTTAACGGCATTTATCCCACTTTTATCTTTTTTTGCCAGCTTCAAGCTTCACTTCCATACATAAGGAATTTAATATACATATTTGAAAGACTAAATTCTTAACACATAAATTACGAAAAAAATATTCATCTATTCATTTAAAAAATATATAATTAAAAAAAAAATCAGCAGATACATGTTTTAGACTGTTCGTTTCGAGCGCAGATTCACAAAGTAGTATTTATGGGCTTCTAAGGGTGGATGTCGACTTGCCGGGGGATTGAGTTTCATTTATAAATTTTGATTTGAATTTTGTATCTTACAAATAAAGGATTAAACACAATTTGCATTTTTTTGCAATTTACATTCTATAAAAGTATCCAATTAAATTGACCAATGCTATGTTAGCTTTGAAAAATTCACGTGGCAAATTGTTTCATAAGTAAGTGGAATTTTATAATGACGATTTTTTTTTAAATTAAAAAACTATTTTTACAGTTTATTTTTCTCGACATGTTAAGAAATATTCTTCATCGTCGTTAGTCATTAGTATCAGCTTTCATCGTTTTCCTGATGATAAATGTGAAAAACCTTCGAAACACGCCGAGAAAAATAAACTTGAATGTTGATAAAACAGAATTTTAATTGGTTAATTATTTAAAAGTTTGTTAATAATTAATAATTTCTTTAAAAGTTTGAGAACTTCTGATCAAAAGGCATTGGAGATGTGGATATATCTAAGAAAACATTAAATTCCCTTGAATGACTTCGTTAGACACACTGTAAAGTTTTAGATATGGTGAGCACAGCTGGAAAGCTGTTACTTATTATGATAGGAAGAAAACATTAAGTCTTAGGACACGCATAATATAAAGATGTCAAAAATTCTTGTTGATACGATTAAAAGTTAAAGACAGATTTAAATATGTTGTGAAATTGATATAACATAGATAGTATCTAAATCAAAATATTTATAAATTGATCTGGCTAGGAAATATACCTGGTACTATAATAGACCTGGAAACATACTGGTAGGTTTTGCACGTCTGGAAGTATTGACTTGGCGGTCGTCCTTGTGTTCGCTTTCCCTTTACTTTGCCCATTATAATGAGCTTTTTGAGGTTGTTTTGATCTCTTCGGACCTAAAATATTTTAACACTGTCTGAGAGCACAGCACCAAGCGTCTTATCTTGATGCCCTGCTGACTACAAATGTTTGAAAATCAAAGGCATAAAAAATGTTTTTTGAGATGAAAAATATTAAACATTGTTGAAAAATAACAAACTAACTAACCATCAAGCCGTATCCCTGAATTGGTAGGCAAAAATAATTGAGCTATCTCAACATTCATATACCGTGTCATACACGCACGTCGATTTCTCTAACTTCTCACGTGGCCGAAATTTCACATTTGATAGTGCCACGTTTTCCTCCGTTTACTTTTTTTAATACCGTTTCGTTTCTATTATTTATTTATTCAATCTTAGAAATGTGTGCAAACCATCTTAATGATTCTCTCATTATTTTGTACGTATTCGCACTGCAACACATTCGCACTGCAATCAAATATGATATTTTCATTTGACACTATATCATGTACAGATTTAACATATTTAAAAGTGTTTAACATTAAAAAAGCTACTAGATTTTATTGAAATGCGCTACTGCCTACAAATGGTTTATAAACTTTGGAATTCGAAAAACAACACTGTGTTTTTTCCGCTTTAATTTATTAAAAATCTTTATTCAATTATAATAAAAATATTAAAACACGACAATGTTTCGAAGGTAAAATCCATCTTGAAACATTGTCGTTTTTTAATACGTTTATTATTACTTAAATAATAACAATATTAAAATTATTAATTAACTGTGGCGATGAGGTTCGCAACCCATCACACCGCGTCTCCCGCGGGGCGAAAAGAGAAGGATGTAGTGCCACATCGGTTAAAGTGTCCATTCTTTCTGCCTTCCCAGACGGCGTGATGGTTAGTTACTTATTTATAAATCAAAGTGTTTTTATGTATTTTTTTAAAAGATATTTAATAAATTAAAGTGGAAAATATACAGTTTTATTCTTCAAATTCCAAATTTTTTGCAATGGAATTCCACAGTGTTAACGCCTGGACTTTCAATAAAAAATAGTTTAACGTTTTCCAGAGCAAATCGCCGACAAATCGTACAGAAGAAATTTTCTCGTACACCTGTTGCGTATCCAAGGCCCAGATATTTTCGCCAATCTCAAAATGGCCGTCAATTCGAATAAAAGTGTGTTGTGAGGTTCTCACGGCATAATGCGATATGACTCATGATGCCCGTACGAGCTTACTTTAATTAATAACGTACGAAGTCAAAGGTGGTATCCAATATCAATTTATCTTCGATCGAGTTTTACTTCTCGCTTGGGTCATGGGTGGCACTTCGCTAACTGAAAAAATGAATACCAATTTGAAGCAAAGTGATTGCTATACATTCCTAATAAATTTTAAAACCAACTTGTGGAACACTTTGCAATAAAAAATAATGATGAAAATATATCGTCTCTAGAATATTGAAAGGCTTCTAATTACTCTTTCGCTAGTTTCAATCCAATGGATTGGTTTGCAGCAGAGCGTAACATTTTGCTGATTCTTAGGATGCTTTTAATGTGGTAGTTTCCCGTTGCTTTCCACATTTTTGTATACAGCATGTTATTTGAAACAATACGGTAAACAGCTTTTTAGCTATTGATTCTTATGACATACTCGTATGATAGGCAGCTAAACTATCGCATTTTATTGTTACGTGAATTCTACGCCAGACAATGTAACAATCACACTGCCATCGCCAGGCATCTATCCTGGGACCTTCCGTGTGGCAATCATAACTCTTGATGCTCTGTAAGAGTTATGAATGCTACAAAGTGTTTTATTGAAGGGATTTGAGGGCGATACGATGGTGCGAAATTGTAAGGAGTATCAGATTAGAGGATCAAAGCGGAGAACAGGAGGAGTTGGAGACGAAGAATACTGGAGGCTAGGGGTGTAGGGCAATCGGAGAAGAATTTTGATAACTTAACATGAATCTTCTTAAAGTTCTGATCAAAGCAGATTTATGAAAATTTATATGTTAAACTTAAAGAAAACAGACGTTTTCGTTTTTTTCACTATGTCATAAATGCATTTAACAATCATAATTATTTTTAAATTTACTGTAGTCGTAAATAAAAATGAAATGCACTCGTATATATTCGTAGTTAACCTTTAATCGATAAAGTTACATTGATTTATATTTATACTGAATTGACAGCTCCGTTCAGCTGTATTTAGTGCGCTTACTCTAGGATACAGATAGTATGTGATAAAAGCGACAGTTAAAAATGACCGTTTAGCCTACTTCTCGTAAGAAAAATGTTTCCCGTCGCTTGAGTTTCCGGATTCGAACCTAGATTACAAAAAAAAGATTTTATTAACTTCATTCAATAATTTACTGTTCCTACCGTAACAGTAAAATATTGACAGATTTTATAATACGTTTTTTCATTCTTAAATCTTACACATTTCTCACGTGTTTTTCTGGCAAATTAATATGTATTAGACATTATTATAGATGTAAAAACATGAATCTACATATTATTAAGTAGGTTGATAACGATACGACAAGAATGTTTTTTTAATATTGTCTATTAAAATGCTTTATTAATGTTTCTTTTTTATTATTTTCTTTTAATAGATCTGACGATCTGTGTGATCTATGTGTCTGACACAGAAACCATGCTTCATGACATGATGAGGTCTAAGCGTCCCTTCATCTTTTAGGTGGTCTTCCAGGTGGACGGTGATCGGAGGAGATTTCGTAAGCGGCTGAATATGTGATGTGAGTCTGTAACTATCCATTCTGGCTACATGATCCCTTCAATATATTCTTCTAGATCTACTCTACCGAATGATGTCCCACATTTCGCTTTTTTATTTATTTCTGCGTTACGGATAAGATCTCCGAGAGTTTTTTTTTTTATCAGTAATGGATCTTAGGATCTTTATCTCAGATGTTCTAAGCAGCCCTTTTATGCGTACATTATCGGTCCGCGTCTCTAGGTCTCTAGTCGCACGCATGACATATAAATTCTGACCTTGCTGTCAATACTAATTTGTTTGTTCTTCCAGACCATATTAAGATACCCTTATATGGGAGATTTTACGTACATAAAATAAAATTAGTATATTTTAAATTCTGATTAAAGTACTTTTTTTTTTTGCAAAAAAATACACCTGTTCTCATGTGCTGTTAATCCTGTTAGCATGCCTTTGATATATTTTAGAAAAACATAATCGATATTTTTAAGTATTAAAAGATTTTAATTTACTTATTTATGTGTACTTAAGCATTTCTCATTAATAATTAAGTCTTATAGAATAAGATTATAATGATTAATATATTTTTAAAACGTGACGAAAAAACACGAGTTTTATGTTATAACCTCTTCTTGTGCCATATCGTGTTTCTCCTTGATCATCACTTCTGCAAAAAGATTCTCTGTTTTGTGCCGCCCAAAATAACTCATTCATGCTCTTAATCTAGTAGCATTTAATATTGCGCAGCCAGGACGTTTTTTTTCCTTCCCTTTATTGGTTTCCATCCTTGCTGATGTTTGATTCGTATGATAATAATAGTAATTATTATCACAAATCTATTAATATATTACAAATTAACATACAAATAAAAATTTAAAGCTTGCCTTTAGATAATATTAATAATATTATAGATTTAAATGAATTTAAGTGTTATGAACAAAATAATGAATTGATCATGGATGGTTTGGACACATGAAAAGAATGAATGAAGAAATGATTGTAAAAAAAAAAATTTTGACGATGTAAACGGAACTTAAAATAGAGGTACACCGTAATCAATTATTGAATCTCGACTGTTTTCCTTTATTATCTGTTTTGCCGTATATACTTTATATAGAATCCGAGACAAGACTCTCAAGGATTAATGATTATGTACTCTCAGCTTACCTAAGGGAAACGCTCACACAGTGATCAGAAGAAACGCTTCTTAAGAAAGGACTTACTTAAAGAAAACCTACAAAAGACTAACATCGACTGGGACTACTGGGAAAATACTGCAGAATACAGACCTAGGTGGAGAAAAACAGTACACAAAGGCACGCAAGACTGAAGCACAGCGCAGAGACGACGTCGTAGAGAGACCACTGGGAGACGGTGACGGCTCTATTACAAGCGCCTTCCCCTGCCCCAGATGCCTCAGAATTTGTGGGAACAGGATCGGGCTCTTCAGTTACATGCGAACCCGTGAAGGACAGTCTTCCTCGGACACGGGGACAGCCGATGATGATGATATAGAACCGAAATAGTGCTGTCTCCTAGTCCACTAACTGGTACAAGTTTTCCTCGCAAATATCCCACACTTTAAAGTAAATTCAATCAACATAATAATATAGACCTAAAACTGAGAATACTCCTCATCAAGACCTATGTATGGAGTGTCTTGATGTACGGCTGCGAGACATGGTGCCTATCCGAAAGGGATAAGCGGAGACTAGAGGCTTTTGAGATGTGGTCCTATAGAAGACTCTTTGGAATTTCCTGGAGAGACCACATCACGAATGAGGAAGTTCTTCAAGGAATCGAAGGAGGAAGGCACCTGCTCAGGACCTTGTCCGAAAGGCGTGCAAGATGGATCGGCCATGTAATACGTCAAGAAGGTCTCTTGCATGCCATAATGGAGGGTATGATCGAGGGGACAAACTCTAGGGGACGCCCACGCCGAGAGTACCTGGAGGACCTGTTGGTGGACGTGCGCTGCTCATCATACGCAGATCTCAAAAGAGCCGCACAAGATAGGGAAAAGTGGAAGAGAATAATGGAGGAAATTGCTGCAAACCAATCCCAGGATTGAAACCAGAGAAGAAGAATATTATTAGTTGTTAAGCTAATTAAGAAATTTATAACAATCTTTATAAATTAATATGTTTATCAAACGAATAATATTCGAAAATGGAATATTTGTCAGCATATACTTAAACGCCGTTTAAGATAAAGCCTCCGTTGAAAAGATTTGGTCCAGTGCGGTGCCAGGGCGTCTGACGGTATCGCCAGAGATGACTTTTTATGATGATAAAGACTATTAATTTACAGCCGGACGCCGCATGGACCGGTTTAACTTCGTTCTTGATCGGCACGTTCTGTGACCGAAATCATAATATTTATTATTTCTGGGTGCCGCCGGTAAATCGCGTTAAGACTTTTTTTTAACATCAAAATATATCAATTATATCCGACGAAAGTTGTCAATAAAAACGCAGCATGCAAAATAGCTTTGTTGATGTGGAATGGAGGGTGAATGTCAGACATCAGTCTTCGAGACAGGAAACGCAATGAATGGATCAAAGAAAGGACTAAAGTTGTCAATTTAGCACGCAAAAGAGCTTTGTTGGTGTGGAATTGGACCGACCATATAGTGAAGACAATGGATGATCGGTGGACCAGACCTACCCTGGAGTGACGATCGAGAACCGGCTACGGAAATCCGGGCAGACCACAAGTAAAATGTGATAAAGTAAAAAAGTGGCAGGTGGTTAATGGCAGAGAGCAGTGAGTGAATAGGATTTGTGGATGTCAAGAAGGGAGACCTATATCCAACGCTAGACGACTTATGCCTGATGATTTGATAATAGTTACATATCAAGTGGATTCCCAACTGTCTTTCCGTCTTTTAGGAAATCTTCCAAGAGGACGAGTCCCGTGAGGCTGATTATGTAGTGCAGTATATGGGAGTCTGCTGGTGTCCATTCTTTGGACATGACCGTACCAGTCTTTCCTTTGCTGTCTACTCCATATCATAATATCCTCAACTTCTGTATCTTGCCCGCTATCGTTCTCAGTGTCTTCATCTCGGAAGTCCTTGAAACTTGTTTGGTCCTGACTGTGTCTGCCCTTGCCCCAACGCCATATGTTATTATTGATCTTACGCATGCTTTATAGATTTTCATCTTACTCTTAATGGCAATAACTCCAAAATTATTAAAATTGCAATTTATCAAAATTCAAGTCAAACAACACTTCTACGGGTAAAAATCTCATTAATATTTTCCTGTAAGTAAATATTTATTTAGAAGGAAATCAAATCAAATTGGAGAAAAATGTGTATTTTTTTATCTTAACGTATTTTACATTCGAGGTTAGGTTTGCGTTTATTTAGGAGTGGGTTGAAGTGTTTAAGGTGGACGTTTTTATCCATCGTGTACTTTTCTCATACTCATATATATTCGTATGTGACTTACTCATATATAATATACTCGTACTCGTATAAGAAAGGATTTATAATCCAACGATAGGATTCCATTTAAAAAAAGTATATTTCATATAATTAATATAAATCACTTTATATCAACACGAGTATATCGACAGTCGTTTGAAAGGTGCAGAAACAATATATTTATGAAACAATGCTGTACTTACTTATAACAGTGGAAGGCAATTTATAATATAAGTAAAAGAAGCTTAGACATGTCAAATTCAAGTATCGATTATTAATTAATTTTTCCTACCCACACGATGGTAAATTTAAAAAGAAATTTTAACATAAATAAAAACGTCTATTTTCTAGAAGTTATATCACATTTCATGGAAAAAACTTGTTTTACATATAAAACAGACGTTATTTTATCATATTTAATATTTAATGTGAAACTTAAATGTCCAATTCAAAAATCGGTGAACCTTCCTTTTTATCTACCCATATGTTAATGTGATTGTGGTATATTAAAAACAATATTTCGACGTGAATGAAAACGTATGTTTTCTCAATGTAATAGAAGTTACATCGCATTTCATACAAATGACTAGTTTCACGTAGAAAACAGACGTATTTAAAATCATTATCGTTTTTATTTATTTTTATGTTTCAATCTTAGGGATTTATTTGGGGTTCTCGGGATACCACTTGGTCCTTTTTGATGTGGTATTTACTCGTTGTTTTCTACATGTTTGTATACAACAGGTTAATTGAAACAAATTAATGTGCATATTATTTTAGCTAGTGATTTTTATGACACGTGATATAAGTATTGCCTTTTTACTGTCACTTGAATTTTACCAGACTAAAGACAGGGTGAGAATTTTTTTCCCATTGTCATCGCCGGGAATCAAACTCGGGAACTTCGGTGTGGCAATCATAGCTGTTCAATTAAAAATAATGTACAATAATATTTTTATATGCTCAACGCGGAAATTGTCTTTTTCTTCTTCACTTTTGGTAGACTCAGGAGTCTGTTATTTCAGGCGGGTCCTCTTGAGATGCTGAACTCCAGATTTCTCTCCACCGTTTCGGGGATCTTCCTGGTCGGCGATGTCCGTTAGGCGTTCCATGGAGAGCTATGTGTGGTATCCCATTTGAGATCGTCCTTTCTACATGTTAATGCCAGTATCGCCGTCTTTGACGTCTCCATCTGACCACATCTTGGACCTCGCAGATCTCTCGGATTGCTGTATTCCTAACTCGATCACGCGAAAATTGTGATAATAAAATAAACAAAAAAAATCCTATGTAAAACGTAAAACAGAAAGTAGGTACCGATATATTCGAAATCCATTACAGTCATCAAAACATTGCAATCATCAAGCCGAATGAGCATTCAACGACTGCATTAACCATTTACACTCACGCATAGCATTTTTTTTTACGAGTGGGAGCATTAACTATCACTTATAATGGCCGGTAACTACCGCAATCTTACTACGGGTTTGTAGTGTGACTAGTTCTGTAGTACAACCACTGAGGCAATTAACATTTTTTTAGATCCGGATGTATCCGCCCTCGTCATCTGTGATCTAGTTCACTGCGTTCTGTCAAATTGTAATAAAATTCGAATATAGCGATACATTAATTACTGGTTTGTGGACACGTGTGCGAGGTGTTCACTAAACGTTCCGATAGCCAAGAATGTGAGAGTGATCGTAAACTAGATGTTAAATTGTTTAATGTTAATTAATACTCGAAATATTCATAACCTTTCTCGTCAGCATTTCAATAAGGTAGGTTACACTGAATAGCGCTTGAAGAAGCGGTAAAAATGCAGTTTTAAATTTATTGGTTTGTCAGCACGTTTATAAGATAGTAGTTTAATAAATAGTCCAACATAACTACATGGGCGGTAGTCTCCGGAACAGAATCCTCGATTCTTATCCATATTACATGAAATCGATTATATATACAATATATACTAGACACACATATTTATAACGATTTTTTATGAATTAAAACACTTATTTTTTGTTTCTTGAACAATGATGTAAAACTCCATATTAAATAATTAATACGAATGAAAACGTCAGTTTTCTAAAGGTTTTATTATATTTTATGGGAATGAAATGTTTCGCCCTTCTAAGGCATTATCCAATGTGACGAAACTTCAACTCGTATATAAACATATACACTAGTAAATGGAGCACAATATAGTAATTAACGAAAATTGATGTGATTAGTCGACGCACACAAGATGGCGATTTGATTCTATATGTAATACTTAGAATCATTATTCACCTTGAAATATGTGAAATCATTTGTAAACAATTTTAAAATATGTTTTTCTTAGAAACACTTTATTTCGTCCCACCTCAAATAACTTTTTTTGTATCCCATAACTATATAACCATTGTCATTAAATTTCTTAATGAGTTCCTAGAAACACTTTCCCATGTTTCTGGACCTACCCAAATAATTCTTTGTTAAAAATGTATAAATTCACATTAATTTTCGTTAATTACTATATTCTGCTCCATTTACTAGTGTATATAAATTGCAACGAGTTGAAATCTTGTCACATTTAATAATGCCTTATAAGGGCGAAACATGTCATTCCCATAAAATAAAATAAAACTTCTAGAAAACTGACGTTTTCATTCATATCTAATGATTTTACTGAAATTTCTTGATTTAAGTTTATTTTACATAATAATTAAACAAAACGATGTTTTTTTAATATTATAATAAATACTTCCATTTATTATATTTATTTCGATAGCTGTCGAAATAGAGGCAACAAGTGGAATTATTTAATAAAAACATTGTTTCATTTCATTATTATTTAAACTTAATTCATTCAAAATACAAGTAGGTACCAAAGAACACATGTGCTAGTTAAAATTAGGCAATATATTGTAACATAATATTAGGAGCTTTATATTTTGAAAAGATTTTTTTTGGAAAAGCATTGGTCGTTATTGAATTCCACAGTGTGTTAACGCCTTTGCATTTTTATATTGAACGAATTGTCAACTTTAGTAAATAATTTTTACTAAAGTTGACAATTCGTTCAATAGTGTTATTGTATTTGAATTGAGGCGAGCATCAACTTTTTATCATATATTAATTTTAAAATCTTATATAATATGCATATATTTAAATTGCTTATCGCTTATCTTTCTTGATTTAATTCGATTCATATCTTTATCAGGACAATCACATAAGTAATTGTATCATAGGATAGACGGGTAGGACGCAGTTCAGCCATAGTGTAAAATATACTTGTCCCTGACTCCGGACTCCAAAAAGTCTGTTTACCTAAAAAGGACCATATTTCCACAACAGGGAGCACAGAAGGCAGATCTAATTATTTTTATGCTACTTCTGGTCGTTATCATGGGCAATGGGCCTTTGTATTATTATTATAAGTAAAAAATGAAAAAAATATAAGTGTAAAACAAATGTTAGCAAAATTACATTAATTATTATTTATTGATTACGCGTTTTTAAAAATAATTAAGCTTTCTAATTGTTTGATTTAACTCTTAAAATGACTCAAGACTGAAGTTTAATATGGTGAGTTTTACTTATCCTCAAAACGCGAGATGTGTGCATTTCCAAAATACCATTTGAGTCATTGTAAATGTTCTAATTTAAACTATTATATATTAATTTTACATCTTAAAAAAACATTAAATACCCAAGACACTTAATGCTTGTTATATTTTTTCATTACGATGTCTAAGTAAAGAAATATAAACTTTTTTTTTCATGTGCCCTGTCGGGTCCCTCTAACGTTAGCGATCACCTCGGCGAACCCGTTTCTGTCCTGCGTCGTCAGCAGCTCCTCCACACTTCGTATGCTAGTCCACTCCCTTATATTTCGCAGCCAGGAAATCTGTCTCCTACCGGGCCCTCAGCATCCTTTTAATTTTCTCCTCCAATATAGTTGGTGAAGGTAGTACTTCTCCCCATGCAGCACATGACTCAGATGTGAAATCTTCCGAACCTTGATAGTTGACAACAGCTCCCTTGCCTCAGGACTTCGATATTAGTAACCATGTCTGTCCAGGAAATTCTGAGCATTCGGCGATTGAGCCACATTTCATATGCTTCCAGTCTGTTTATTGAGTTTACTTTTAAGGTCCACGTTTCACATCTACACAATAAAACAGATATGACCTAGGATAATAATATTATACGTAAGAACATATGCTCTTTCGAGATCAAATCATATTAGAAAGTTTACTGAGAACTTATTTTAAAACCGACCACACGGTGTTTACTTCTGATTCTTTATTTTTACGATCTTCAAACATGTTATACGAGAGTACCCTAAATACTTTTTTTGCTTCTGCACGCACGTTCATAACCATTCTGAGCACCCAAAACAAACAAATGCTAAACAAATAAACTCCGTTTTCCACTTATTTCGAGGGTACCTTGAGAAAAACAAACATATCCCAAGCGACATGTGGTAATTAAAGGGGCAGTTATGGATTTGATGTACAATGTGCAGAGCCGGATAAACCATAGGTATGATCAATAAACGGACAATAATTTTTTTTTTGAAGTTTGCTATCAAACTCAAAAATTATTAAAAAATATTTTAAAAAAACTCCCAAAGAATTCATTATTGCAATTTTTTTTTATTAATCGCTTACTAAAAAAAGTTATTCAACTAATTGATTTCGGTCCTACCAAATGGTTAAATAAACTTTAATAAGTAGACTGTAATGTGCTAGATAGAATTTTATTAATGCCTTACCAAGGCGAAACATGTCATTTCCATAAATTAATCGTTTCATAAAATTTCTTAAAAAATCAAATGTTTCATTCATATAAATTGATATAAAATATTTTTTAAAAATCAAAGAAGCGTGTTTCAAAATATTAAATAATGCGATTTAAATTTTGTTTGATTTTACGGTTCCTTAAATGATAACAAAAGTATGAAAATTAATAACAGTTGGTTATAAATCATTACATATTTTAACTTTTTAGAGATTTACTGCAATTCACTTCTAAATTATTAACTGAAATATCTTAAACATTTCAAAGTGTTTAAATATTTTATAAAATCAATAATTTTACATCTTAAGACGTTAAATAAGGCAGAAATATATTATTTCCATTAAAAATTGCCACACCAGGCGCCAAGGTGTAGTTAGGCCTGCCCTGTATATTTATACACTCGACTATCTGTGTCAATGGGTCTAGAGACGAGAATGCATCGTTTAAGATCATCATTTGTTGTGTTTTGGACGGAATACTAATGCCGGGAACAATAAAATTGCATTCTTCATGCTAATGTTGGCATTGTCTTTACCCACGTTGGTGAAATTCTCACAGCTATCGTGTCACGCCAGATAAGTGGTCATGGATATTTTGCATACACACGATACGTAGCCTCTATTAGCTCAATTTTGTGGAGAATCAAGAGCACCCAAAGTGGGGGGTTTATTGTGTAGAAACAATGAAGGCAACTCATACACGTGTGAAATTTGAATATTTTATGTATGACAGCTGTCTTCGTAATTATAATATCTGATGATCTCTACATAAGCTGCATTGTCATATCATTGGAGAAGTGTATCAAATTAATTATATTACTTGCGTAGATTTTCACGGTTGGTTGCCATATGTATTATGGCATCTTGGGAAGGAGTTCATCATACATTACCCACCACACATTTATAACCACCCTGAAGATGGAGACTGTAACGATCTCCGAAACTTCGGTTCAAAAAGACGAGCTATACGGATTTTCCCAAGACCCCATTATACATATTTTTTTACGATAATCAAATGATGGTCTTGATGGAAGTTTATTTTAAATAATAATTAAATAAAACAATGTTTTTTAACTACTTTCACTTTTGTCTTTATTAAGACAGCGACCGGTTTCGCCAGCATCACCAGGATCATGTGGCACAGAAGACATTTGATAAATTTGGTCATTCCATGGTTTCTTTAATCGTCCACGGCTTATCTTTCTACTATAGGTATTTAAACCACTCGTCTCTTATCCATTCGTTCTATATGTCCTAACCATCTCAGGGATCCTTTTTTAATTAAAATTAATTTTATGGGGATGAACTATTTCTTGCTAAGGTATTATCATATCCTTCAGCAAGGCGAAACATGTCCTTCCCGTAAAATATAATTAAAATTCTAGAAAACAGAATTTTTCACTCGTATTTATTATGTAATGTGGAGTTTTATATCATTATTATAGAAACAATACATATAAATAAAACTTTATGTGTATAAAAATAATTGAAAAAATCCATCCATAAATCATATTAACTTGAAATAATTGAAAAAAAAATCTCTGATCTTGTATGAACTGAACTTAAATGAACTCAATATATGAGGCCGGTGGTACCTGTATGAGTATATAGTTGCAGAGTTCCCACCATAATTTAAAGCGAAAGCCAAACACAATACATTGATCCGAATAACAGCAGCCGGATACCGTTAACATAATATGGATTACTTTCACAACATTTGTGTATCGATCGGCGGCTTCAGAAAAGGTGTGTATCTTAAATTGGCCATTTGGTCTGTGGAATCCATTCCAAATCGAGAAATATTTTAAGCGCGTGGGTGCGCGTGCGCAATGGCTTAACACGGTAACACGAAAAGTCGCCGGCAGGTGAGTGGTCATCTCGCCGCGTCCCTTTTCCGCTTGCGCTTTTACCCATTTTCCTCTCTGTCGCCGCGGACCGGCTGACCCACTGGGGCTGCCACGATAAACAGGATATTAACACATTAGCGGACGTCACCGATTCGCTAATTTACAGATAAATAATCCATTTTCACACTCAATTCACACTTAGGAATCGACATAGCACGTGTTTCTTGACCACTGCTTCGAATATCGCATTTAAGCCAATATAATTTGGTGGCAAATGATTGCGTCTTTGGTAAGGACTACAGAAATGAGATCACATAGAAGCATGTGGAAGGAAACGATGTATGATGGAAAATATATTTAAAAATATAATATAAAATTATATATAAAAAAATATTTAAAAAAGCATAAAAATTGGAGAGATATCTCCAGGCGTTATCTAGCAATGTATGTTAATGGCGGTAGCCTTTCACATTGCGTTAATAAAGATCTTCTGCTTAATGCTTACATCCAATCTTAATAGATGGCGCTAGTGTAGATTGAACTAAAAATTGTGAAGTGTTTCCCAACATTGTAGCATATATACATCTTCCAAAAAATTGTCAGACGTGGTGGTCGTAAGAAGGGCGGAATGGGGAATGTTGTATTACATAAAGCGTGCGATTAACCCAACCAATAAGTCCTGTAAACGCCTTGACCACCATATTCTGTTTCCAATTTACATCTTCGTCTCTATTAAGATACAATTAATCCTTAAAAATGATAACCCGCAATGGGTAAAATCCAGTATTCGTCTAAGTATTTGTATACATTCAAAATGTTGAAAATATTTATTAAATTGTCTGATAAAAGTTATTTATACAAATTAAAATTGTTTAATAAAAGTTTTCAATAATACGAGTACTTGTATATAATATAATTGATAAAACTCTTTAGTCGCCGAAATAAAGAAATATAATAATAAAAGGAAATTTTATATCGAATTTTGCCGGAGAGAACTTTTATTTAATTTTTTATTTATTTATAAATATTTTGCTTCTGCAATTAATAAAAGTTTTTTCCAGTATGTTGGATTTTAAAATATTTTGCTAAAGAAAATTAAAAAAATAAATAAATCTCGAGTTTTATGAGTAAATTTACGGTATTTTTTTTAAATAATTTTATTTAATAAGATAAACAAAAACAAAATTATAAATTAAATATTTATGAACTAAAAAATTCAAAAGCCACAAATAAAAATCACATTATCTAGGCTTCAAGCGATTCACAATATTAGAGATTTCGTCAACTTATTAATTGTAAATATTTATGATCTGGAAGACTATCGTTGTAATATTTCCTATAAGGCTTTGATAGTTTTGGGAGAAAGACCAATTCTATTTTGAAACTTTAATCTATCATCAGTTTATTTATAAATTAGTTTATTTATTCAATCAAAATATATTACAAACATAATTACAGTTTAAGGCACATGTTTGAGAAAGGGTAAAGAGTCAGGAACGCATGAGAGATGGTTTAACTTTAGGAAGACAAGATACTCTCTAAAGTTACGAGTATTTTTTTTCTGAACGTATTTTCACTTATATAAAAGACGTTCAGCAGACTAAGTTTTCTTCCCATCGGCATTATTAGAGGCAGGTTGGTTTTTGCTTACGGAAGAAATACCAATCTAAGCTGGCGCTATCAGAGATATCTGTCGGGGATAAAAACACCCTCTAGCACGGCTGAGTTTTCAAAATATCCTCTAATTAATCTAAAGAAAAGGGTTACGAGAAACCCGTCTCTTCGAAGCTTCAGAGAATTAGACACCAACATTGCCAAAAGAAACGCTGTGCGATAAAGCCATAGATAGCTACCATAATAGAATATATACCCTTTGATTCTATAGCTTGTTACATGCTAATTGATTTTCAGGTGTTACCCTTGTGTTGTTTCAAATTTAAATAATGAATAATGATTAGAATTTGAACATATCACATCATAAGGCTAATACTAATTAACGAATATGTATACTTATATATATTACATATACAATATTCTAACCTATCCAGAAAAATGCATACCTTTAATGCTGTGAAATCAGATCGTTTAAGTCGGAGAGAAATCTCAATTTAAATTGCAGTGCAAAAGGTGTTATTTTAGCATGCAACTAGTGTGCAAATAACCGTATTTTGTATGCGTTTAACGCATGAAACTCAGTAAGGAAATTACTGGCATTCCATTCGCTCACTTGTGAATTGATGACAAATTTCTTGTCCACTTTGTATCTTCTGCGCTAGTCATTGATAATAGCTTTGCTGCAGATGTATGGATGGGTGTTGAAAAGCCCATTATAGAATTAGCTTAGATATGACAAACTAGAAACACGATTAAGACACACGGTCGGAGTGTAAATGAAACGAAATCGGAAGATAACTCTCTCTACCTCATATTTTCAAAACAAAATTATTATATTCAAAATTCATTAGCCCTCTCGAACATTTAACCCTCATATGAGGACTCAAAAATATGGAAATTAAAAGTGCCACCAAAATGTTAAAACATATCTTAGAATAAAAATTTCTTTACTGTTATATACTTTCTTCTTCTTCTTCTTTTTTTTATGGCTTTTCACCGCTTGTGGGTTTTCTGGGCCAGTCTCAAGTAAGGGTAGATGTGTAATAGTAGTAGTGGGTTAAGGGATTAATCTATGGAAGATTGTTATATATACAAATTACATCTAGAGTTAGTATCTAATAAATTTTTGTTAGTAGTAAGGAATATGTTACAGATTTATGTTATTGAGAGTCAGGAATTTTGTTAGTATTTTATACAGGTTTTTGTTAGATGAGGAGATGAGAGTGGACATGTTAGTAGGTAAGGATATATTAAGGTCTATAAGGTCTGGAATAAAATTTGGGTATTGTACATTAAACGGGCAGTTGAAGAATATGTGGTCGAGATTTTCATCTTCGATGCCGCATTCACATATGGCAGAGTCTAGAATATGGATTTTGGTAAGATGCGCTCTGTGACAACAGTGACCGATGCGCATTCTAAAGATCGAGCTGGTTTCAAATTTATTTAATTTTAGTTTGTTATACCAGGGTGTCGACAGGAGTTACTTTGACACTCTCTTGGTCACTTAAAGTTGTTTTTGGAGTCTACCGCCAGAGTGCAGCACGAGTCGTTGATATATTTGAAACCGTTCCCTGCGTAACTGCTATTGTTTTGACAGTTGTGAAATGTCTCGAAGTTTTTTTGCTTTTTTATGAACAAAAGGTATATTAACAGAGTAAGTAAAAATTTAATTATGTAGCTGAATATGTCTTCATTACATAAAAATAAACATATACAGATTCACCATTATATGTTATTTGTATTGAGCAAAATACTTTGAGGTCTCATATGAGGCCTAAATGCTCCAACTAGTACGAAAGTAATCTCTTGCTCTCTATATTGGGACAATAATATTGTCATGAAAATCATTGCATTACTTCATGTTTTTTATTATTATTATACAATTACATATTGTTGCATAATTAGTGTAGTGCCGTTCTGTATCATTTTCACATTAATGGTGGTGAGCAACTTCATCCTTTTTAATTCTTATCCATATTTTTAGGACAGAAATGAGTGGAAAAAAAATTCTAACTGACAAGTTATTCTAGTTACAAGCGGGTATCCCGCAGAACATCAGACCCTCCAATGGCGATGTGGTTCGCAACCCATCACACCGCGTCTCCCGCGGGGCGAAAAGAGAAGGATGGAGTGCCGCATCAGTAAAAGTGTGACAGTCCATTCTTTCTGCCTACCCTTTCCGAGAGACGGCGTGATGGTTAGTTAGTTAGTTAGTTAGAATTACATGTTTTAAGTGTAAATGCGTTGTTCATTTGCAATAATTCACATGTCCATATTACTATTATAATTGTCAATACATGTACCGTTAAATACACATAAGTCTCATATGAGGCCCTTCTGAAAAACCTGAAAAATATATACTTATGAAAAAAAATTAAATGTATTTTCTTTTTGTGTCCTAATAACACTATGAATTTCACTAAAGATATTTTTTTAAATCAATATTAACAATTTGTGTTCGAGAGGGTTAGACTGAAAAAACGTGGCACGATAAAATCAATCAAATATTAAATGTCAAGATGGATCAAGTGGAGTATAACTGAAAATATATTATAAAGATTAATTATTAGAAATACAAGCTCGAGTAAACAAGACAGCTGCAATTTCTGGTGGTCTAAAATCCACAATATGGATTAACAAAAACATGGCCATTGAAAGTAAGATATGAATCTACAAAGCAATAATAACATATGGCGTCAAAGCAAGGGCAGACACAATAAGGACAAGTTTTGAGGACTTCCGAGATGAAACACCGAGGACGACAGCAGGTAAGACACTGAGAATCTTACTCCTCTCAGTTTTAAAGCGTACAAGGTCTTGATAATTCCGGTTTGGCATACGTGCCAAATACTCGAATGATACATACTAAGCTCCTGGCTCTCATGATGCTCGTTAGAGGGGCTGCTTGGTCAACTTACGTACAGAACCAACCTGCCTCTTGTGATACCGGTGGGAAAAGCAATAAGCCTGCTGAACGCGGCCTCCTCGGAGATTGAAGTCTTTCGTATAAGTGAAAGTACGTTCAGATAACAAATATTCTTGACTTTAGAGAGTATCTTGTCTTCCTAATGTCGAACCATATCTCATGCGTTCCAGGTATTATATTTTATATTTAATTTATATATACATTTTATTTATATTCATGCTAACCGAAAGTAAAGTCACGATATACAAGGCATGCGTGCAAGGCATGATCGATTGGTAAAGGACGACCTCGCCAAGAGTACCTAGACCAGATTTACCGAGATATGGGCTGCACCTCTATGCGGAGTTGAAAAGAGTTGCCGAGGACCGAGCGGAGTGGAAGAGGATATGCGTCGCCTTGCTGCAGACCAATCGTTAGATTGAGACCGGAGAAGAAGAAGAAGATGCCTTAAACATTGATATTGTCTGTAATGTCTGTTGAGATAATAAACTGATTTGATTTGATACAGTAAGGACAAGTTTTGAGGACTTCCGAGGATGATAGCAGGAAGGACTATTCGCGATAGGGTGAGGAACACGGCCATCCGCGAGATCTGCAAGGTGGAGGATGTCGTGAGATGGGGCAGACATAGCAGAATATACTAGAATGCGCACGTGCAGGGGATGGATCCCACCAGAATCCCACACGCTGTGGCGCATCAGATTCCTGCCGGCTGCCGTCCCCCCGGAAGACCGCCGAAGAGATGGAGAGATAGCTGGGAGTCAACCTCCCAAGAGAGGCCAGCCTGATTTCAGGAATAGACAAAAGATCTATAAGGAGAAGAAGAAGAAGAAGATGATTTGATATCTTGGTTGCCTCCGAATTCCCGCAGATACGTCAGCTCTTGGTTCCAGGATTATTTTTAGGATTCTGAAGCAGAATCAATGAAATAAAATAACACCTCAGGCTTTAATTGCGGTTTTTTATTATAATTATAACCCCCGTTTTAATACGACATTGAAACGAAATACTGAGATGCACAATTTGCTGCCGGTTCAATGACATTCGCGTTCTACATTCTCTTTGGGAGTCTGGTTGATTTTTCCTTTCTACTCGCATCGCGCCCGCCATGCCACCAGCGCCATTGTCTAGGTCAATGGCAGTATCAACATACGAGGCGCGGGGCGGCGCGGCGGCTATCTCCTTTATCTCTACTTGTGCCGGCCACGTGCTAACTTGTCTCTTGTGTTAGGTAAACTAATTAATACGTGTTAGCTCATGAATAATGTTAACACTATGGACGAAAAAAATATACAAAAGAGCGATTTCAACTGTGTTGAAGACGTATTGTATACCCCAAATATAATAAAATGAACAAATATAAATATATCCACAGAAGCAAAGATGGCAGTACACAATGGAGTTCTAGTGCCAACCCTCATGTTTGGAAACGAAGCTTGGAGCTAGCAAAAGAAGGATGAAAGCAGGATAAATGCCGTAGAAATGAGATCACTAAGAAGAATGTGCGGATAAACGCTGTATGATAGAATACCGAACGATGAAATAAGAAAGAAATGTAAGGCAGGTGAATAAAATTAAAAAAGGATCCCTGAGATGGTTTGGACATATGGAACGAATGGATGACAGTAGAATGGTTAAAAAGATGTACACAAGCAGCGTGAGTAGGGAAAGAAGCCGAGGACGACCGAGGAAAACATGGCATGACCAAATTAATCAATTACTAAAAGGCGGCCATATTCGAAGTCGGAATAATCGACGTGCGTGCATGGTACGATGTATGAATGTAGAGGAAGCCCAAGAGGTATGTCAGAACAGGCCATTGTGACGATCAATCCTCTCTGCCTACCCCTCCGGAGAAATGGCGTGATGGTTAGTTAGTTAGTTAGTTTATGAACAAATATATTTTATGATTTGGATATTTTTTTTAAACACTTTTTTGCATTTCTTCTATATTCGCCATACTTTGTATTGTAGATGCTTTATTTCTCTTTTTCCTTTTTATATACTTTGTATATACAACACTCACATTAAAACAATTTAAATTACGGATAACCAGTCTTTCTTTTGTGACACATATTATAAACATACATATTTAAAATATTATTATAACATCAAGTCCAATTTCGGATTTTTTTCCTTTTTTGTAAGTAACTTGAACCCCAATAAGAACTTTTAATTATTATTTTAAAACTTAAATCGAATCATAAAATTTAAATCGAATCATAATATTTGGTATAACAAAAGCATAAACGTTCCAAAATAAATCTTTATAACATCTGTCAGATCATATGAATAATTTTATAATATTTTAAATATGTATCTTTATAATATGTATCACTGAAGAGGACAGGTTCTCCGCCACATGCTTGTCTTCTATACTCGCCATACTTTGCGTTGTAGATGCTTTATTTCTCTTTTTCTTTTTTGTATACTTTTTATATACAACACTTACATTTAAAAAAAATTAAATTACATAGACATGCTTCGGATAATCAGTCCTTCTTCAGTGATACAATTTTGCACTTTTCACAAAAGTTATATCGGGCAACAAATGCCATTCCTCAGTGTATATATTTGTTTGAGAAAAAACAATTTATAAAAAAATCCATTGTGAATCGACAACACCAAGTTAATATAAATTAATTTTCTGTATACTTTTTTGGTAGAATTGTATTCTAAAATTGCAAAATTAATTTGTTTTTTATTTCCACTTATTCTTCTAAGTCCAACCGATTTCGATAGTAGATAAAAGAACAAAATAAACAAAACTAAATGCTTCTCTATTTTAATGCCAAGTTTTCTTCTTTCTTCCTCTATTCCAAGTTCCATTTACATCGTAAACATATACATTCTTAACCATTCGTTCTTCATTCATTATTTCCATCCGTCCAACCCATCGTAATGATTCTTTCACTATTATGTTCAAAACACATCATTCGCACTGCATTCATTTCTTGTATTTTCATTCGACATTATCATACACATATTATCCATCTATTCATCTAAGAGATCTCATTTCGACTGCATTTATTCTAAATACTTTCATCCTTTTTTTGCCAGTTCCATGTTTTACTCTCATTCATAAGGTAAGGTACAAGAATACTATTGTTATTTATGTAAAAAGGGGTATCAATTATGAAAATTCTCTCACGATACACCCCATATAAATCGAATATACAAGCTTTTTAATAATAAACAAAAGCTACATAGTTTCCGTTTTTTAAATTATGCTTTATTGATTGTATTTCAATTCCAAGTGGTTTGCGTGTATTTGTTATATCTAAATTTTAAGCTTTTTATCCCTAAGCTATCTTCTCACATTACTCTTGGTATGTACTCGTATGTCAAGAAAAACACTGTAGCAAACATAAATATAACTAACTGTTTAATTTAAACACTGTTCTAATTTACCGCAATTGATTATATTTCTTTTGAAATTGTCGCGACAGCTGTTTCGCAAACCGATGTGAGCATCATCAGGTGTTACAGTCAACTCTATTTACTGTTTAAATAAAAAAACTTGGTTAAAAATATCACGACTAAATAAAACCAATTGCGATATTCGTAACAAAGTTTTTTATTTAAGCAGTTAATAATGTTAAAATATCGAAGTGCTTCCGCCAAAACAATGGATTAAATAATCAACTTTGGTAACAATTACAAATTAAACACCTGATGATGCTTACATCGGTCAGTGAATAAGCTATCTTGACAATTTCAAAAGAAATATAACTCAATTGTGGCATTCTATAACACTGTTTTAATTAAACAGTTAATCATGTTGAAATATCAATGTGTTTCCGCCAAAACAATGGATTCTAATGAATATAATTATTTTATTCAGTATTTAGGAAGACACCCGATTGCCAAGTATCTTATGAGTAAACACAAATACGTTAAATGCATACACACATTGATATAGCTACATATAAAGGTTACGGTTCTTCTAAGCTCACTATCTTGTTCACATACATTACGAATAAGGACATTACATTACTAAGTTACACGGGATTTTTTTCTATTTCTAGCTGTCTATAGAAAAACACCGCTAGTTCTGTTGTATAGAGCAATTGCGGATTCTTTCTGTAATGTGTTCCAGAGATAACACTTTAACAGCCTGTATATATAAGCTTGTCTTATATACTATAGCTAGTTGATATTACGATAAGCAAATACGTAGTTTAAGTTGTACTGCTAAATAGATGCAGTTGTGTTATTAATTTTAGATCATTTCCTATATACTACATATAATATGACAATGTTTTTTTCTAATACATTTTAATATGTAAAAATACTGAGTAATTGACCATTATCATGTATTCCATTCCATAAATTTAATTTAATTTTGCTATCTAGAGAAAAAATACAAAATACTCATATAGTAAACCACAATTTAAACTTTTAAAAAGTAACGCGAGAAGTAGAATTAGACAAATTAGTGTTCCTTATAGAGAATGTAACTTTTTTTTCTACTTTTGAGCTTATTTTTCTTGACATGTTTATATCATAAAGGTGTAGCCCCTTCGAAACATGTCGAGAAAAATAAACTAAACATTGGAAAATTTACAGTGTTTTAATTAATTAAAATCTTCGTTATGGAATTCCACAGCGTTAACGCCTTTAGTTTATCTAATAAAATAAAAAGTAAATTTTTGATAAACATTCCAAAAGGACGAATTTTTTATGAATCATTACAATATTTTTTCCATTTTTAAATTTAGAGCAAATAGTGTTTTAATTCATAAATATTCGTCAAAAACGAAGTTTAATAAGTATATCATATTTTAATTGCGTTATTTTATAATATTAGTTTATTAAATACGCTATTGTGTACCTATGTCAAAATTTTGTAAAGAAAAATTACTTACTATTCAAAATATGCCTTGAACAGATATTTTTTTTTGTTTTAGGGTAAATTTTTTCATAATTAAAAAATGGGGTCATCATTAAATTATTATCCGTGGCCCAATACTTTCGATTGTAAATTAATGAAGCCTCAAGAGTGACATATTGATGGGAAATAACAACCAACGGTAATTATTGTACCCGGACATCACGCAAAGGTCTTTTGAAGACCATACTTAGAACATAACAATTTTTTTATACCCACTCGACCCAACGCTCTTCTAGGCTTGTGAATTAATAGCCAAATCACGAAAAAAATGACACGTTAAAACAATTTTAATCATTCATTTTTAATTCAGGTCAACTTAGCTCTACAAAATGGTTGTGGACAATGTTGTTTTTTCTCAGTCATTAAAACTTTGACCTCGATTGCTGCATTTCTTGACCAGTAATTCTGGACTCGGAAACCAGTTTTGGATGGACGATAACGTCGAACGGAAGACGTCAAGCATTTTACCGCCAAAACAAAATTGGGCGTGGACTATAAATCTTTAGATAACATGACCAATTTCAAACCGAGTCGAACTGGGGCATGCTTCGCGTCTATTATACTTCGCCGGGCAACCGGTTGTTTTGGAACTGGTTGTAAAATTCGTCATTTCCACGATTTTAACGACTTCTTCCATTTACCCGCGATAAGTGCCGGCAAATAAGGGTCCCAATATTAGAAGTCGTTTAGAAGTGGAGCATCTGGATCGAGAGGTGTAAATTGGGCTAGATGGGCGGCGCACGTTGAATATTTGGCACTGATTCATAATTACGCCGGGTATTTCAAAGTGTTGAATTTGTAATAAATATTATGAATTTATGCGCATTCCAATTAGGTGGCACACGGGCCGACCAGACCCGGGAGAGAGGCGCAAAGTGGAATAATTATGCAGGTGATTTTTGTAGGGAAATTGTGCTGTAGTTAGCGAGCTTATTAAATGTATGATACTATTATACTAAAACATATGGAAACAACATTTTACCACATGTTATATCATAGTTAAAGATAATATAGATTTAAAGATAAAAAATTTGATAAATTTTATTTTTACAATAATTTTTGATGGGGCATTTACTTTCTCACTATCCATAATTAAAAGAAAATTCAAATTTTAATAATTGTACGTAATGTTTATGAGTTAGACACATTAAACCTGTGTATTATTACCAGCTGATTACAATAAATCAATCATTTTTTGTGTACCTTAAAATAAACAGTATTTTTTTGGAATTCCTTTTATACCCTGATTAGATTTTAAATATGGTAGTCTTCAGTTGCTTTCCATATTTACTGTATAACCCAATTACTGTATACAACTTTTTAGCTATTATTGCTCATCATATCACTCATGTGATAGCCTACCATTTTATTGTCACGTGACAATCACACTGTCATCGGCGGGAATCAAATGCGGGACCTAAGGTGTAGCAGTCATAGCACTTGTCACTTTGCCAAGAATGTCAGATTATATTAAAATGTATAATTTCTAATTTAATAAATCATTAACTGTTATGCATAGCTGGATAAATTTTGAGCTAATAGATGATTGGCAAAGACTGCCAAAATTATCAAAAATAAATCTATTTAAATGTTTGAAAATAAGTACGTAAATATACAATATAATAGTAAAAAACAACATATTAGTTATTTAAGACATTCACTTTGGTGGTATTCAAAATATGTACCGACAAAAAATTATTCTTCACAGAAAAAAATGACACTTGAATAGTTCATTTCTTCGTTTTAGCAATCCGGAAACTGAAAACCGCAGTTTAACATAAAGCACTTGTATGCGGATATGCGCGGCCCCCGTGAATATACGGGTATTTAAGTACTTCAAGAAGCTACGGAATTTTCTATACCTGTTTTGCCGCCAGTCTGTCTAGGGTGAATCGGTAAATTGTAAGATTGAATAAACAACGATTATAAAGTCACGATTATTTCAATCAACACGAAAAAAAATGTATCCTAGTAGTTTTGTTTGTCTGTAATATATATATATGTAACAACAAATATTCAGCTTATACTATAACACACATAGGTATACTTAGGAAATCCCAATGATATACTTAAAATGTTTTTCATACTTTCAACTTACTAATTAACAAACCATCATGCCGTCTCTAAAAGGGTGTTGGCAGATATTAAAAACTGAATTATAATCATTTGTCTGTTTCTTTTTTATATACTTTGTATATACAACACTAACTTTAATTAAAATAACATATCAGACATGTTTCGGACAACCGGTCCTTCTGCAGTCATACATATTATATATATTATAAAATTGTTTACTAATATGATCAATTTTGACAAATGTTATAAAGATTTATTTTGGAACAACTACAACACGAAATATGGCGAACATAGGAGAAAATAAAGTATTATTCTTCACTAGTTTCAATCCCAGAATTTGATCACAGTAAAGTGTAACAATTTTGCTGGTTCCTGGGATGCCACTTGGGCCTTTAATGTGGTAGTTTTCCGTCGCTTTCCACATTATTTGAAACCAATTTATATATATGTACATCTTTTTATCTATTGATTCTCAGGAAGTGCGATAGGTAGCTTATCTATCGCCATTTTATTGTCAGTGACTAGTTATACCAAAGACAGTGAGACAATCACACTGTCGTCGCCGGGAATCGAACCCGGGATCTTCGATGTGGCAGTCATAGCTCTCGCCACTCTGCCAAGAAGGTAGTCAATTTTTATGTTTAAATAAATAGAAATACACTATGTGTTTTCGTAACACTTGAATACATATATATAGTAAATTAAAGTGTTGTGAAAATACAAAGTTTGATTCTAATTATTGAAATATAATTCCATTACACAAAGTTTAAGAAGAAACGATGTGGCACTCCATCCTTCTCTTTTCACCCCGTATATATAGGCGTCTCCCGCACATACTTCGATCGTCCAACATCCCCAAAATAAATCTAAAACAAATCATATAGAATACAATGATAAAAAATAAAATAAAAACAAAATAAAAATATTTTAACACATAATGTTCTTTTTAGATGGTGCACATGTTGACATGGACGATCCGGAATTTTGTGTTTATTTCATTTATGTTCCACGTATCAACCGTTTTTTTAATTAACTGTAATTTGGCACTTATAACAATCTAACACCAGCAAGAACTTTAAAATAATATTGAAGAAATTATACAAATTGTCATTGTAACAAATGAAAAATTATTTTTACACCTGTCATAATTCTTTATATAAACGAAAAAACTAATATAATTTTAACATCAAAACAGTACAAAAATATTACGTGTCACAATTAACTATTATAAAGTGCAGCAACAATAAAATTGGCCAAAACAATTCACTCATACACGAAATATCTTCAAATTTACGGGAGCACCACAAGAACCAAATCAAAATTTAAAAATCAGAACCATCAAACTTTTACTAACAGTATAAAAGTATTATTGTCCTTAAGGTGAAGAATTGGTAAAAAATGACATATAGGTATGTTTAAAACATTTTGTATACCTAAAAATATTGAGTATTTTTAATAGAATCGTTTATATATTTTTTCCTTCTAGAATTAGGCTTCTAACATTCAACCGGTGTGGAATAACACTTTTTTATTGGTAAATCCCGCGATGTTTACATTTAATCATTCTCCCATTAAGCGAGTATAAAGAGCTCAGCGGAGTTTACACGTACCAAATATAGGTTATGGAGGTATTTAAGCATTTAAACTATGTAAAATGTAAGTATAAAATTTACATTTTCTGTTACTACACTGCTTCAATAGACTGCCGATGACTTTAATTGGAATGTTAAACGAAAAATTTGTGTCTATAATTAAATCAGATAGGTTTTTGGGTTACTATGTCGATATTCGGTAATAATTGACTTTTACATGTGATACCTATAATATACGGAATTTATAATGTAACGATTTTTAACATATACAATGAAAAGCTTTAAAGCTTACCGCGTTGGTGTCACTTGGGAGTTCGTTTGTTTTCATATGAACGTAAATTTTGCTGTCTCATTATAATTTGGATGCAAATATTCTACGTGGGTTGCGGTGTCTCATTAGAACCGAATTAGAACCTTAAAATTATTGATGTTGTTGATTGAAATTTCTTGGTAGAAGTTCATTGTAAATAATGAAAATATTTTTTTTTTATTAAGAATTTTTCTATGTTTATTTTTAGTGTAAAATCTACTTATTAATTTTCGTCTTCGACCGGTTTCGGCAGCTCGCTGCCATCTTCTGGTCTGGTCTTCAGAAATACAATTTAAACTATTGCATTTATCTTCTTCCTTGTAGAAATATGTGGTCTGTTCTCCAGAGTGTTGCTTTTCCTGTGAGGTAGACTCCCAGCTGTCCTTCCATCTTTTAGGAGGTCTTCCACGAGGACGAGTCCGAGGCTGATTATGTTGTGGAATATAGGGGAGTCTGGTGGTGTCCATTCTTTGAACATGACCGTACCAGTCCCTTTTTCGCTGTCTGCTCCATCTTATAATATCCTCAACCTCACATATCTCTCTAATTCTGATGTTTCTCACGCAATCTCTCAGTGTCTTGCCTGCTATCGTCCTCAGTGTCTTCATCTCGGAACTCCTTAAAATTTGCTTAGGAAATATTTCGGAAATCTTCGGAAAAATTTGCTTTATTTCATTTATATGATTTTAAATAACTTATTATGGTTCCGATGCATAATAGAAAAATCATTTTAATACATAGATAGTTATACCTGATAACATGTATTATATCTATTGTTGCATTACCATAAATATTTACATTATTTAATTTTTTTTATTTAAATATATAATTCTTATCGAGCTACCATTTTCTGCTTACTTAATATTCAACAAATGTTTAATATAATTAGCCATAAGTAGTCCAATTTTGGACACATGATTCCCTCCCAGATTATCCAAGTTTCAAGTTTCTTAAATTCATCCTTAGGGTGTCAGTGAATGGTTTGATGGAGAATGTGTCTCCCTGTCGGACTCCCCTTTTTGATATCTATATTTTGAGTTGGTTCATTACGTTGTATTAGGGAGTGTTAAAATAAAATATGTTTTGGAAACAGCGTTAATATTAACAATATTTTCAAATACATTTAAATTGTTTGTCTATACAAAAATTCGAAATAATCTGTAAAAATCTGAATTCAATTTATAAACTTTACGATAATATTTTTTTGTTTTGCGGATTTTTACATGTTTAAAATATAAGGTAAAGTGAACGATGTTAATTTTTTTGTAAACAACACTAACTTTTTTAAACATTAAAATTAAAATGCAAAAATGTTTCGGACATACAAGCCCTTCAACAGAGTTTTATTAGTTTTTGGATATACAAAATAAATAATTCCAAAATGTTTAAAAATATTTAATTTGTGTATACAAAATCTAACAAAATATTCATGATGGGCTACTGTATCCGAAACAAAAAGTTACTGTTGTTTACAAAGTAGTTAACATTGTTCAGTGAATCCGCAACACAAAGTTATGGCGAATATAGAAGAAATAATAATAAAGTACTGATTTTAATTTTGGATTAAATAAAAAGTGTGATAAATTATACATCACATAATAAGAAAAGAAAAGCATTAATTTGGATTAGATATCAAGACTATTGGATGAAAGTTGTTTTGCTTTCGAAACCAATGAAGAAAAATATTATTTCAAGTTTATAAAATTAATGTTTAAAATCAACCGCCTCGAATATTTAGTTTAAGCATCCAAAAAGTACACCGTGTAAATGTATTTTTGTACTTGCTACAAAACTAGATACATACCATAAGTAGATACTTTTTTTGTTTTAGTTTGAGAATGAGTGCATTTGGCTGTTAGCCAAGTTTGTGAATGAGGCGGCCGAACTACCGTTAGTTGAATGGATCAGATGTGCGATGCCCCTCTCTCCCCCTTTCCTTGGCGGCCACTATCATTATCGTTTACTACTATCATCTCACATCACCCACACCTGTGCCTCTTCAACTATGGGGCGAATAGTAATTATATTATTAGCTTATCAATATAATTATACGTAACTATATTTGTACGCGTAATTCCCTATGAGATTATCTATTAGAGGTATTTTTTTTTATAAATATAACAAGCATAAATCATGTGTTAAAAACACGAGTAGTTATAATAAAATATTTTTATTAATAAAACCAATAAAAATATTTTATCATCTTATGAAATTTCAACTTATTGAACGCTTAGGCATCAATTTATAACACCGTGGAATTCCATAGTAATATACTTAGGAAATCGAAAATAACTTTGTTTAATCCACTATTTATTACAATACAATACAAACCATCACGCCGTTTCCCCGCAAGGGTAGGCAAAGAGAATGGACCGCCACGCTACTCTATCCTGACACACCTCTCTAGCTTCCTCCACATTCATACAACGAGTCATACACGCACGTCGATTCCTCCGACATACCTTCCTCCGATGACTAACATGACTAACTTTTAAAGTGTGATTAATCTGGTCATGCCAAGTTTTCCTCGATCTGCCTCGACTCCGTACCCCATTTACATCATTAACGTATACTTTCTTAACCATTCTTTCTCCATCCATGCGTTCCAAATGTCCAAACCAACGCAGCGATCCTTTCATAATTTTGTTCACAATACCTTCTTTCGCTCTACATTCCTTTCTAATTAATAAAATATTTTTTTTTAATATTAAAAAACACGACATTCGTAGAATATTTTTACACCTGAAGATGGAGGTATTCTCCAAAAAATGTCGTGTGTTTTGCCACTATTTAAAAAAAATAAATAGTGAATTAAACAAAGTTATTTTAATTTCCTAAGTACATTAAATTTCAACTGATAGAATTCTTATTTGAAATAATTGTTTTGGATTGTTCATTTTCCTATAATATACAAGTATTTTTTGATTATACGTTTGATCGCTTATTATAAATGGCAAATTATAAATCATATCCCCGAAAATCTGAATAAGCTGGAGATATATAGAAAAAGTATTTTGTTAACGTTAATATAGGCATGTTTTGATAAGTTCTTACCCCTTGTATGACCAGGACGGCCGCGAAAATGTAAAGAAGTCTCATCCCTCCGCGAGCTTCCTAAGCTCACTTTGCTTTTGTGTTGTATCTGAAAATCCAATTAATTAATTAATAAAAGCGTGTATCTTCTTTGACTGGAGTGAAAATAAACTTGACATAGTTATTTATCATTCAACCTTGGGTTTATAATCTTTATTTAATTTTTGTGTTTTAAACATGTATGGAGTTCTCCACCATAAAAGGTAATCGCGTTAATCTAATATGTATTTAGAGAGTTTAATTAAAAGCGTTATTAAATATTTTCAGTTTCTTGTAGACAGATGAACATTCTTGGTACGAAACTCAATTTCATTGGAAAATAATTTCGGCGGGCAGTAAAGAATGAAACCTGAATTCGAGTGCATATTTTTTATTAAATATTTTTTTTTCTAAATTACAATTTAGGAAATATTATAAAATAATAACTATAAAGAAATTCAAATAATTTGTAACTTACAGAATATTTATGACGCTTTGTCAAAATTTAATATATAATAATATAAATTTGTTTTTACAACATTTTGAATGTTTACAAATACTTTTAGACAAATCAAAAGATCTTCTGCTTAATGCATAATCCAATCTTCATAGGTGGCGCTAGTGTGTAGATTGAAATAAAAAATGTGAAGTGTGGTGTTACATAGTAGCATATATACAACTTCCAAAAAATTATCAGACATGGTGGTCGTAAGAAGAGTGGAATTGGGAATGTTTCAAAGGTTTTATATCTTAATCATCGCGAGAATGATAGATCAGGATATTTAGCCTTGATATCCTGATCATGAAGGTATAAAATCTTGGAAACATATCCAAGAAATGAATTCATATGTGGAAAAAACAGTTTTAAAATTCATAAAAAAAAAATCAATGAAATATAATATTACAGAATCAGTGCCTTAAATTAAAAAAAATAAGACATTTTTGTATTACAACCACAGTTTGAACGACCATTTTCTTATCTACTAATCACGCTAACAACAACAGCATTATCATTGTGAACCTGTATTCTTGGGAGACAATTTATAATCTCTCGAGTATTGTCATTTTTCTCCGGCTTCTATATCAACTAGAAAGTTGGAGTTTAAGAAAGAAGCATGACTATAATTTGTGACTCACGTCGATGTATAATATTGTTTAGGTATATTTATACAGACAGGTGTATTCATATCAAAGCTAAAGCAACTAGCTTTAAAAATATAAAAAAGGTAAAAAATGAAAAACTACTTTAGAAATTTATTTTTTCAAGCGTTCATTAGCATTTTAGGTTTAAACGTGATATTTAAAAAAATAAAAATAGTACTATTTATTGTTTCTACAACAATTACATAAAACATCAAATTAAATAATTAATTAAAATTTAAAGGTCAATTTTCTAGTTTTATTTTATTTTATAAAAATGTCACGGTGCCGTCCTGTGAATTCTGCGATTCCTAAACCATACATGAGGTATTCTATTGTTGCTGTGATTTCCTCCGATTCCTTTTGATCGTCTCTGATTTTTTTTAAATTTCAGGGTGGCGTAACCTCTTAAGGTGATTTGAAGTGTGAAGTGTTTTTTGTTTCAATATATTGTCCTGAAATTTGTTTTAAATTTTGTGTTCTTATTAAAATATACAAAGATTTATTTTAACTTAATAACATATTTTTTGAATATTAAAGATTCATTATTATTTTATAAATATTCTTAATGTTTCAGTTTATGAAACTTAGGTAAATAAAGTACATGTAAACGGGGAAAACGGACAAAAATAAGGGAAGACCGAGGAAAGCCTTGCAGGATCAAACCGATAGAAAATTAAATGTCGGCAAGAGTCGGAGTATTTGACGTGCGTGCATGCCACGATGTATAAATGTTGAGGAACGAGCGAAATATGCCAGAAAAGAACTGTGTGGTGGTCCATTATTTATGCTCACCCCTTCAAGGAGATGGCTTGATGATTATATAGTTAGTTGAAGCGTAGGTCCAACGTAGGTAATTTAGTTACGTAAGAAAAAGTTAGGCAAGGAAAATAAGATTTTTTTACCTATATAATCGAGTTCAGATAATATTGCATCCGACTGTACAGTGTGGTTGAAAGACAGTCTTAACATAACGAGTGGAAAATTGTACTGATTAGTTTATTACGAAGCATTGTACAAAATTTTTACAGATCGTTTTCGTAAGTAATAAAAGTAATGAATCGTTCTACAAATAGGTTAAGTGTTTGAAACGAAAATACTCCTTCGTTTTAGTAATAAAGTTGATACAGATATCGACTAGAAACTTATTTATTTTATTCTGATTTACTTTAAGTACATTTTAGTAGGAAGTCTATAAAATTGTGATGAAAAGAGATTAAAATACTCTGAGGTGTTTATAAATTGGGATATACTCGTATACTCGTAGTCACATAATTTACAAATATATAAACTATGTTTAAACTGACAATATTTTAGTCAACTCGATGGTGCAATTATCGTTTACTTAATTACAACATTTTTTTTGCATACAGCAGGTCGTTTGAACCTAATTACAGTATAGACTTAGTTTTTATCGATTATATTGAAACTCGTGACATGTGATAAGTAGCTAATCTATCACCATTTTATTGTCACGTGAATTCTGCTCCAGACCAAAGACAGTGTGACAACCACACTGCCATCGCCGGCAATCGAACCCGGGACTTTCGAATGGCTTACTTCTTACCTCTATACATTTCTTAATTTTTACGTCATAAAATTATATAATGTTACGTGTAACCAAATTAGTGAAATATTTTTCAGATAGAATTTACTTTACTTATATAAATGTTTTTACAAAAACAATTATACATATAATTTCACTGATTCCAATAAGACAAAAAATTGTCCTGAAAATATTATATTAAAATTATGTTTACTAGTAAAATTGTAAACAAAGGCGTTTTCCGTTTAAGTATGTTTTTCTGATAAATTCTTATTCTTCTTCTCCGGTGTTACAACCCTTGGTGGCTCATAGCATCCCCCAAGAAAAGTCTCCATCCCGTACTTTCTCTGGCCGCCTCCTTCCTTAATTTTTTGGCTATGTAAAACTAGTTATCAGATTATTTTTGTTGTTTTTGAATACGGTTGAGAGAATTCAAATATAATTGTTACACTACTTACAAAAAACAAAAAAAAACAATAACATGTCTTTAAATGCAAGTGATAAATTTCAAAATCGTTGTTCATTTTTTTGCAAATCTGCGAAAAATAATGAAATTATATGTTTTCCACAAGGATCACACAAAAAATTATATTTAAGAAATAGTGAAGATACATATCAGGAAAGAAGAGTATGGAAGTCCATTCTTTCTGCCTACCCCTTAGAAGATATGACGTGATGGTTAGTTTGTTAGTTAGTGAAGGTTTATGCGGTGTAGTTTAAATACTATAGAAGTAAACATTATGTTCAAGTATAATGAACATTTTCTCACCGGAAGACTATTCATACTGTAAGTAATATTGCGATCGACCTTTAGCACATATATCCGACCTTTTGATGACCTCATTTCCTATGCATTATTTCGCTCTCATCCTCCATTCCATGCTTTAAATGTCACAAGCGGAGTGAAATTGCAAACTTTAAGAAAAAGCACATGTTGCCAAAGGTCATTCCAATAATTGGCAAACTTTGGGAATTTTACCCATCTGCACCATTTAAAATGTGGATTCATGTATTTTTTTTATTTAAAAGCTGCGTAACTGCAAACAAACATTAATTTCATTTACTTCAAACGATTTGAAAAACGTGTCAGAGCAACACACACGTAATTATTTTTTAAAAAATTCAATAAAGTTTTAATTATTTAATAAAACCTAAAAAAAACAGAAGATGGCACAACACAAGTAGAAGCAAACTAAATATATAATTACAAAGAAATTTCGTATCATACCTATTTGTTGATGTTTTTTTTTTATTTTAAAAAAAGACTAACATCAAGGATTTACATCAATGATATTAGAATTTATTTTACAATCTTCAATGTGAGCAGAAAATAGCTCATTATTATGAAGAAGGAATCTGGTCGTGTCCAGGCTTGAACCCATGTCCCCTGGATCAGGAGCCAAGCGTTCTATCCCCTAGACCACCACCGGTTGAGGTATTAGTTTTGTAAAACTCCATATTAATTTAATAATAGTAAACACGATTGTTTAGTGGTTTTACTTTGACAAATTTGTTTCGCCTTGCAAGGGCATTCTCAAACTGCAGTTTCGTCATGTGTTCAATCAACGTGTGTAAACAATCGTGTTTACTATTATTATATTTTGCATATATATTTTTGTTTTTATTATTTAAAATGAACCAAGAAATTTCATTAAAAAATATTAATAATTTAATAAAATTGTGATATTTAAATATCGATGTAAAGGGTATAGCTCACTATATCCATTTTATTGTCAAGTGAATTCTAAACCAGACCGAAGCCTGTGTGATAATCTCACTGCCATCGCAGGGGATCGAACCCGGGACCTTAGGTGTGGCAGTCACACCACTTACTACTCGACCACGAAGGTCGGTATTGTATTATTGACGAAAACATGCATATCATTATTAACAATATACAATTATTTTGAAGCCTGCGTGCACAAAACAAATTTATTGAAATCCCATTGAAAACGTGTTTTTTAAAAATCGTGATATCGAAGGGTCATTTCGCATTTAATAATACTTCGTCTGCGGCTTGAACCTCTATACGTAATATTACCGACATGTGATTCTAGTCTCAGGTTCGCGGTGATGACCTGACTGGAGGTTTCGTTAATCTTTGTAACACGTTTGTTCCATTTTCAAAGTTGAATCGTGATTCAATAGCAATCTCTTCTATGGACGAAAAAACTCGTCGGGAGATTTTCTCTATCGGTTGTCGTAATATTAATATTATGCGTGTTGGGTCACTCACACACGCAAAAATTATGGTCCGTACATTGTCAGGTGCATATCGATGTTGGTTTATGGGTATTTGTAACAACATATAGTTGTGATATGATACATTTTTACATGTGTTGGTGGATAGTTATACGCAGTTTTTTTTATACAACAGGTCGTTTAAATCCAATTAAAATATGTACTTTTATAAAGCTATTTTACTGATCCTCGTGACATCTGATAGGTAGCTAATCTTTACTTAGGAAATTGAAAAAAACTTTGTTTATTTTTCACAAAATATTAAAAAATATAAAAAACACGACATGCTTCGGAGGATACCTTTTTTCAATTTCCTAATTATATTACTATGGAATTCCACAGAGTTAATGCCTTAGCTTTCAATAAGTTAGTAGCTAATCTATCGTAATTTTATTGTCATGTATATGCCATCGCCTGGAATCGGTCCCGGGACCTTCGGTATAGCGGTCAAAGCTCTCAATACTCTACCACGATGGTCCTTCCTGATATCCTCCCCTTTTGATAGTTATACGCATTTCTACGCAATAGTCTACACAGTTTAAAATAGTTTTTACGTTTAAATTATGATCAATGCATTGCATGTAAAAATTATTGTAAATTAGTAACATTTATTATTAGTATTACAATTATTATTATAAAAAATATATTTTATTATTATATGCTAGCTTAAAAGCTCCTATTTTGCGATGTTGAAGGGCATTGTTACTAATTTTTCAAATATTGTATAAAATGAACGCTGCATATGATATTTGATACCAAAAAATAAATATTAATGAATCAAGACAAGAATAAAAAAAAGATTTTATAATTATAATTGGTCATCTTTTGTAATTGTATACATTACATAAGATATGTATACAAAAAATAACTAACTAACTAACCATCACGCCATTTCCCCGGAGGGGTAGGCAGAGAGGATGGATCGCCACACTGGCCTGTCCTGGCATACCTCTCGAGCTTCCTCTACATCCATACATCTTACCATGCACGCACGTCGATTGTTTCGACTTCGAATGTGGCCGCCTTTTAGTAATTGATTAATTTGGTCATGCCATGTTTTCCTCGGTCGTCCTCGGCTTCTTTTCCCACTCACGCTGCTTGTGTACAACTTTTTAACCATTCTACTCTCATCCATTCGTTCTATATGTCCGAACCACCTCAGGGATCCTTTTTTAATTTTATTCATGATGCAGTCATCTGCCTTACATTTCTTTCTTATTTTATCGTTCGGTATTCTATCATACAACGTTTTCCCGCACATTCTTCTCAGTGATCTCATTTTTACGGCGTTTATCCTGCTTTCATCCTTCTTTTGCCAGCTCCAAGCTTCACTTCCATACATGAGGGTTGGCACTAGAACTCCATTGTGTACTGCCAAAAAAAATGGATACAGATATAATAATATATTAGATATTTGATGAATTTACGCAATTTGGAAATTAAATACAATATATAAACCTGTATAGTAAAGTGATAAATTATATTCAACAGCTTTAAAATTTATTGAAAGATTATTGATAATTTAAATGACGTTTTGACTCTGTGATTAATTTTATATCAGTACACCTGATAATTGTAATTTTTAGGAAACTGAAAATAACTTTTTTTATTATCCAAAAAATATAAAAAATCACGAATTGTTTCGGAGGATACCTCCATCTTATTATGTGAGTCTTTCATTGTTTAGTTTTTATTAAATATTTACACCTGAAGATGGGGGTATCCTCCGAAACATGTCATGTTTTTTAAAAATATTTTGAGGATAATAAACAAAGTTATTTTCAATTTCCTAAGTATTAAATTGAAAATAAAAAGGTACAACATCTTTTTAAAATGCATATATACGAGATAGATAAAATCCACTAATATTTGTATCCTTGACTGGTTTTGGAATCTCGCTGCTATCTATAGCTGCATTATATATGTATAGCTACATATAAATGGATTTCAATTTGAAGATTGTCAATTTATTATATGACAGATTGTAAGTTTAACTTGTAAGCTTCACGTGGTGTTAATTAGGTGTTTAAAATTATACCATATTTTTTGTAAGCTTTTAAAAGCTAATTGATATATTGTGGTTTAGAATTTATTTGTTGCATAAATAGACATAGGTTTCGTTCATTTCTTTTAATTTTATTTAATGAATTACGTTTTCTTGGGTGGTTTTAATAATTAATTAATTTTCAACGATTTCCCGCCGAAGTTTGCTTCCGGCGCGGTAAAAATTCGACCGCGTTCCATTTCCGAATTTCGGCGGGGCCGCGTGCCACTTGCGGCGGCGCCCGAAGGCTCCGGCCCACTTCGGCGAACCTCGGCCGCCCGCGCCCTGGCGGCGAATCCGCAAAGCGTGTTTGAATTCGAGAATGGAACGTGTTTTGAAAGTATACACGGAACCTGATTACGATATTTTGAATTTCGAAGACGGGGGAGAAAATCTTTTATTTTTTTTACAAGATTTTTATGGATGTTAAATTTGAAAATTGAAGCATTCTTGGTTACCAAATGGGAGCGAACACGTCGGTAGGTAATTGGTTATTTTTAATACATCATTTATTTAATGAGTTCCCAGAAAATATTCTCTCAAGAATTTGAGAAGAAGCTAATTTAATTTGAAGATTCATTAAACGATAGATACAGTTTTTTATTAAACGATATATAACATGAACGTGGATGAATTTGTATATTTAGGAAGTATGTTTAGAAGTTAAGATAAATGTTGAAAGAAGTGTTGGGGGTAACAATAATTGCGATTAAAGTTGCTTAAGCAAATTTAAAAAAAACTATGCACATTGGTGTTTTTGTGCCAATTCTTGTATATGGAAGTGAAGCATGGAACTGGTTAAAGAGGGATGAACATAGAATAAATGCAGTAAAAATTAGATTTCATAGAAGATTGTGTAGTAACTCTTTATATGATAATGAGTCAAATGCATTTATAGGAACTGAACGCAATGCGAATGAAAGTGTTATGAACAAAATAATGAAAGGGTCATTAGTATGGTTTGGACACATGGAAAGCGTGAACGAAGAAATGATGATAAGGTAAGTATTATTAACGAGTATATGTAAACACAACAGCAAATAGAGAAAGACAGAGGAAACATGGCACAACCAAATCAATCAAACATTTAATCTTGGACAAGTGATGGGTTGGAGAAATCGACATGCGTGCTGAATATGATGTAGAGGAAACGAGAGTTATATGTCAGGAAAGAACAGTTTGGCGGTTTATTATTTTTATCTACCTCTTGGGGAGACCAGAAATATCTGGAGATTGGAGAATTGAGAGAGATGTCCAGTGACAGTGCCAGTGGAGGACTGTTGTAGAGGAAGTCAAACGACCTTCGTGGCCGGATGGCAAGTGCTATGACTTTCACACTATCATTAGGATGGTGTAGAATTCACGTGATAATAAAATGGCTATAAATTAGCTACCTATCGCATTTCATAAGAATCAATATGATAAATACATACCTTTAACATCGATTTAGCTCTCGCTGTAATGGTGTTAAGAGCGATTTAAAAAAATAACTGATTAACTAACCATCACATCGTTTCCCAGGAGGCGTAGGCAGAGAGGATGGACCGCCAACCTGTTCTATCCTGACATAATTCTCGCGCTTCTTCTACACATCGAGACATGCACACTCGTCGATTGTTTCTACTTCGAACACGCAATGTCTTCCTTGGCCTCCCTCGACTTCTTTTCCTATAAACACATCTTGTATATATCTTTTTAACCATTTATTCCTCATTCATTTGTTCCATATATTCAAAACCATTTTAATGAACCTTTTTTTAATTTTATTTAGAATGCATTCATCCGCCTTAGATTCTTTTCTACTTCATCATTAGATATTCATAAATTATTTTTTCGGACACTCTTCTTAGTGAGTTCATTTCTACGATATTTATCCTACTTTCATTCTTCTTCTGCCAACTCCAAGTTTCACTTCCATACGTAAGGGTCGGCACTAGAAGTCTTTTGTAAATTAATATGATAAAATGTAATATGGCGCATATCGTTATATTATTCTGGACAATTTTAGACATCTTAGTAAGAGCTCTGACTTCCATACCGAAGGTCCCGGATTCGATTCCCGGCGATGACAGTGTGATTGTCACACAGGCATTGGTCTGGTGTACTCGTAGAATTCTCGTGACAATAAAATGTCATAATAATCAATATAATAGCTAAAATAAATTGTATACGGTATTTGAGTTCAAACTACCTATTGTGTACAAGAAAAAATGTATATTTGATCTAATATAAAAAAAGGTAACGCCGAAAAACTAATGCTTCTATAGTTTACAGTATTCATAAATCTATTATTGAGCTATAAAATGTAAAGTACTGTTTATACTGAAACTATTAATATTTTAAAATAACCGTAATAAACGAAGAGGGTATAATGTATGCTTTATGAAAGTGATCGTTGTACTGGCACCATAAGGTAGGAATCTCCTTGCCGCGAGGGCCGGCAACCACTTTGAATCATTCTCCACAGATTCATCCCGGACCTACCGGACCACGCGATCGAGCCCGCGAGTCTGCCCCAGCCGGACCACCAGAGATAACGACATGTTAGTCACTTTTAACGAACCCATTTATCCGGTCAATAAAACCGCACTGTCGGTAATAATCAAAGAATTTCGAAATACACTTTTCGATGGCGGCGTAGGTTGTAAAATGTTTTTAAGTGTCATACTAAAAGGTAGGAACTATTAATCTTCATATTCCGAGACAACTTAATTCAGCGACCTTTTGAACGAAAATAGGGAAATGGAGACACTTTGCTCTACATGAATAATGATCCATGATTATAAACGGATATGACACTGAGATCATATATACACTTGTCTAGAATAATATAACGAAACGAGCCATATTGCATTTAATTTGTTTATTTTGTAATTGACAGAATAGATTCCGTAACATTTTAAATTGATATAGAAAAACATTTAAGTGCAATACATTTACATAAAAAATTTAAGCCTAAGACAATTAAAACGATATTAAAGTTAATAATATTTTACATAATTAATTAAATGTTCCATTGTTTTGGGCGAAACACTATGATACCTTAACATTTTAAACTGTTAAATTAAATAACATTGCTTTTTGTATCACAATTATATTTTATTTTACGCGACAGCTGTTTCATCAACCTATGTTGACATCATCAGGTGGTAAAATAAAATATAATTGTGATACAAAAAACAAAGTTTTTTAATTTAACAGTTTATAAAATTTACATGTTATTTGTCTATTTTATGTGTAATTGTTCCTTCTAATTGCTGTTATTATTATTACTATTATTTATTTTACACCTTTAAAATGTTGTAAACGTTTTTTTCATTAAAATAATTAGGCACCTAACTCAACTCCAGCATAAATTTCAAAATTATATCAAGTAATTTTTCAAATTGACATGAGAATAAATACACGTAAAGGTTCGAAAAATTACGAAAATTTGACAGTTGATATATTATTGTAACACCTGATGTTGTCAACATAGGTTGACGAAACAGCTGTCGCGAAAAATGAAAATACAATTGTAATACTTAAAACAAAGTTTTTTTTAAATTTATCAGTGTATAATGTTAATGTATCACAGTGTTTCGGCCAAAACAATGGACTATTTAATTATTAATATTTTTATTAAAGAAAAAAGGATTAATAAATAAATGTGCTAGAGATGAGCTATATGAACCCGATTTACAATTAGAATGCGACTTGATTTCTTATATTGTGGTAGGATTACTAGGTAGTGAAAAAAAAAGTATAAAATTTAACTGGTTTGCTGAAAACGTCCGTTGTTCTATTAAATTTAATAGGAATGACATGTTTGCCCTGCTAAGGCATTAACAAATGCCCTATATATAGAGAGAAAATACTGAGATATTTGATAATTCCTAGCAAGGCGCAATACCTGTACGTGATAAACCTTCTAGAAAGCAGGCGTTTTCATTAATATTAGATATTTATATGCGAGTATATGTATTATTTGTCATTATAAAATATAATTATCATCACATAATATTTAATATACAGGTAACTTACATTTTATTATATTATATTGTTTGCCGTTTTAACAGATTCTTAAATATTGATCCTCGATACATTTTACTTTCATGTATTATTTATTTGTTTATAGCTTGCACACTAATTAAATTGAAAATATTTTAAGCTAATTTATTGAAATTAATTAACCTACTCAGCATACAAACTTCCATGAATAAACAGGTGTATTAAAGAAATCTGAGATGGAATGTACAGAGATTTATTAATTCATTCGCGTTTTGTTCATTATTATAATTTAATTGGTTTAAATTATGTACTCTTTAATTTCCGTTATATTACAAATTAAAACTAATTTTAATGATGGTACTTAAAATAGATTCAACATGAAATTATTGATATTATATTAGGTCCTTACATATGAAATTGGCGTTTTGTATGGGAGGAACATAAAGTTGATTTTTTTTAAATATAACGTATTTATTTAATCAAAGTATGTACCATTGCTATCTATGCACTTTTGCCATCTCATAGGTAGTTCATCGATCCCTTTACTAAAAAAAACATTCGTTCCAAATTTCGAAAAAAAATAGTAATCTGTTGGGGCAAGGTCCGGAGAGTACGGTGGATGTCTTAGACATTCCAATTGAAGCTCTTCTAATTTGGTAGCCGTCTGTTGTGCAGTGTGTGGTCTAGCGTTATCATGAAGCAGCGGTGGCCTAGAGCGATTAACCAGCCTCGGTTGTTTAGCAGCTAGCTTTTCCATCATGGTTTGCAGTTGCTGATAATAGACATCTGCCGTAATCGTCTGGCCAGATCTAAGAAAGCTGTAGTGAACGACACCAACACTAGTCCACCAAACGCTCACAAGTAACTTTTTGGAGTCAATTTTCGCTTGGGGTATGGTTTGGCTGGTTCGGCAGGGTTCAGCCATTGCGATGAGCGCTTCCGATTATCATACAGGATCCACTTTTCATCACTGGTAATGATTCGATTCAAAATCCCTTCATTATTGTGCCGGTTGAGTAATGCAACGCAGCAGTCAACGCGCGTTTGTCGATTTGCTTCACTCAATTCGTGAGGTACCCACCTTTCAGGCTTTTTCACCTTCCCAATTTGCTTCAAGTGGATTAAAACAGTTTTATCACTAGCACCGCAGCCTGCAGCTAACTCGGACGTGGTTTGCGATGGATCCGCTTCCACAATAGCCTTCAATTCTTCATTATCAACATTGGTCTCCGGCCGTCCACGGGGCTTGTTCTGCAGGTCGAAATTTCCAGAACGAAAACGTTGGAACCAAAAACGCACTGTGTTTTCTTTTGCGGCACCGTCGCCATACACATCAATAATCCTTCGAGCCGTTTCTGCAGCACTGGTGCCACGGTGGAACTCGTACTCGTAAATAACGCGATATTTCAAGTTTTCCATTTTGTAAACTGAGTGACGTAAAGAAAAAAAACAATGGAGGAAAAAACAAATGAATTATAATTTTCAAAACACAAATACTTGAGTAAATAGCTGTATAAATTTGAATTTGGAATCCCTAACCAAAGAGAAGATATTTGAGATCAAAGTTGCCAGTACGGCAAAACGCCAATTTCATATGTAAGGACCTAATATACGAGTATATAATCATTCTAAGATTTCATCCGTTTCATTTTGTTTCTTGTATCTTAATCTAAATATGGAATTTTAACTTTTACAATGGAAAGATATAGATTTTAGTACCATAATAGAGAAGATGGTTGAGAGGACAAACTACAGAGGACTCCCCCGATGGGAGTATTTGAAACGGGTGTGCGAGGGTCTCAAATATTTATATAAAGAGGGCTGCAGAAAACCTAGCGTAGTGGAGGATGAATTGCAAGACTTTGCTGCAAACCAATCTCTGTATTTTTATATTATTTATCATAAAAACTCTATATGATATTTTCTAATAATATCATAAAAATAATTTTTATTCTATGAAAACATTCGTTTTCTCCATATTTGTATATGTCCAATCTTATAAATATTTATGAATTTATATTCATCTGAAATGGATGTTTCAATAAAAAAAACAGTATATAAAAACATTCATTAAGAGGTCTAAAATGCATAAATGAGGAGCTATTCATAAATTATTTTTGAGTTTTTTATAATACATGATTTTTTTTGTTTCAAGTATACAAATCTTAATGGGTAAACTGGAGGAACGTCGGGGAGTTGGTAGAAGGCAGCTGTTCTGGCTGCGGAACATTAAATAGTGGACAGGAATTACAAGAGTTCAGAACCTGTTCCAGGTGGCGCAGGACAGAGATGCCTTTGCCTCAGTGATCGCCAACGTTGAGGGGACCTGACACGGCACCGAAAGAAGAAGATACGAATCAACTGTGCTGTTTTTTCTCAAGAGATATCGTTCTGCACTCTACATGTGTGCTTTATCCTGTTTTAAAAAATCTGAATTTTTTTGATAATGGTGACAAATTTAATATATATTATTTCAATCAATAATCAATTCTGAAGAAGTCCTGACCTTACAAATCTGAATGATTATTAAATAATAAATGAAATGAAATTATTGAAACCGAACACTACATGAAATCTTCTTTACGAAAGGACGGTGTGCACGAATAACCAACGTGTCAAGTATTTAATTATTTTTCGCGATATAAAGCTACCAAATGTTACTGCGGCATACTTAACTTTGATATCGCGCATTTCCATGCACTTGCAATTAAAGCGAAAGCAAACACGAATAATAACGGCCTTGTTTAAATGTAAAAGTGAATTTCACGAAAGGAAATGGGATGGGAAATCTTATAATGACCGTGTAAAAGCGAGCCGAAACCCCACGTCTGCGGAATCCAGATTAAAACCACCGCTAATGTCGCTAAATGTGTTTAAAAATGCATTACCATTACCCCAATCATGGGCTTTCGCTTGCACAGTTTCACGGTACATCGGATGTTTCACAAACGTAAAAATCTCTCTCGTTTTACTTGTACTTACAATGGTGGTAATGTGGGGATACGTCGTCTTATGCTCGTAATATTCGCGCAAGTTTTCGTAAAGATTTTATAATAATATTCAATGAGCTGATTTATAAAGAACCATTAAAATGAATTGATCATTTCAAGGGCGCTGTAGAAAATACTCATGTTACAAACTAGTTTTAAATCTATTTGTTTTTGTAACCCTAACAAAGCTTCAGTAGGAGCGAAATCGGTTGTTTCGATTAAACAATATAAAGTGGTGTAAAAACAAACATTAAAAGTTTTACAATTTTTTTTATAGTAATGCCACATAACAAATTAGGTGCGTCGTTCGTGCTTCTTTGATTATTTTTCTAAACTTTGAGGCCTTTTTTTAAATGCATTTGAGGTCAACAGGAAGATGGTTTCAGGACCAACTACTGCGAAGGCTCGGTCACCAAAGTGATTATATGCGCGAGAACAGCGTTCTTCTAGTTTGTTATTTATTAGATTATCAAAATTTATCTAATAAGATCATTTTAAAGCAATGAATTCAAATTAAATGATGCATTACTTGATTTTTTCTTAATCCTTCATTTGTTTCACAATGCATTATTTTTTCTTGTTCTCTTTTTTTTACTAAGATGGTTAATTGTTTACATAATCAAGGGTGGTTTTGACGACCTTTGTACCAGAGTAAGAGCTCTTCTCTAAGTCTTTGCCAATATTCCAGTAGCACAAAATTTATCCAGCGATGTATGACAGTTTATAATGTAACTGATTAAATTATAAATTATACGTTTTAATACAATGTGACATTCGTGGCAGAGTGACAAGTGCTATGACTGCCACACCTTAGGTCCCGAGTTTGATTCTCAGCAAAGACTGTGTAATTGTCACGTTGTCTTTGGTCTGGTGTAGAATTCACGTGACAATAAAATGGCGATAAATTAGCTATATGATAGTTAAGACTAATTACATACAGTAATTGGGTTTCAACTATATACAAATATGTAAAGGAATTGTACAATATAAATCTCAATTATAAATTAAAGTATGTTGATTTTAATATACTTAATTTAACTATTTTAATAACAATAGCATTGTTAAACCATGTATAATGTTTAAGTCTTTATTAGTGAAGAAAATAATACACATATACTACAATAAATAATAAAGTAATCAGTGTTTAAAAATGGAAAGTCACAAAGTCAGACAGCGTGTTTAACTAACTGTACATTTTCGTTAAAATTGGGTCGAAATTCCCAGATGATTGGAATATGCATGGCTAACTTTAAAACGTTTTTGAACCAAAATTTTGCATTCAAATAGAGATCCGATGGTTGAAAATTGTACAGAAGCAATTTTCAACAAAAAACAGATAATAGCCATAGACAATGTGGAGATAAACTGGGGTTCCAGTTATTACCGAATTTATTTTGGCTTTTGTTTGGCAGCAAGTGGAACATGTTCTTAATTTAAATTCAAAAGACAATAAGTGTTCTTGGTCTGATTATGCTCGGATATTGTTCATCTCACTTTTACTGTTACAATATTTAAGAAAATTACACCGTAAAGTTTTAAACTTTTGTGTATACGTTTCTGGAGTTTTTCACATCAAATTGGCGAAGTTAACGTTTCATTTAATGCTTTTTACCAAAGGTAGTTCTTACCCAACGAACATAAAGATTGTAATGTATTCAAATTATAATAAGAATCCATCATTATTTTTTTTACTATTTTTTACGATTTCAAGAATCCCCGTATTATGATTTTTAATATTATATTTTTTAATGATTATGTTGTATCCACCTAATCTCAATAGATGGCGTTAGTGTAGATTGAACTAAAAAATGTGAAGTGTTTCTCAAACATAGTAGCATATATACAACTTTTAAAAATTTGTCAGACGTGGTGGTCGTAAGAAGGGTGGAATGGATAATGTTGTTAACATAAAACGATCGCTTAACCCAACCAATGACAGGTCATAAGTCCTGTAAACGCCTCGACCACCATATTCTGTTTCCAAAAAAAAAAAACAATGTACATCTTCGTCTCTATTGAGATACAATTTATCCTTAAAAATTATTAACCCGCAATGGGTAAAATCCAGTATTTGTCTACAAGTATTTGTATACATTCAAAATGATGTTGTATCCAGTAAAATATAATAAAAAAAAGTTTTATGTTACTTTTGTAAAATAATCTGAAAAATAAAGTTAACAGCAATATCACTTTTTAAATCACTTTCGTTTCTATTCCCTTTTGCTTGATAGTTTCACTTGTACCCAAGACTCATTACGGCAATATAAAATAAAAGTAACAATTCAAAATTTATAACTACACAGTGAGTGCTTCATATGGAAATTCTCGAATTAATGAACCGCCACACTATACTTTCTTGGAGTCCTTCTTTCATTTTCTTAACATTCATACAACGTGTCATACACGAACTTCTATTTATTTAACTAGGTGGTCAACATTGAATAATTGATTGATTTGATTTGGCTATGTTTTTATCGGTATTCCTCTTTTCCCTGTTCTGTTTGCATCGTGAACTTTCGTGAACTTTCGTTGCTATTATTTTGTCATTAATTATTACATTATAATAATTACTCAATTTTAAGACTCATTAAATACTATTTTTTTAATATTTCTTATTTTTATTTAATAAACTTCACACAGTTTAATTTTGAAATGTGATTTTCTATTTATCGATCGATCTTATAAATAATAAAATATTTTTCTTTTTCTTTTTTATATACTTTTTATATACAACACTAATTGAATTTTTTTTTAAATTAAATAGCACACATGTTTCGGACAACCCGATCCTTTTTCAGTGATATAAAAAAAGCCTTTAAAAATATTATAAAATTGTTTACAAATATGATCAGTTTTGACAGATGTTATAAAGATTATTTTGGAACGTTTATGTTTTTGTGATAACAAATATTATGTATCAATTTAAAATTGTAAACAATTTTATATCTTTAATCACCGAGGAAGGACCGGATTGTCCGAAACATGTCTGATACTTTTTTTTTAAAGTTAGTGTTGTATATACAAAGTATATAAAAAAGAAAAGTGTAAAAAAAAAAACATCTACAACACAAAGTATGGCGAACATAGAAGATATTATATATTATATGAAGTTTTTTATTTTATTTCATCGATATCATAAAACAGTTAAATAGAATTCCTTGATAAGCAAATTTAAATTTATCACCCGATGAGTAGATTCCAGTAGGTTCTCAGAATGAGTTCGGTTGAACTCATGAACATACTTGCTATTCATTATTTAAGCAATGTGTTTTGAATTTTCAAGATCTTTTTATCAAACGTTATATTGAATGTAAACTTAGTTGGTATTATATAATACTTTTGTATTATTATTACGCTTAGCCGTATTCGGTGCTGTGTGAACCATTAACCTTGTTTAATTCTTTTATGTAAGCCCTAACAAAAGATCTCTCCTTACGTTGTGCTAGTAATTATCTAACTTATATAAAATATCTCACGAATTCAAACGTTAATTATATATATTCACCATTACTTTGTGTAGTGGATTCATTGGACAATGTATATTTCTTTGTAAACAACACTTTAATAAAAATTCAAATCAAATTTACACTAACATGTTTCGGACAAAGAAGCCCTTCATCAGTGTAATTGATTATTGTGTATACAAAGTAAATATTTAAATAAATTTTAAAAAACTTATTGAACTCTAAGGCATTAACACTGTGGAATTCCATAGTAATATACTTTAGAAATTGAACATCTTTGTTTAATCCACTATTTAATAATCCATTTAATAATCGTTTAATAATCCACTATTTTATTTCCCAAGCTCCCATTCCCAATCAAATGCAAATTAATAATTTATTAATTTCTATATATAATAGATTACGTCTTTTCAAATGAAAGTTTTTCTAAATTACATTTTTTTAAATATTTATTATATTATCACCATCAACTCGTATTATTATTATTTAATATTATTTATTAGTTCTTATTGTTAAAAAAATAATTGTTAGTACCTACTTATAACAATTAGCCCAGGTTAATTTTTAAATTTGAATTATTGTATCGAATTTTAAATGCGTTTTTTATTAGTGATTCCTTGTTAAGTTTTTATTATATTTTTACACCTGAAGATGAAAGTATCCTCCGAAACGTGTCGTGTTTTTTAAATATATTTTATTAAATAGCGGATTAAACAAAGTTTTTCGATTTCCAGAGTAAATTTTAAAAAATCTATTATTACTTCTATGTTCGACATAACTTTGTGTTGTAGATGTTTAATGTTTCTTTTTTTATATACTTTATATACAACACTCACAATGTGTGTACAAAGTATATAAAAAAAGAAACATTATCTATTATATCTGACCACATTCACGAAGAAAAGAAATAAACATTGTTCAATAAACAAAAGAGGGAATAAATGGTGTAGCTATTACCATTATTGTTCAATCAATTTCATATAAAAATATATAAATTTAGATATAATAAGAGTGTTTTAAATTTAACAGTAATATGTACAATATTATTAAACGAAAAAAATGAAATAGATAAACGAAATAGATCTATCGATTATTACCTAGAAAATTATTGTGTTTTTCTAATTTAAAAAAAAATAATAGATTTATTTGAAAAATGTTAGAATTTTGAGTTCATATTAAAAAGATATAAAAGACAGTTCAAAAAAAGATTTTTGTATTAAAAATATATTTGTTTGTATTCACCTTAACTTTGCATTGTGGATACACATTTTTAAAAATAAAATGACAATGTATTTTTAAAACACTTTATTTTACTTTTCACCGACATGTTTCAGTTGTGACACAAGTATTTTGATGCATGAATTTAAATCAAATTAATGCACCGAAAAAGGTTATGTTACAACCGAATCGTGTCTGTTAAAAGTAAAATGAATCGTTGTGAAAATACAAAGTGGAGTTAAATTTATTCAAATATATTTTGCATTACTAAGAGTGTGTTTGTATCCTGATTATATAAGTAAATATATAGTTAGCGCGATGGATAACATAATGAGCGCTTATACAAGTACATAATATTGCCTCCTTATTATTGGCAACACGTACCAACAATTACGATTTACAAGGTGATAAATGTAAGCAAACTCATACATCTTGCATAACCAATCAGTTTTACGAGTACATTGTTCTGTTTGGAATATTTAATGATGTTTATTTTATTAATACTTTTAGACCAATCGAGGTTGTTTTTTTAATGAAAAATGCAGAAAAGTTAAAAATAAATAAATTTTTATTATTATTTGTATTTAAAATAAAATAAATTAAAAACGCTACACTTTGTTTTTCACCACTATGCGGTTATATTAATTGCCGAGTACTCAAGTTTCTCCAGCAACAACACAGATTTACATGTATATATATAGTAGATAGAAATAGAGGGAGGGGGGGGGGAAACAATGGACTATTTATATATTAAATCTTAATATAAGAATTTGTTATGCAAACAAGAATATGATTCTAATATAAGCTCATTATTATGGAAAAGGAACCGGTATCTGTCCAGGATTAAACGTATGTCCCTAGGATCAGAAGCCGTATTTTTGATTACAGGAAAAGAAACGCGGCTTGCAAATTTAAAATACTTGTTACTTTATTTAATTTATCCCGAACTGTTTTTTAAATTTAAATATATCTTAAGACATTGTTTGGTTACAAGCTTAAGTTCACTACATAATGGGTATGAATAACTCTTTCTGAATATTAATTATTTCCTATAATAATAGAAACTAAAAAGGTTTTTGCGAGTTTTTTTATTTATTTTACCGTGATATTTTACGATACTGTTGGTGCAGTCACAACAATGAAAAGCTATTTTTAACATAAAGCTTGCAATAAATACGCTAATACGAGTTATGACGATTAATTCCTCTTTGAAACAAATGATTGCATTGGAATTAAATATAACGTAAATGTCAAACAAAAATACAATAATAATACCAATAATACGTCATATACGAGTATCTAGTAAGTTTGACAATAAAATTGTTATCGTAAATATTTTTCTAAGTAAAATTTTAACTCAGAAACATAATTACATTTAGACTCTAATTGATAGTACTTTACATTCTAAATATGGGTCGGCCTGATGTATGAACATGTCTAATTATTATTGTTCTTTGTTGTATCAGTGAGTATCACACATACGTTTGTACCCTCCCGTTACTCTCGTGAGAAATTATGATTTTCTGTGATTACGTTAATAACATGTAACGCATCTACATATGTGTTAATAGCCAAGACATTTGTAATTAAAATGGTAATAATACTCTGTCCCTAAATATTTAATTCTTTAACTACTAAACATATCTATGAACTACTAAAAATGGACAAGAAGACTGCTGACATGAAGACCGTGGGCGGGAAAAAAAAAGGGCAGGGCGATCGCAACTACGGTAGAAGGATGATCTGAACAGACACGTCGAAATAACCTGGATGCAGTCTGCACAAGACAGAGTGACATGGAAGCGAATGGAGGAGACCTTTGTTCAGGAGTGGAAGGGAATAGACTGAGGAGGAAGCGACAACAGAAAGACTTCCAATAAGTCCGACTCTCTGGCATCCTGAAGTGATCCTCGTGATTCCGCGAGTTCCGAGTAATGTAATCATGATCTTAATATCAGGGTCATAGTAGACAGAGGAGCAGTGTATGGGATATCTTTGACGCCACAAAATCTAGACCCACCAGCTGAGGAAAGATCTTCTTCTTCTTCTTCTTTCTTGTTGTAGACCTATGTGGTCTGTTCTACAGAGTGTTGCTCCTCCTGTAAGGTAGATCCCCAGCTTTCCTTCCATCTTTTAGGAGGTCTTTTTAGAGAGGCTGATTATGCAATGCAATATAGGGGAGTTTGGTGAAGTCCATTTTTTTAACATGACCGTACCAGTCCCTTTTTCGCTGTTTGCTCCATCTTATAATAACCTCAACCTCACATATCTCTCTTATTCTGGTGTTCCTCACGCGATCTCTCCGTGTTTTGCCTGCTGTCGTCCTCTGTGTCTTCTAAGGAAAAATCATTCCAATAAAAAAATCCTGGAAAAGGAAAAGCACTTCAGTAACACTTCTGAGGAAATCGCTGTGGCGAGAAGGCATTCGCCAAAGTGATCGCCAACGTCGGAAGGAACTAACACGGCACTATTAGAAGAAGAAAAAGATCGATAGATATGTTGCATGTTATTATTTTTGGTCCAGTTAGAGAAATGGACATATGGAGACTAGTACCACAGACTTACCGGTGCTAACGAATGGATATTACAATAATTTGCCTACACTCAACGGTTGTTCTGATTTCAGTCTCAAATTACGGCATTACACGGCCGTTTATTGTGATTTATTATGATAAATTCAAAACGGCATTTGGACGAATGCGAAGAGAGCGAAAATATTATCATTATAGCCTCAGTGAGAAAAATGCAAATTATTATTTCCGATTGCATTTTTTGCTCCGTATTTGATTCGTTACAACCCGTTAGATATTACTGCTCTTGTTAATGTTTTAATTGAAGTTTATTAATATTTTTACGTCTCTTTTATTTAAAATTTAAAAAATATTCAAATGTGTTATTTGATTAATTGAGACGGGTTCACAAGTCTATTAGAAATATAATGGAAATTCAGAAGAATAAACGATTATCACGTGGAGAATAATATCAACTCGATAGAATGAAACCAAACAAGCCGAGAAAATGAAAATGTTTTAATTCATAATAAAAAAAACACTCCACAGTCTTAACGTCATAAGTGTAAATATTTCAATACATTCAAAGGAATTTCAATATATTCAAGCTTTCTTATGGTGTTAAGAAATTTTCTTTAATGGTCTACTGTTAATGAAATTTTATAAATTAACTTACTTATTATGAAATTTATAATTAAATCAAATACAATATTTCAATGTAAATGTAATTTTTATGTACGTTAAATTATACAAGTACATATGTTAATGAAAAAACATTGACAAATTTTTAAAATTTTGAGAGTGGATTGGCTAAAGTTAAAAAATCTTATATTTTTCATTTACTCGAAAATAAAATATATTTTTAATGAGTGACAGATTTGGCTTCGCGAGGATTTTATCAAATATTTAATAATGTCCCAAGAAGAAAAATATGCCACATTGTGAAAAGATAATCTAATTCATAGAAACGATTTTAATCAAAATTAAATCATAATATTAATAGGCAAAAACTCGAATGTCATCAATAAAGAGCAGGAGAATATTTTGAATGCAAGAAAGCGAGAGAGGAATACTTCTTTGAAAATTATTATGATTATTGTTGTTTAGTATAGAAAACAAAAGGAGAACAATTTGGTATTATTGATTGTGAAATTTAAAGTGTGTGAAAAAATTTATCTATAATATTATATATGAAAAGTTTAAACTGATTACGAGTGAAACTAGTTTTTAACGATAGAAAATTTTAATTTCCGTGAATATTTCACGGGTTGCAACTAGTACTAAATATTACGTGTTATTATTATTTTTATTTATTTATTTATTTTGCAAACATGTATGGTATAAATCAACCAATAGTATAATACATAAAACAGCTCACTACTTTCAGTAGGCTTAGACATAATGCAAATAGTCAAATAGCACATTTAAAACATACAAATATGTAGACATACATATATCGGTAGACATGTATTTTAATTTCCCGACAAGTATTCGAAATATTCACCTTATATCGGCGATTCGCACAGTCGGCATTACAAATAGAAACGAAACGGAAAAGAAAAAACTATGCATGGCAGTATTTCGGAAACCGGAATAAAAAAAACCGGTATTTGCCACCGGAGAAGATGAGAGGGACAAGAAAGGGGCGGGAGGGAGAGATTGCGGGGAAGGGGGGTCTAAATACTCTAAAGGAATCCGATCATTGACTGACTGACCCACATAATAATCTACACTCTTGAATGAAGAGTACACTGGAAGTGTCATAAAAACTATGTTTTCATAACTAACTAACTAACTTACCATCACGCCGTCTCCCCGGAGGGGTAGGCAGAAAGAATGGAACGCCACACTGTTCTGTCCTGACATACGTCTATCGCTTCCTCTACATTCATACATCTTGTCATGCACGCACGTCGATTTTTCCGACTCCTCACGTGACCGACATTCAATATTTGATTGATTTGATCGTGCCACGTTTTCCTCGGCCTTCCTCTATTTCTAGCTCCGTTCACGCCGTTTACATATACCTTCTTTACCATTCTGTCTTCACTCATTCTTTCCATGTGTCCAAACCATCTTAATGACCCTTTCCTTATTTTGTTCATAACACTTTCATTCGCACCACATTCACTTCTTATACTTGCATTTGTCACTCTATCATAAACAGATTTTCCAAACATTCGTCTTAGAGATCTCATTTCTACTGCATTTATTCTACTTTCATCCTTCTTTTGCCAGTTCCATGCTTCACTTCCAAACGTAAGGGTTGTTTTTATGTTTACATATTCATCACAACCGGACATCGAGCGAAACTAACTAATAAACTAACCATCACGCCGTCTCCCCGGAGAGGTAGGGAGAAATAATGAACCGCCACATTGTTATGTCCTGACATACTTCTCTCGATTCCTCTACATTCATACATTATGTCATTATTATTATTGTTTTGTTAAACCTCTATTTACATCATTAGAGCGCAACCCAAATCGATGTAAAGGGTATAGCTATCATTTTGATTCTCGTGACATATGATAGGTACTATAATTATGCACCAGACCAAAGGCAGTGTGACAATCACAATTTCATCGCCGGAAATCGAACCCGGGACCTTCAGGATGGCAGTCAAAGCACTTACCACTCGGCCACGAAGGTAGTCATGCACGCACGTTATCAATTTCTCCAACTCCTTACATGAGCGACATTTCATATTTGATTTATTTGATCGTGTCACGTTTTCCTCGCTCTTCCTCTATTTCTGGTTCCATTCACGTCGTTTATATATATTTTTTTATTCTGTCTATTTCATGTGGCCAAATCATTTTAGCACTTTCATTATTTTGTTTATAACACTTTCATTCGCACCGCATTCACTTCTTATATTTGCATTTGACATTGAGCGAGGAGTCAATTTTATTATCATTGAGTAGTACCCATCAATTCTAAGTATAAAATAATAAATATAAAAGTGAGGCAGTCCATTCTTTCTGCCGTCCCCTTCGGAGACGGCGTGATGGTTAGTTAGTTAGTTAGTTATATTTTGATTACTTGAAATCAATAAAAGAGGGGGCTTAAATATTGACAGAAAAAAAATGTTCCATTAATTCTATATTAAGCAAAATATGTTCAAATTCGTTGTTACCCTTATCAGAATGTTTAAGGGATAATGACGTAAGTACACATCACTAAGATAAAAAAAATACTATAGCAGTTCCTCTGACTTACTTTATCACATTGACCCCACTCCATGAAATGGAGTCACGCCGGCGGCACTCAGCAACGCGGTCAATTTCCGCTAAAAGTGATCTCAGCACGCGGGGCAACTTTCGCGGCCACTTCTGCGCGGCGGCTTAGAATTAGCTTATACAAGTTTGTCATCGCCGGCACATGTTTGGGACCTGCCCGCTTATACCACCTCGTGGTCCGTATTGCATATTACCATATAATAATAACCGACATAACTCGGTCCGTCTCATTCCCATTGTGCTTGGCTAATGAGCTCGATTTCTTTTCACGCGCAGTTTGACCAATTATTTCACTTTGAAAGTAACACCACTACCTAACCTTTACGTAAGCAATAGTTTATTTTTTCATCAATAACCAATTTAACCACCCTACGTATTTGAACGTACGTGATACGTTCACTGTGACTGTACCATTCTGCGCTATCCCGTATCACGTACGCGCTTGAGAAAATGTAATGTACCTAAAATGTACGAACTGTTAGGGATACGCGCGTGTGCCAACAACACTCGAGTACAAGTCTTCATTAATATGATAGTTTTGCAAGGGGCAGGCGAAGTGTGCGGCCGAATATTTGACGTTTTTTTTTTTTTTTTGTTTTTTAAAAAAGACTATCATCAAAGATTTAATCAATGATATTAGAATTTATTTTACAATCTTCAATATGAGCAGAAAATAGCTCATTATTATGAAGAAGGAATCTGGTCGTGTCCAGGCTCGAACCCAAGTCCCCTAGATTAGGAGTCAAGCGTTCTATCCTCTAGACCACCACCCGATTCGTAATTTAAAAATATAAAATAAATGTATAATTAAATTTCATTAATAAAAAACCTGCTTTATTGCACGTTTCTCGGAAAATAACCCAAAGGTAGGGCGGTTAATCACTGAATTGAATATTTGAATTCTGATGCCAATATTTGTATACGAAGAGATTAACAACGTTAATGTGAACACCACAGATATATCATCGACGTATTACCTATATAAGATATGTACATACACAGTATAGTTGTAGATAAGACAAATAGCATGGCAGCCATTACATCAAGGCAGCCAGAACGATGCGAGCTTGCATTAGATAATAAAAATAATAGAAAAAAGATGCATTTTAAGTACTAAGGTGTTAATGGATCAAGCAGCAGAGCTGCCGTTGTGACCGGATACTTAAAGGTGTTTGGAAAATCAAAAATTCACTAAAGTAGAGCAAAATGTGGATCTGAAAAACCTGCACTCAATTTATAATGACATATGGAATTGAGACGAGGGGTGATACCATTAGAACAAAAAGCCTCTTAAGAAGCTTTACAGCAACGACACTCCGGAGTAAGAAATTCTGAAATAAGAAAAATCTGCAATATCAAGATGATTTGCGATGGGGAAGACGAAGTTGACGTTACTGAAGAAATAATGTGGAGAGAACGTGTTTTAAAATATGATAAACAATGGGGCAAATATAGTATCAATAGGCAATCGCCCTCCAGGAAGACCACCCACAAGATGGCAAAAAGCTCGACATCTACATCCCAAGAACAGGCTCCGATAAATAACAGGACACAGTACTAAATGCATCAAAACAAGAAAAATAAGATTAAGACACAATATACAAAATTACGCAACATTTAAAATATCTGTGAAATATATTTAATAAATATTTAAAATATTGTTAAAGATCTACGGATGTCATTTAAGTTAAAGTAAATAGATTCGAATGCATTTCAATCTTATTGGTTCACTGTGAAGTGTAACATTTTTATTGGTTTTTTGGGATACCGCGAGTGCCTTATTTTAATGTAGTGGTTTACCGATGCTTTTCACATTAATAATATATAACTAGCTTGAAATTTACACGAATATTAACTAACCTGAGTCTATTAAAATGTAATGATATCATTCATTTATTTTTTAAACCCAACTCACATGTAATAAGAATGTAATGCAAAGTAATTCACTCGTATATATTTGTAACTAACTAACCATCACGCAGAGAGGATGGACCGCCATACCGTTCTGTCCTGACATACGTCTTGAGATTCATCCACATTCATATATCGTAACAAACATGCTCGTTGATTTTTCTGACTTCGAATGTGGCCGCCTTTCAGTATTTAGACATTTGGAACGAATGGACGAGATAAGAATGGTTAAAACGTTGTATTCAAGCAGTGTGAGTGAAAAGAGAAGGCGTGGAAGACTAAGGATGGCATAGCATATTTGTACCAGGCTATAATATATTGCTATTGGCGATAAAATAATAGTACCAGAAGAAGAAAATGATACGAATAAGCGTTGAAGCAAATAGTTTTAATAATGTAATAAATAACGTTTTGTTTTAAAATAAGATGAAATTTGCGTTGATTCAAGAATTAAAATATCTAATATCAACCCCTTGAGTAAGGGTAACTAGTTTTTTTCTTCTCGTGTACATATTAGTATCGACCTTCGTGGCCAAGTGGTAAGTGCATTGACTACCACCCCGAAGGCTCCGGATTCGATTCCCGGTGAGGGCAGTGCGATTGTCACACTGTCTTTAATCTGGTGTAGAATTCACGTGACAATAAAATGGCGATAGATAAGCTACCTACCACATGCCACGAGAATAACTATGAAAGCTATATAATACCCTCCACATCGATTTAGCTCATGCTGTCATGATGCAAAGAGCGATTTAACAAAATAATAATAATTATAATTATTTTTCGATTATATTAATAATCGAAAAATTAATGCCGATTACTTTTTTATTAGAAATTGAATTTTTGTGTATAATATAAAGATGCAACTAATAACTAACATCATTTTTACTACTTCCCTTACTTTTCACTTACTCATTAAGAGTCTTTACTAAGCATTATAAATGTTTACGCAATATCACGCATAATAATGATTTGACCAGATTTTATAATGCTTAAATTATTTAGGCAAGTCATCAGATAGTTTGTTTATTAGTGCGTGCAAGTAACATATGCTTTAATTGGGTATTATTTATGGGAACAATTCAGATGATACAGCACTTAAGCAGATTATCATACTGCCTCTATTTGGTACTGTTAGGCGAGTCTGTTTTGCAAAGATACATTTTGAAAACAAGAGTGAGTACCCAAATCGCAGATATGTATAAAGCGACCTCTATGAAAGAAATGAACGTTTTTTTAATCACGTGAATTTTAGAAAACTTAATTTTTACTTATTTATTTTGACTTAAATTGGTGTAACGATACTGCGTCATTTTCTGGAATCACATAAATATTAGTGTATTGTTTAAAGTTTTTTTTTTGTATTTCTTTATTAAATGTCTGCTGTTCAAAAATCTTAACGATTATTAATCTAAAACTTCACTTACTGATAATTGACGAAAAATAACCCAAAAACATCATGCAGTTTCGTATTCAGAGAAAATGGACCTTACAAATACTTATAAATATTACTCCATAATTTAAAAATAATAAAATATTTATATTTTCACCGATAAGGTTACGTTATTCAAATGATAGATACGAATTAACCCTTAACGTACCGTGTTCAAAACAAAACGCTTGCTCCCATGTGGTAAGTTCAGTTTACCGCTAACTTTATCTAAATATCAAGCATATGACTAGATGAATCAAAATTTAATTTATGTCATCTTGTAGGGAATTTCATTAGAATAGATCGATATCTATAACATACATGGATTATTTGAAAAACATATCATTATTAATTTTTTTCTGGAACCATGCGATTTCTGATATGTAATGCGTCATAGCATACGAATGACTGGACACGCAGGTAAAGACAAGCGCCGCGCGGCGGCCGGCGCGGCTAGACTTTACGAGATTTTACGTATGATAAAGGCACCTAGGCAAAATGTATAGTACGTTCAAGACAACGAGTACGTATTAATATTTGTCCCTCTTGGTAAAGTGTTAATATTTTCACAGTTCTGATATTATTAAGTTGCGTCCTGCGTTTCCGTCTACAGTCGGTATTATTACGTACATATTGAAAAAGCCAAAGATATAATTTATAATACTTCAAAACAGCGAGTAAGTATTTGTCACTTTTGATAAAGTTGTAAATATTAGCAAAACAAATTCTACCTTAACACGAATGAAGGTGTGGGCAGTCTTAGAAAATATTTTTTTTGGGATGAAGGAAGTAATTTTTTGCTTTTTTTTTTATTACGAAATATTGAGAACACTTCAATGGAGGATTACAATTTTTTTTATAATATTAGGGTCCATAGGTTTTAAGAAAATCAACTTTAAATTGGCAGTGGAAACTCAATTTACCACATGGCAACGCGACGGTTAAAACGTCTTTTCTAGAAGTTTATCCCAATAAGATTATTAAACTTTGGAAAATATACGTTTTCAATCGTATTAGTTCTTTTAAATAAAGTTTTACATCATGGTTTAAGAAAAATAAACATGTCTAAAGAACTTTGTAAAAACAAACATATGCATGTAGAACGCATAGTCAGAGTTTATTAAACAGTCAATATAAACACACTTCATTAAATTAAGAACCGATAGAACTGCAGAAATGAAGACATTACGTGTTATTCTGGTAAAGATGCTGAGAAATAAGAGATACCTGAAGCCTACAACAGGCATAAGATAAGATGGGCAGGAAAAGGAAACGATTCTTGCGCCATGGGTACAAATAGATTTCCATACATGGTAGAAAATAACACGTTTTAAAATAGCCCCCAACCCAGAAGACCCCTATAGAGGTAGTGTGACAATTGGAGTCTAATGTCCCAAGAGACCTCTGCGTATTAAACAGAACCTCAGATCCATAAAAAATAACGGAGTCTATAGTTTTAACTACTTTATCAAACAATAAATCAAGAAACACAAGGTGTATTAAGTTTAATGTAATTCAACCAACAAAAAAATTACAGGCAGGACTCTACGCGACAAGATAAGAACATCAAGATTGGAGAAATATGTGATTTCAGATGGAGGAGACAAAAAATAAGGTATTGGGAAGAATGGACGCCTAAAACCTACCAAACTTTGTCTTACATGGGAAGCCAGAGGGAAGAAAGATGCCTGGAAGACCCCCCAAAAGATGGAATGACCGCTGGGAGTCCACATTGCAAGAAGCGGTTAACTCTGCACAAACAGGCCAGGCGGCCTTCGAACAGCATAAGAAGAAGAATAAGTCATTTAACTAAATGCTATTGATTAATTTTAAATTACAGTTAAGCAATAACCACTTTAGCAGCACCCATTCAGTCTATCTTACTACGAGTCTGAGAATAGTAAACAAGTGTAGTAGCATTTTTCCACAAGTTTTCTGCTCGCAGTGTGTTCGCTCAAAAGATAACGGGACTCACTTGATGGGATCAAACCAGCAGTTAGATAATTGCAAATCATAAACATATGGTATCTGCGAAAATCGCAATTTGCATGTAATGACCCGAGAAAAAAACCTTTAAACAGTATGATATGTTTTGGATATCAAAAATTTGGTAACGATTCATGTATTATACATTGAGTTGCATTATTTTTTAAATTGATATTAGATTTTTTAATCACATTTCACGATAGAAACTAAGCATGATGATTACTAAACAATTGATTAATACGAAGGAATACGTCTGTTATTAACTGTTTTTTTTTATATTAAGCGAAACATGTCATTACCATAAAATTAAAAAAAAATCTATTAAACGGACATTCTCTTTCGGATAAAATTATTATATATAATGTGGAGTTTTAACAATGATGTTGATTTCCATATTAAATAAATAATAATAATAATAATTTAAACGTTCATTTGACAAAAATTAATTATATTTTAAGGAAACGCTTCTCTTTGCTAAAGCAGTATCAAATATTTTTGCTTTTAAGCATTATCAAATCGAACATTTGATAATGTCCTAGGAAGGCAATACATCTTTTTCCTATAAAATAGAATAAAAGTTATAGAAAGCAAACGCTTCCATTTTTTCTAATAAGATAAAAAAACAATTTTTGAATAATTTAAAAATAAAAAAATCACATTTTAAATAAAAACTCTTTTTATCAACGTTTAAATTTTCCTGCAGAAAAAAACATTATTCATTATAGAATTACACATTGTTAACGCCGTTTATCAAAAAATATATTTTACACTTTGCTTGAGAAAAATAAAACTTCTTTTCTGCATTTGATCCCTAGCAAAGCGCACATGTTGCATACTTATATTGTAGTATTATATCATTAATCTTCTAAATAAGTACAATTAATTAACAACATAACACTATCTTAATAGGTGACGCTTGTGTAGAGTGAACTTAAATATGTAAAGATAGGCGTGGAATCCTACCATATATACAAGTTCCAATAATTTTTCAGACGTGGTGGTCATAAGAAAAAAAGGAGGAATGGAGAATGTTGTTAAACATAAAGCGATCGCTCAACACAACCAATGACAGGTCATAAGTCCTGTAAGCGCCTCGGCCACCACATTCTGTTCCCAGAAAACAATTTACATCTTCGTCTCTATTGAGATACAATTAATCCTTATAAAATTAAAATAATTTATCCGCAATGGGTGAAATCCAGTATTTGTCTACAAGAATTTGTAAACATTCAAAATGTTACATAACACTATATTCAAAATTGAATTTTAATAAAAATATTGGCTACAAAATAAGCATTGGATTCCTAATTAAAATATCAAATTTCATACAAGTAAATGAGTTTTATCATCAACTCCTTCGCTTACAAATGTACGAGTACGTGAAAGTATCATTTTTCCATCGATTTTGCAAATTTCATGCGTGGTCCACTGAACCACGAGGCAATTCGCTTTACTTGTGATTACCGAGACGATCGTACCGAGACTCGCAATAATAACTCTTCCGAGGTATCCGAACCGACCCGAGTCAAGTGTCCTCATTCTGCAGGCCGTATGGCGGTCAGAACCTTGACCGAAGCTATTTGACCTTTTTCGGTCAATCCACCGTCACACACACACCCTCGCAGGCACGCACACACTCTCCGCGCGCGGGTAATTGCGAAAGGAGGAGTTGCAGAACGGTTGATCAATGATCTTTTCGCAAAATCGAGTCGGAATTACGCTACGCTATCGAGTATTTTTTACAAATCACGAAGCGTTTGTAGTCGTGTACTCGTGGTAGGAAAATTCGGCGTATTCGAAGTAGTACAACTATTTATTTATGTATTTAGATTGTGGCTACGTACACAACATAATCTTGTTCTTTGCATGAAGTCATGAATATGCGGAACAACGTAAAATAAGTAATACGAATCTGCCATCTGTTTTTATATTACTTTTTTATGACTGAAAGCAAAATTTAGACACTCCCAATTCGAGTGAATATATTTAGAAAAATTTTAAAGTGCAAACGTAATGTATACAAATATACATATAGGAAGAATATAATACAATACACATAGGAAGAATATTTGGTAAAGTTAACTAACTAAACTAACTAACTAACCATCACGCCATTTCCCCGGAGGGGTAGGCAGAGAGGATGGATCGCCACACTGGCCTGTCCTGGCACACCTCTCGGGCTTCCTCCACATTCATACATCGCACCATGCACGCACGTCGATTATTCCGAATGTGGCCGCCTTTTAGTAATTGGTTAATTTGGTCATGCCATGTTTTCCTCGGTCATCCTCGGCTTCTTTTCCCACTCACACTGCTTGTGTACAACTTTTTAACCATTCTACTTTCATCCATTCGTTCCATATGTCCGAACCATCTCAGGGATCCTTTTTTAATTTTATTCATGATGCAGTCATCTGTCTTACATTTCTTTCTTATTTCATCGTTCGGTATTCTATCATACAGCGTTTTCCCGCACATTCTTCTTAGTGATCTCATCTCTACGGCGTTTATCCTGCTTTCATTCTTTTTTTGCCAGCTCCAAGCTTCACTTCCATACATGAGGGTAAGGGAAGGTATATGTTCTTCTATATATAACTTTCATGGTAAAGTTAAGAATAAAATACTTAATAGTTTATTACTGCTCGAAGCACGATGAAAAGTTTTAAATTCTCATAAAAATTGTATCAATTAATGTAGGTACGAGTATGTTGATGATTTCTAGAATAATGAAAAACTCCTTATTAAAAATATTAATTTAAATGAAAACGTCAGACCTCTAACATTTTTATTCAGTTTTATGACAACGAAATGTTAAACATCAGCATTTTGAAATGTAATTATGACAAATGTCATTCTTATAAAATAAAGTAAAACTTATAGAACATGGAAGATTCATTATATTTAAAAATTACCTTAAATGTGTTCAATATTTATGAAAACGAATAATTTTCAGAAAATTCCACATACTTATATAAAGGAACACACAGGTATTCCGCCTCCATTGAACTTTATCAAACGTTTCAAACACGGTTGTAAAACTTGTTGCTCACATAATAAAATAAAATTTAGAAAATGTATGGTACAAAAATCACTTATTAAAAAAACATATATTATAGTTTACGATATAATTTGATTGATCATTTAATTTAAACTGTTAATTAAAAAATTTCCGTTTAAATATTATATAATATATTAATAAGATTATTGCAAGACTTTTGAATTTACTGAAAAATATCTTATGAAAAGAGTTTTTGTTTTATTATAGAAAATTATATTTATAACAAAACGCATAAGAACATATTCAATTATATACGAATACGCGTATATATTCCACAATATTATGTGGAAAAAAAAACAGTGGAGCAAAACACATGCAGTAGCGTAATTTAAAAAAATCTTAAAAAAAAAACAATAGCATATTGATGTTTAACTTTTGAAAACAACCGTGTAGAACTATTTTTAATATTTTATTATACGATTACGTGCATTATTTTAAATAAATTGTGTGTTAACTAACACTCGAACTAACTTTAAATGCTAAAAAAATGTATGTTGAATGATGAAAATGTGATATGAACTTGAGAAATACTTGAGATAACGTTGCTCATACAAAATAATCGAAAAAATATGTATTATACATACTTGCACATGTTGTATCAGTATGTGCGCAGATAATTGTATAATTTTCAAGGTGACAATGTGTCAGTGTGAGAATGCATTTGTTTGCTCACCCGTTTAAAAATTATTATGTTATATACATTGTTTATAGGCAAATTTGAATAACTTTTCGAGAACATTACATTATTAGAACACTTTTTTGCACTTTTCACAAGCACGTTTCACGACACAGAACCCATTTTTTGGGGTAAAAATTTATAATTTTAAGTTAATTTAAATTATTAAAATTTCTACACTAAGGAAGGGCTTCTGTGTCCAGAAACATGTTTTTTGAAAAGTGCAAAAAAGTGTTGTGAAATTACAATGTTTCCAAAAATTCATTCAAATGAAAAAATAAATAATGCAAACAGATTATCAATTGAAATTAATAAGGCAGGTGGTAGTCTGAGGAAATAGAAAGCTTAGCTCCTGTTCCAGGGATTTTTGGATCATTCCTAGATACGACCCGGAGTTTTCTTCATAATAATGAGCTTTGATTTCTGTTCAGAGATTATCAAATAAATTCGCGCACCATTGATTAAAATCATTGGTTTTACTTTAATAAAACAATTGTGGAAATGATTAAATGCTTTTGGTCAGAGTGACATCCAAAGAATACTTAATCCGAATATAATTGCCTTGATAGTGAGAATTGGGAGATTTTTTTTAATACGTAAACGATTTCCTTTATATAAATATTATATATATTTTTTATTTTGGGTTCAGATAAATTATAAATACTATTTTAGTTACTACACTGGCGCAGCGTATTGTACTCAATAAGTCCGTTATGTTTAAATTGTCTTGGGAAAACACATATCAAGCCGGTGTATGATTTGATAATATAGAAAAATGTATTCATGACGCCGTAATACCCAAAGTGGGTCAGCGTTCGCTAGTGCGCTAATTCACTGCTTTCTCGAATATTTTGACTACTCACATGCTAACCAATTTATGTTTTTTTTTCACATCGATTGAGTATTTTTGGTAAAACGCTTATACCTAAGGTATTTGGGTGGGATATAAGTTTCTTCCGTCACTTTTTTATTATTCAATATAAATTTTAATAGAAAGTGGCAATATATTTTTTAAACTCAATTACGTATATAATAAAATAATAAATAAATTCACCGATGTTATTGCACACGAATTTCAAATAGTAACATACATACGTACCTACGAATTTTAACATATTTATAAAAACAATTTATTTTATTAAAATTAAGATCATATCTAAGGAAAACATCAGTTTCTAATGTTTGTTTTATATAATAACTTATATAATTAAATAGTCCATTGTTTTGGCCGAAACACTATGGTACTTTATCATTATAAACTGTTAAATAAAAAAAAATAATAAAAACTTTGTTTTATGTATTACAATTGTTTCTTATTTTTCGCGACAGCTGTTTCGTCAACCTATATTGACATCATCAGGTGTGTACATTGTAACACCTGATGATGTCAACATAGGTTGACGAAACAGCTGTCGCGAAAAATAAAAATACAATTGTGATAAATATAAAACAGAGTTTTTTTAATTTAACAACTTATATGATTATTTAATAATGTTGTCATTTAAAATAAATGGGAATAATATTATATTAAAACTAAAATAACAAATTTTATGAATAGGATTAAAAATAAGTATATTTTTATATAATATATAATACTTAAAATAAGTTAAGTGCAAATTTAGTACTATTTAAAAAAATGAAGGATTGGTTAAAAAATAAACGAACTGAAATTATAGTAATATTATAAATAGGTACATCAATAAAAAAATATAGTCTCTTTTGATATCGCTTAAAAAAAATTCCCTTGTTATTCTCTCAACAGGCATGGCAATTAGTATATTAGTTCAGCACCCAATATACATCAAAAAATAAATAAGTGTTGGCAATCCTATGTGAACTGACTGAGGCATAGAAACACATTTTTTTCTTACCTAACTCACCTAACTTTACCGTTTACAAGTCATTAATCAACGCCTCTCTGTAGAAGAGCTTACACGTTAAAATTGAAATCAGTAAAATTTGTATACTTTGTCACGATATTGTAATACTTAGCTTAGAATATTTATTTATTGTAAATTCTCTCATTTTTATTTTTAAAAATATTTTCTTCGACCAACTTGTTGATGGAGCTCGAGCATGTAGTCAAAATATATTGAATTGCATCAGATTTTGAGATGAAAATTGCATCAGTCGAAAGCGGGTACTTTCTTTCACTGGATTTAAAATTGACTTCAATCGAATTAATGAGACATATGCAAACTTGACTCTTTCTTAGATTAAGATGGGCCGGGCATGTGCATCGAATGTCTGACTCACGCGTTGTTTGAAGAAGTATGACCGGGCATCCAGGGAAGGGAATAAATGGGTAGACCCAGGCTGAGGTGGGAAATAAAGTTTCTCTGGGTGGTGAATTAAAAACGGTGGTTGTAAATAGACGGTGATGGATACGAAAGTTAAAAGAGGTCAAGGCTTGATAAGGGTAAAGCTCTTATCTTTCCTTGGCTTTCTGGAGCCGTCGGAGAGATGAAGAGATTAAGGCATATTATTTGCTGGTAAATTAGTCTGATTAGTGAATATGTATGTTACAATTTATTTCCATTTTTATATGCAGATTCCATTTTCATACTACATGCTTTTTTAAACAAATATTTGCTATCTTTAAAATTTTCACTTGTTTTTCAGAAACGTTTTTTGAGAGAAAATTGCACCACATTAATACCGAATTAATTAAAAATCGGCGCTCGCGGTTATTCAAATCCATAACACCTTCAAATACATACCAAAGAAACTGCAACACAACGTCCAATCCAGTGATTCGGGATCGCACGTTAAATTTCAATGTTATTCACCACAGAAACAGAATATTAAAATAAAAACAGATAAAAACTTCAGCAAAAAATGTCAGAGTCCTTATCACTGTCGAGTATCGATAGCACCGCGGAGCGCGAAAGAGCAGTCTCGCTTCAAGCGACGCGTTTACTGTTCAGACAATCAGGCGTCGCGGCGTCTTTCTGCGGGCGTCGGCGTCGGCTGCAAACTGTGGCTTTGGCGTTCGCCACGTTCGAGATTCAAAACGAGAATGACAGTGGCACCTGATAGCGGCGGAGCCTCCCGGGCGCCCCCCACCCCTTTCTCCGTATTCTCATTTCTCCGGCGAAGAAAGCATCCCCCCGCCCCCCGCCGTCCCGCCGGCCGCCGCACAGATAACACACCTTTCCCATGACATTGATTCCGTTTGAAGAACATGTGTGCGCGGAGTGTTGATGAAGAGCGCAGCGATATGTATTAAAGCACCTGTTTTTTTTACAAATATATAGACCCATCCTCTTTCTACCAGGATCTTTTATAGAACAATCTTCAGTAAATACTTTATGCTTATTTTAACCCAAATTTATATAAATAACTAACCAGCAAACCGTCTTCCCGAAGAGGTTACCAGAAAGAACAAACCACCGCACTGTTTTTTCTTGACATACTTCTCTCAATTCCTCAACATTCATATATCGTGTCATGCACGCTCGTTAATTTAATATTTGATTGATCTGTTCGTGTCACGTTTTCCTCGATCTTTCCGTATTTCTTCTAGCATTAACACTATGAATATATAAAATAAAGTAAATAAACCATCTAGTATTATTTTGTTCATAATCTGACCTATTATTATATTTCTTCTATATCCACCATAACTTTGTGTTGCGGATGTTTAATGTCTGTCAAATCTGACCACATTCGTGCAAATTTTATTAAAATAATTTTAATATTAATACAATATCACTGATGAACGGCTTGTGTGTCCGAAACACGTTTGGTTTTTAATTTTAATTTTATTTATTTAATAAAGTGTGTGTAGTATACAAACCATATAAAAATAAACATTATCATTATATTATTCATAACACTTTCATTCGCACTGCATTCACTTCTTATATTTGCATTTAGCACATGTCGTTTCTTACAGAAGTACAGAAGAGGAATCGTTCGGAACTCGTCGAGTGTAACCCTTATTTAATTACTGAAATAGACTAGTATTTTCGTAATTGTTTTAATACTGCCTGTATTTGACTCGTTACAGACTTGTCGTTTTATGTTATTGACAAAAAATATACATTCATTATTTTTTATAACTAATTAAAGCGTTTTTTAAAACATGTGTTTAGTTTTGTTTAAGGTATTTTTTTATCTAGCTACCATCATCTGGTACAGTAGCGTTGAAACGTAATCTTTTTTTTTAAATCCTACTACCTACATATTAATACACACGTGAGTAATAAAAAAAATATATTTTAATGTAATATAAATATACATTTTAAAAATTATATCTTGAATAATGAGAAACAAAATCAAATTAAATATTAACTATTGATAAAAACGTAAATTTTTAAGCCGTTTTAGTAACCTTGCAATGGAATTACCAAATGGTATTTAATTATGCCTTTGTAATGCAAAATATGTATCTGCCATAAAACACAATTTAATTTAAATGAAAATAACCTTTGTTCAATATTAAATATAGCTGTGTTTTGTCCATAAATTTGTGTTCTATTTTTCAGAAAAGCCACGCATTAAAATGAAAAAAGATAAACTTATGTTTTCTATCTTTTATCAATATTATTAAATACGAGTTAAAAAATATTAAAAGTTAAATATCCAATTACTATTAATAATTTTGTTGTAACAATATACGGCAAATAAATCATGTATAATTTCTTATCTATCATAATAAAACATGTCGTTAGGTTGAGAGCTTTATACTCATTTTCTAATTGTATAAAGTTACTTATTCAATTTCTTTTTTTATTATAAGCAAGAAAGCTTACGTTTATAGTTATCACGCCATTACGATATAGGTCAAAATTATAAATTATAAATATCTTTTCATATATTATATTATTATATTTTTTTAAATACAATTCTAGATGGTTTAATCAACATTATTAAATTTAAAGAGTAATCTTTAGTTAAGTTTTAAATTGATAACTATTTATAAACTATAATTAATACGAGTACGAATGAAACGTCCGTTTTCTAAAAGTTTTATCCACTGTAATTAATGAACAAAAAACGTGAAATTTATTTATTCAATCATATTACGTTTTTCGTGATATTATTTCATTTTTTAATACATTTCATGATTATAACATTGAAACATTTTTTTCTCATCATTCCGTGTGTCCAAACCATCCAAGTCATTCAGATTCAGCGGGAATTTGAAAAGATATTATTCAAAATCGATTTGCTGAAAACATCTAAAATCATCATCAAACGCTCAAAGCGTTTAAAACTCATCGAGCGAGATGATCTTCCATAGACAATGACCCAGGCCAACTGACGCAATTTTCGAATCCGGGCCCCACTAATAAAATACAAATAATAGTTTGTCTTCCTTGCACTCACGAATGTAACAGTAGCAGAGTGAGACTTAAAGAGTATGTTTATGTGGGATAATAATATTGTAAAATTGTGATACATTTGAAGATTTTTATTTCTGGTATCTCGTAGATTTTTTTTAGTAACCCTAATAAGTAATTAGTATGCAAAAATTAATCATTTCAAACATTACGTATATACGTAATGAAGGACTTTAAATATTTTAAACCCAGTTTTGATGTTCATAGAAATATTAAGTTTATTGGAAGCAATGTGCATTAGTTACACAGCACCGGAAAGGGTGAGTGAAAAAATCACATAAATTCACACATGTACTTGTGGGTAGGTACCCACGGGTCCGTTTGACGAGTAACTGATTCATCAAAACGTCGTACGCCAATTACAGCTAAATTTATTCATTGACGGCTTCGAAGTCGCATTATTCCGCATAACAATGAGTGGGTTTACGGGGGCTTGTGTCTTCGCCGAGTGTTTTATTGCTGAGGCCAGACCGCGATCACTGTGGAGTATCATAACGATTCACTTGTCCATTTATTTTGACCTAATTTTTTGGATATATTTCTTACCTCTAGTATAAAACAAAAGATGTAATCATTTTGTATTTCAACATTAATTCTTATTTTTGAAAATTGTTTTTCTATTGTATTTCAATAGATTATAAACATATGTTATCGCGCTGTAAGAATAAGTCACGAAAATTCCGACGCGGCGCTTAGGCGCTGCGTTCTTTAATGTGCGTTTGTCAATTTAAGTAATTTTTTTAGGATATTGGTTGATATTTGTCCATTTTATTGCATTTTATTCAATATCATACTATTTTTATATAATATAATATAATAACACGTACCTACTGGAAATGCCTGCTGCTCTACCTACCTACCTGCTCAGGACCTTGTCTGAAAGGCGTGCAAGATGGATCGGCCATGTAATACGTCAAGAAGGTCTCTTGCATGCCATAATGGAGGGTATGATCGAGGGGACAAACTCTAGGGGACGCCCACGCCGAGAGTACCTGGAGGACCTGTTGGTGGACGTACGCTGCTCATCATATGCAGATCTCAAAAGAGCCGCACAAGACAGGGAAAAATGGAAGAGAATAATGGAGGAAATTGCTGCAAACCAATCCCAGGATTGAAACCAGAGAAGAAGACTGGAAATATAAAATATGTCCCCTGAACATGTTAGTGAAAGTACGTTCAGGGGATAAATACTCTTGACTTTGGAAAGTAACTTGTCTTCCTAATGTCGTACCATCACTAATGCGTTCCTGGTATTATGTTGTATGTGTATAATATCTTACCTGTACTCAATAGATGCCGTAAACATTTATACTGTTTGTAATGTCTTTTGAGTAAATAAACTGATTTGATTTGATTTGATATAAGCATAGCACTAAAACGATTAAATTTGTTTATTTCTATTTCTTTGAACACTTTTTGTTTGTTTGTCTGAAGAAGGACTGTTTGTCCGAAACATGTCTATATAATTTTATTTGTTTAATAAAAGTGTTGTTCATACAAAGTGTATAAAAAAGAAAAATAGAAATAAACCATCATAACAACACAAAGTATGGCGTATATAGAAGAGATTAAATTAGTATGTATTCTTTCTTGAACAATGATGTAAAACTCCATGTTAAATAAATAAAACGTCTGTTTTCTAGAGGTTTTATTAAATTTTATGTGAAAAACATGTTTTATCTGTCAAAGGTTTGATTGTCGGTGATGTAAAGATTTGATAATGCCTTAGAGAGGCGAAACATATCATCACATATTATATATAATAATATAATAAAACTTCTAGAAAATGGACTTTTCATTCGTACTCGGCCTGCTCTATTTGCTTCCATGTCACTCTGTCTTGTGCAGACTGCATCCAGGTTATTCCGACGTGTCTGTTCAGTTCATCCTTCCACCGTATTTGCGGTCACCCTGCACTTCTCTTTGTCGTCCACGGTCTCCAAGTCAGCAGTCTTCTTGTTCGTTTTTCATCTGAGCTTCTGGCTACGTGACCTGCCCATTGCCATTTTAGAGTCGCCACCCGGTGGATGATGTCAGTGATCTTTGTTTTTTAGCTTAATAATAACCTTCTTAGGCTTAATCCTAAAATGGCTCTTTGAGTCACTTCGACAATATAAACAGTACCATGTTGTTAACGTTAATTCATTCAAAGTTACCGATTGCACACACTGGACAAAGAAAAGGCATACGCACGGCGGTAAGCCCGCTTGTAGAGACCAGATTGCCTACCAGAAATAAATCACGCCTAAAATTGGGTGAGGTCACAATGCCAAGGGCGCACTCCGATGAACGGCACGTTGCCTATAATAATAGATTAGATTATTCCACGAGCATAAAGTGTCTTACGGGATGGATCTACTCTGCTATAATACATCGAAACAAGCTCCGAAAATGGCAATTGGGCACGTGTTGGCAGAAAAAATGGACTGCCACACTTTTCTTTCCTGACATATTGTAGTTCTCTCGATTCCTCAACATTCATACATCGTGTCATGCACGCTTGTCGATTTTTCCGACGTTTTTTTTCCTCACGTAGCCGACCTTTAATATTTGATTTATTTGATTGTACCACATTTTTCCGGTCATTCCCTTTTTCTAGATCCGTTTAAATCGTTAACATATCCATTTTTACCATTTTTTCTTCACTCATTCTTTCCATGTGTCCAAACATCTAAATATATTTTTCATTGTTTTGTTTATAACACTATCATTCGCACCGCATTTTTTCTAATATTTTTATTCAACACTCCATAATAGAATATAAAGATATAACACACATTCGTCTAAGAGATTTCTGCTGCATTTATTCTACTTTCATCCTTCTTTTGCTAGTTTCATGCTTCACCTCCATACTTAACATTGTGTGATTGTGATCGGTACACGGACACAATTTTGCTATGCCATTAAAACTTTTTATTTCTTTTTATCATTTATTATTTCTTGAACAATGATAAAAACTCCATACGTAATAATTTAAATCAATGAAAACGTCTGTTTTCTGAAAGTTTTATTATATTTTATGTCTTTCTTGCCATTAGGCAATGTCTTAACAAGGTCTAATATGCCACTCCCATAAAATGTAATAACATATTTATTAACTAAATAATAATTATAAAATTTTGTTTGTCTGAATTAGTATGGAATTTTTTAATTTTTCTGTGATTGAAACAATTTGTCACCGAGAATCAATCATAATCAATTTCTTGTTTAAAATATACGGTAAATAAAAAATACGAAATTTCTAAACTAATAAAAAAGGTCGTTAGGTTGAAAGCTTTATACTCTTTCACATATTGTATTTTATAAAATCACTTATTCAATTACAAATTTATTATAAATGAGAAAACATACATTTATAGTTATAAGTCATGCCATTATGACTGATTGGCGGTGTGTCTGTTAGTCCATGATAATTATCTTCGACAAAGGGGCCACAGATTGTTTTATCTCTTATAATGCAAGCCAATGGTTATGCCGGTAGGTAGAGCAATATACTTGCTAAACCGTATTATTTGGATGTCGACGTATTTTATGATAGTGTGGCCGACCTGAGGGAAGCTTATTAGTTTAATTGTTAATAATTAAAATGTATTTTTATTTTATCAATTTGTCAAAAATAACAGATTTTTCCACTTAGTTCATTTTATTTTGAATATGGCTGTACTTTGTTAATATTTTAAACTCTCATATCTGTATCTCTAGAAATTAATTCTGTAATGCTATAAATAGATAGATATTAATAAACAAATAAATTAAATTAAAAATAAATGATATAGGTAAAATAATTGTCATTGCTTTAAACGATAAACGTGTGCGTGGGAGATGCCTATTGGTGGCGATGAGGTTCGCAACCCATCACACCGCGTCTCCCGCGGGGCGAAAAGAGAAGGATGGAGTGCCGCATCAGTAAAAGTGTGGCAGTCCATTCTTTCTGCCTACCCTTTCGGGGAGACGGCGTGATGGTTAGTTAGTTAGTTAGTTACTTTAATTAACCAATCATCACGCTGTTTCTCTGAAGGTATAGGCAGAGAGGATAGATCACCGTACAGTTGTGTCCTGATATATAGTATCTCTGTGAAGTTCTTCGAATGTAGTCGTCTTTTAACAATTTATTAATTTGGTCATGCCATGCTTTCTTTTGTCGTCTATGACTTCTTTTTTCACTAACACTGCTTTTGAAACACTTTATAACCATCTTATCAATTCTTTTATAATTTTGTTTATAACACTTTCATTCGCACTGCATTCACTTCTGATTCGACATTCAATTAAGCACAAATTTATCACACATTATTCTAATATATCTCATTTCTATTACATTTGTTCTACTTTCATCCTTAATTTGCCAGTACCATGCTTCACTTCCATATATAAGGGTCGGCACAAGAACACCACAATAAATCAAATATTGAATGTCGGCACACGTCGGAAATAATCGACGAGCGTGCATTTTACGATGAACGAATTTAGAGGTATGTTAGGACAGAGCAGTATGGCGGTCCATCCTCTCTGCCTACCCCTCCTGGAAACGGCATGATGGTTAGTTAGTTTTAATCACTTTATCTTCTTAATCATAAATAAGCAAAAAACATAATTTTCACCCGACGGACGCGTCTCAGGTTTCAAGAGGTTTGTGCTAATAGCTAACTTAATAGTAAAATAATGTGATAATGTTTTCATCAGCCAAGCCTCCATTAAAACGCAATGATTTACGCTTAATTTTCGACCTCTCCTAACCTAACCTAACCTCACCTAACTCTCAGTGGTACCGTCGTATTGTTTCTTTGTGTCACACGTCAGCGGGAAGTGGGTCGGATCTCGGGGAAACTGTTAAGAAACTGAGTAGTTGTGGATATTTGTGACAAAAGCTTCAAAGGCAGACAGCTGACCATAGGCGGTTCGTACGATTGTTGAAATAATTAAGTTTACAAGATTCCGATAAAAGACGACAATCCAAAGCGATGAAAAGCATTTATAATTGAAAAAAGAGTGTTTATATTCCACTTTTTTTTTTTTTACGTATACAACAGGTCGCTTGAACCAAATTACAGTATACAAGTGGTTTTGAAGCTGATATATTGATTCTCGTGACATGTGACAGGTAGCCAATCTATCGCCATTTTATTGTCACGAGAATTCTACACCAGACCAATAACAGTGTGACAATCACACTGCCATCGCCGGGAATCGAACCCAGAACCTTCGGAATGGGAATCAGAGCTCTTACCACTCTGCCACGAAGGTCGTCACTTTGATTTTAAACATATTTTTCTTCTTCTTCTTTTAATAGATCTGACATCTGTGACACAGAAATCATGTCTCGTTGGATCATGAGGTCCAGCTGTCCTTCCATCTTTTAGGCGGTCTTCCAGGTGGGCGGTGTCCGGAGGGGATTTCACAAGCGGCTGTATATGCAAGTCTGTCAACATTTATTCGGGCTATATGGTCCCTCCAGTATCTTCTTCTGGATCTACTCCACTGTACGATATCCTCTCTTTCGCAAGTTTTTCTTAAGTCTGCGTTGCGGACACGATCTCGGAGAGTTTTTTCAGTAATTGATCTAAGGACCTTAGGAAAATATTTTTATAAAATAAAAATATCAACCACGACATGTTTCGAAGGTGAAGTCTATCCTCGGATGTAAATAAACAATATATCATAAACTATTAAATTAAAAAACTTTGTTTTATGTAACAAAATTGTATTTTATTTTACGCGACAGCTGTTTCGTCAACCTATGTTGACATCATCAGGTGTTACAATAATATATCATATATTTACACCTGAGGATGGAGGTCGCCTTCGAAACATGTCGTGGTTGATAAATTTATTTTATAAAAATATTATATTTTTATTTTATAATAAATTTAATTGGAACAAAAACAGCGTTGTTTTTTCAATTCCAAGGTTATAACAATTTAATGCCACAGTGTTAACCCCTTAACCATCAATAATATTAACAAATCTTCTTAAGCTATTTCTAAAAAGAATAAAATAAATGTGTAAAAAAATTATTTGATAGAAAATCAATGAAATATGTTCTGATAAGGCAAAACTTTATTAGGTACATTAAAAGTAAAAGAATTTAAAATTAAACTTTTTCTGTAAACATTTTTTTTATAAAACAAGGAGATATTGTATTACACATAAACGTATATTATTGGTTATGACGATTTTTTTATGAATTAAAACAATTTTTTTTTTTCACTTTTCCACATCACACAATCCAGTGTTAACGTCTTATTTATCTAAATTTATTAGTTATAGTAATACTACACGTGGAAGCACTTTCCTTGCCCCCGCCTTAGTTCGATAATGCATAATCATATTATATAACACATAGTTTAGAAGGTTATGTTAACTAAAAAAAGTAGTCAACACTTTGTGAATAGAATAGACTTTAACAAAATATATCACGAGTCGCCATTGTATCGGGCATGTCCGGTTTTTGTTATTGCCTCTTTAGTATGCAACAGTTCAGAGTACTCATCACAGGGACTCATTATACAGAACTTTAAACCATTGTGTACGCATTCGCATTGCAACTGCACTTGCCACTTATGTACAATGGCGATTTGAATGCGCACTTATCAACTAAAGATATCGCCGCGTTGACACTTAAGGTAGAGGTCTACTATTAGCTTTCCAATTTAAAGGAAAAATTCAGAATTACGAAATTATCTTGTATTCGAAAAAAAAAATACGCGAAAATTATTATATTAATTTATAAAATATCTCAAAAGTTTAATAAATGTAATAATACAACCCAAGGGGAGCTTTCGGTATGCTTCGCCCTGTATGGCGTTCCAGTATCATTTCGAGAAAGCTCAAGCTCCAAATATTCATCAGTAGCGTTAAAAGCGTACTGCTGTACGTGGAAACTCCAGGTGTTTATAAATAGGTGTCTTCGCTCAATATTCAATATATATTGGCCCCAAACAGAGTCAAATGCCGTGATCTGGACCATGGCAGGCAAAAAGCCAATTAGAGAACAAATCACTAGACGCAAATGGCATTGGATCGGTCACACTCTGAGACGAAAACCAGCCTGCATTGCTCAGGGCGCACTAGACTGGTCCTCTATGGGGAGAAAGAGAAAGCGAGGCAGACCTAGAACCACCTGAAGAAGAGTCCTGCAGGACGAGGTTAAAGCAGCGGGTCTCACTTGGGATGATGTTAAGCATCAGGCATGCGATAGAGTCGGCTGGAGAAGGTTTCTTGAGGCCCTATGCACCACGGAGGTGTGACAGGACAAAAATGTTTTTAAAATTTAAATTGTAAAAAAGTCAAGCAAGGTTTTAAATCAATGTTGTTAGAAATTATTTTACAATTTTCAATATGAGCAGAAAATAGCTCAGTATTATTAAGAAGGAATCTGTTCGTGTCCAGGCTCGAACCCATGTCACCTGGATCAGGAGCCAAGCGTTCTATTTCCTAGACTACCACCCGATTTATGTTTTCTTCATTTGTCAATATGATTGGAATAAAATCGTTTGGCATGATAATATAAAAGAATGTCAGTAATATGAATTTATTTTTTAATTAATCAGTAAATAAACATAAACATTAAAAAAAACTCACACACAATGAATAAAATAATTAGAATATCGAATAAAAAAAGCGTCTGTTAAATTACATTTAATGGGAATGATACGTTTCGCCTTTCTAATGTATTATTACATGTATATTTGATATGGTTAATTTGTTTAATGACTTCTAGATAACTGACGTTTTCATTAATATAAATCAATTAATGTGGAATTTTACATCATTGTTCAAGAAACAATAAATTTGAATAATATTAGTTTATATAAAATGAAATTTGATAAACCATGGAAAAAATAATCATAACTACAATTTTTGTTATGAATTAAAACAATGTTTTATCCATTTTAAAGATTTTTTTTCTCGACATGTTGAGAAGGCTCTAAGCCTTCATCATCGGGAGAATGATATCAACTATTTTTATATCGCTCTCCCGACGATAACGGCTCAAAACCTTCGAAACATGTCGAGAAAAACAAATCCTCAACTGGAACAAACAATGTTTTAATTCATAAAAAGTTCGTCATTGTAGAATTCCACAGTGTTAACGCCTTAAGTTTATCTAAAATAACGTCTTATCATATTTTATATTTGACAATAATAATTAAGAATAACATAAGTCGATAAAAAAAGAATCAATAAAATACGTACTGTCCATTATTATGAGAAATCAGGATTTTTGTAAGCGGTGGCCTTAATGTATCCGCCGAGAATCGAGGAATGTAAGTCAGCAGAAGTGCGTCGCGAATATTTAGGTGAAAATTATGCGTACATACTACCTTTTGCCTACTTTATCTCAGGTTTCTCTGGACAAGGAGTGGCCGTGCGTAATTGTTCGACAATTAGTCATATATTTTATTGCATCTCCTTAACCTATTATATACATATGTTACACTGTATACCTATACCCAAACAATGTCAAATGACGTTCTCTGGGCAACAGTAGGCGAAAGGCCAACCAAAGAACAAGTCGCTAAGTACAAATAACTATGGATCGGATTTACCTTCGTGCCGAGTGGTAATTGCTTTGACTGCCATTCCGAAGGTTCTGGTTTCGATTTCCGGTGATGGCAGTGTAATTGAAACATTGTCTTTGGTCTGGTGCAGAATTCACGTGACAACAAAATGGCGATAGACAATCTATCTACCACACTTTTATTATTATTTAATCTATTTAATATGCAAACATCGTGAGAGGACTCTCATTGTTGATACCTCACTATATATGTAAAAGGTGGCTCTTTTAAACAGTATTAGAGCCAGTAAATATACTTATTTCAAGTTAGTGAAAAAATTTACATAAAATTACTAAAATCTAACTAAACTAAACAATGGAACAACTAACAAATTACGGTAAGTATAAGTAAAAATTACATTATCAAATTTAAGTTATAACATATTGTTAACATAATTTGGTGACAGTTGAAACATAAAATTTATTAATACTAAACAATATGAAGTTATTTGTGAAATGTATACTTATATCTGTATACGAATCCTGGATTTTCACCTGTGGGTGGTTAATTTAAATTTTTAATTGTATCTCAATAGAGACGAAGAAACAAACTGGAAACTGAATATGGATGATCAAGGTGTTTACAGGACTAATGACCTGTCATTGGTTGGGTTAAGCGCACGCTTTATGTAATTACAACATTCCCCATTCCACCATTGTTATTATGATCATGTATGATCATGTATGTCATTCTTCGTCTCTATTGAGATACAATTAAAAATTTAAATTAACCACCCACAGGTGAAAATCCAGGATTCGTATACAGATATAAGTATACATTTCACAAATATTTGTAAATATTCTGGTCAATTATTTGGCGTATAAAATAGGAGTGGATACTCCAGGCGACTTCTAACAGTGCGCTAGGAGGCGGTAGCCTCTTCGCATTGTGTTAATAAAGTAGTTTGCTAAATGCTAAACAATCATTCTTCATAGATGGCGTTAGTGGATGGATTGTATAGATTAATCTTAAAAAATTAATTAGTACAATCAAATCTACATAGATGGCTAACTGGAACTGCCACGTGAAGATATGTATGGATTTGGAGTATATATACAACTTCCAAAAATGTATCATACATGATCATAATAACAATGGTGGAATGGGGAATGTTGTAATTACATAAAGCGTGCGCTTAACCCAACCAATGACAGGTCATAAGTCCTGTAAACACCTTGATCATCCATATTCAGTTTCCAGTTTGTTTCTTCGTCTCTATTGAGATACAATTAAAAATTTAATATGAAGTTAATTTAATATTTATAATAAAAAAATAAGTAATTCAGTATTATTATGTTTGGAGAAATAAAAATTAACAATTTTTACTGTAAAATAAGTGACAATTTTCTGATGTAAAAAATACTCAATTTTATAATTTAAAAAAATAAATATAAGTATTCAGATCCATACAAGATTTTATTATAGAATATATGCTAAATTTAACAGATTAGCCTTAATTTGAAAAGTAAAATAAAAATATAAATATGAAAGCTATACCATATACATCGATTTCGCTCGCGTTGTAATGATGTAAAGAACGATTCAACAGCAACAAAAATACCTTGAAACGGAAACTAGCCTGTATCACTCAGGGCAAATAAGACTTTTTCCCCGTAGGTGAAAGAGGCAGTGAAACAGACTTGCCACCTGAAGAAAAACCCTGCTACTGCATACTTTTGGAGAAGGGTGCTACACAGAATCCTGGGACCTGTGAGTGACGGAGAAGGCTAAAGAGTGCGGTATAATTACCAACTGTACAATATTTTCAAAGCTCCCAGTCCCTTTAATATTTTCTTTTATAAATAGTAACTAACCGTTATTTTAATTAAAATATTTAGGTACCTAACTCAATTTCAGCAAGAACTTCAAAATTATACCAAAGAAATTATTCAAATTGACATAGGAACAAATACACATAAAGATTCGAAAAATCACGAAAATTGGATATTTGATATATTATTGTAACACCTGACGGTGTCATAGGTTGATGAAACAGCTGTCGCGTAAAAAAAATACAATTGTGATACAAAAAATACAAAGTTATTTAATTTAACAGTTTACATTTTTTTTATAAACAAACGAGGCATGTCGAGAGTAGAACATTTGAGCGATTTGTTTAGAAAAACAAAAAAAGACGTATTCTGATAATATTAATAAATAATATATAATCATTGCTATGGCCCTATAAAATTTATGAATTATATCAATGAAAAAATTATTTCTAAGAATAAAAATGTTCACTTGTTTTATAATTTCATAAAATAAGTTGTCGTCAATATTATATATTAATTATATAGATATTTAATTTAGTGTTTTACACATATGTTGAAGCTGCGATAAACATTTATTTTTTTATATTTTTACTTTGTGTAATGTTTGTCATCTATTATAGCCAATATAGGTAAAGCCTAGAGTTGTGACAATTTTTAATATATCAATAAGACAATGTGGGTGGTGAACACTTCAAATAATCATATATTTCAATAAAATAATTAAGAAAATGTGTAACTACACAGGTAAAAAAAAAACATTTTTTATGTTGATACATTCAATTCAAATCAAACAAATCCAATCAGTTTATTTAACAATTCCAGTTTAAAACATATATTGAGAACAGGTAAAATATAATATGAGAGATGGTTCGACTTTAGGAATACAAAAAACTCTCCAAAGTCAAGAGTATTTGTCTACTTTCACGAATACGAAACACGTCGATCTCCGAAGAGATCATGTTCAGCAATTTGATTGCTTTCCCCACCGGCATCACCAGAGGCAGGTTGGTTCTGCATTTCGGGAGAGAAAACTGTCTGCGCTGACGCTCTGTGCTTATCGTCAAATGATAAAGAAATTACTCGTCACCCTTAAAAACTTACATTCATTTATATATTCAAATTTAAACCTAGTAAATATTTTTTCCGAATTCAAGCTAAAAACTGTTGTTCAGCTTTCTTTGCGATTGTGATACTCTCATTTAAAAAAATGTTTATTGCTACTGACACCTATACTTTGTATTTTTTAAAACTGGTATGTGATATTTAGAAGGCATTGTTTTTTTTTAATTTTCTTCCGTTAACATTTATTGAGACTAGTAAATCCCATGGAAGCATATTTTAAGCAAATATTTGGGTTATTCTCTATTAATAATGATGGTGTAAATCACCATGACAGCTGGTTTCCCACAAAACACAATTTCGACCGACAATAAACTAACTGGGTCCAAAATTTGATTTATTCTGCTCTGAATCATCGTACATTGTAGAAACATGAAATATGTGGGAACTTTTATTAGCTGTATAAAGAGGAGAATTCTGTCAAAATTCATTACTAATTGAAATGAAAATAACAATTTGTAAGCCAAAAAAATGTACCCACGTCTATATTTGTTTATATCAAATTTGATGTTACCTTCACGTTTTTACGAACAAAATACTTTGTTTCTTTATTAAAAAAATATTAATATTTGTTAAATAGTCCATTGTTTTGGCCAAAAAACTATGATACTTCAACATTATTACTGTAAAAATTTCAAAACACTGATATAATATCACAATTTTTATTTATTTACTGAAAGTGTCGCGACAGCTGTTTCGCCAACCGATGTTGGCATCATCAGGTGTTACAATAAACTCTATGTTTATTGTAACACCTGATGATGCCAACATTGGTTGGCGACACTCTCAGCGAATAATGATATTTTAACAGTGTTTTAAGTTTTAATAGTAATAAATATTTGTGTATTCTTTTTACTACTTCTTGTGGATTGAGGTAATATTATATTACAATTGGAGATGCAATTTAGATAAAATTAACTTATTGTATCAATATAAATAGCTAAATACAAATTATATACAATAATTGGATTGAAACGACCTGTTGTGAAAAAAAACCTGTCACGATCAAATAAATCCAATATAGAACATCGGCCGTGTCAGGAATGGGAAAAATCGACTATTCCTAATAGTATCACCAAAACCAGGTTGGTTCTGCGTGACGGAACAATGAACAATTGATGTCGGCGCCATCGCAGGTAACCATCAGAAAAACAAAAATACCTGTTTGTTCCAGAACAGAGATTCTCAATAGAGCCCTGAATCAGCTTGAGTTGATCAATGTTGAGGAAACGATAAGTATGTCAGGAAAGAACAGTGCGATGGTCCTTTCTTTCTGCCTACCCATTCGGAGAGACATCGTGATGGTTAGTTGAGTTTTTTGTAATTAATAAAGTATAATCTTCATCAGCATGTCATGTCTAAACAAAGTGCCGAGAAACTACGAGTGACCCAAAGAGCCATGGATAGAGCCATGTTAGGAATAAGCCTAAGAGACAGAGTCAGAAACGATAAGGTGAGAGAAAAAACAAAGGTCACTGTTCACCATCCACCGGGTGGCGACTCTAAAATGGCAATGCGCAGGTCACGTAGCCACATGAAAAGTGGACAAGAATACTGCTGACTTGGAGACCGTGGACGGCAAAGAGAAGTACAGTACAACTACGGTGGAAGGATGATCTGAACAGACACGTCGGAATAACATGGATGCAGTCTGCACAAGGCAGAGTGACATGGAAGCGAATGGAGGAGGCCTTTGTCCAGGAGTATACGGGAATAGGCTGAGGAAGAAGAAGAAGAAGAATCTTCATCGCATCTGGTGATGTTTCTATAATGAATGCATACTTGCGTTCAAAGAGTTGTCCTAAACGGGTGATAGCAGCTCGAACAAGATATATATTTTGAGTGCAACCTACTCACCGAATGAGTTTAATGTCTCCACATTTTAAAAATAGTTGAATTTTTAAGTAATACGCTCCATGTTTGATACGATTGCTCTACATATCCGTCACCACTCATAACATTAATTCATAATATCGCTACTCTGTTCGATTCCTGGATGCGTGCTCGATTTATACAAATTAAACTAACCAAATCTTTAATAATTAATACGAATGAAAACGTCAGTTTTCTAGAAGTTTTATTATAATTTAACTTCTAGAAAACTGCCGTTTTCATTCGTATTCATTATTTAATATGGAGTTTTACATCATTGTTCAAGAAACAATAAATAACCAAATTTTAATGAAAACTCACTTCTTATTTTTCTTCCTTGTTGTAAATCCACGTGGTCTATTCTTCAGAGGGTTGCTCTTCCTTCCAGCTATTCTTCCATCTTTTAGGATGACATCCACGAGGTCGAGTCCCGTGAGGCTGATTATGAAGTACCATATAGGGGAGTCTGGTGGTGTCCATTCTTTGAACTTGACCGTACTATTCTATTCCATCTTATAATATCTTCAACCTCACATCTTCTTCTTCTTCTTTGCTAGCCTTTTTCCCTCTACTGCTGAATATAGGCCTCTTTCAATTTCCTCCACTCGTCTCTATCCTACCCCCTTTGTATCCAAGATTTTCCAACTCATTTGACTATATCATCCGTCCATCTTATCGGTGGCCTTCCGACACTTCACCTATTTGCCCATGGTCTCCAACTGAGTTCCTTAATCTCACATATCTCTATAATTCTGGTATTCCTCACGCGATCTTTCAGTGTCTTGCCTGTTAATATCGGAACTCCTCAGAACTTGTTTGGTCCTGAAAACTCACTTGTACCTAATAAAGAAATGACGCGAAACAGTTTTTATTTAAAATCTAAAAAAGGGACAGAGGAGACAAATGCGGGATGGGAAAAATTGTCGTACATGTCACAAACTGTTTTTTTAATTGTTTTATTCAATATAATATGGGAGTATCATGAAAGGAATCTTTTTATTGATTCGCCACTATTTATGACACAAGTGGCTCCTTTGAACATTATTAGAGCCAGGAAATATACTTATTTGAAGTTATTGAAAATTTATACATAAAATTATTTACACCAACTAAACTAAACAATCAGCCTACTCCGCAATTCTTAAACCGTACTATTTGTCGATTTGAGTATACCCAGACCTCCGCACGGGCCATTCAGAATGAAAGCTGCTCAAATTCGGCAGTATTTTCCCACGGCGCGAACCAAAATCGGCCCCGAATCTAGTTCCACTAGAGCTGATGGTTGTTCTAATCAAAACAAGCCCCGAGGCTCACAGGTCGACCGGGGCAGGGCCGGTCTAGGGCCCGTTGGCATATTCTATTGTTCTAATTAAATAAATTTGTGATACATAAAAACAGATTTTTTTTATAACAGTTAATACGCATCGAGGTAGACCGAAGAAAACATGGCATGACCAAATTTATTAAATTTCAAAAGTTGGTCATGTTAGAAGTCAGAAGAATCGATCCATGGTGGTCCATTCTCTCTGCCTACCACTGCGGGGAAACGGCGTGATGGTTTGTTTGTTCATAAAAGGTATGAACCATGAAAACCCAGATTCAATACATGTTTAAAAAATTAAATCCAATAGTGATACTGCAATATATAAATTTCTAATAGTATTCATATTAATTGTCTATTCAATATACGTATACATACCCCATGCGTATATACGAGTACAGTATACATATACATACCCCATACGCATATACATACACATATGTTTTACATACATATTATTAACTTAAACGTGCGATAATAACACATACGTGCTACTAATAATAGAGCATTAAAAAGTTTTTATTAACATTGTAAAGCAAATAACAATTTCAAGACCAGTCTGTCGATGCCAGCGAGTCTGGCGAAACCGGTCGCTGTCTAAATAAAGACAAAAGTGGAAGTAGTTAAAAAACATCGTTTTATTTAATTATTATTTAACAATTTGTTGTTTTAGTTTCCTTTTGATATTATATATGAATACATTAATTTCTCTTACGATGATTTATAATTAAGTGCGCCCTTTTGTAAAATTAATTACCCCAAGGGCGCACTAGGAAAATACTGACCGAAGTCTTCAGTTGTCTATTAAATTCGACGTCGCTATTATTTTACTTAATATTATAAACTGGGTGTCTTTTCTATTAATTATGTATGTAAATGGTATAACAATAAAATGATAATTGAAGGTATTATTTTTTATTAAATATATTTGTTAATTTATGCACTGAAAAAAGGTGAGGTTGTTTTTAAAACGATTATTTCAGTAAATTTAATGATTCATATATACATTTATTTATTTGAAAAATTTAATTTGCCAAAACCGTTATAAATATGTTTACAATATTTATCCCAAAAAATCTAAAAAGAATCCAATATCTACTACAGGCATTTAATTAAAAAATAAAATAAAAACACGCATTTACTCCATAAGTTTAATACAATATACTTATATTAGTAGGACGTTCCTGAATAATGATCTTACTTTATAAAATAGTTGCGCTTAATACTTATTACAATATAATTGATACTGCTTCAATGTCATAAAAATATGTCATATTAAATGAACAAATGATTCAATTCACCATTTTTTTAAATATATAAAATAAAAACTAACTAACTAACCATCACGCCGTCTCCCCGAAAGGGTAGGCAGAAAGAATGGACTTTCACAGTTTAACCGATGCGGCCCGACATCCTTCTCTTTTCGCCCCGCGGGAGACGCGGTGTGATGGGCTGCGAACCTCATCGCCACCAATAGGCATCTCCCGCACACACTTCGATCGTCCAACATCCACAAAAAATCTAAAACAAATAATATAAAATACAATGATATAAAATAAAATAACAAAATAAAAATAATTTAACAGAAAATGTTTTTTTAGATGGTGCACTTATTGTCTATTTAATTTATGATCCAAGTTATACACAGTTTTTTTAAATTATTTTATTAATATAAATTATTGTGTCCAAGAGTTCAAAATATTAAAATTTGTTTAATGAAGAATTAAACATTATTTAAACACATAATTTTTTATTATTGTATTTTGAAAAGCTAAAAGCGAGAGATAAAGAAAACTTTCGAATAATTTTGTTTGTAATTTTATTATCGAATCTTTTAGAAAAATGTTTTTTAAGGGCACCTGTTTTACATTGGATCTAAATCTGGCCCTGCACATGGGTGATACTCTCATTGCTACCAACAATTCGCGACGATTCAGAGCTCTACATTCCGATGGTTTGCCGCTGTGTCTCACCTCCTCGATACGCGGTCCGCCCGAAGATCCGATCTCATTCGACTATCGTGGAATTCGGGCACACGTTATCGGAATCCAAGAAAAGTAATTGTTTTAATCCGCTTTGTAATGGTCATACATAAAAGTCTCTTATCTATGGTAATAGGAACTAGTTTTAATAGTAGCAATTTGAAATTTTTATTGATACGTTTCGATATGCGATGAAGTCATGATATTTTTATTATTTTTTGGTGTCGATACGTATTTATTAAAACGGTAATATCAATGTTGTTATATTAATAATCGTGTGAAAGTTATAATTGCTTAAAACCACATGTTTCGTGCAAGAAGCACCCAACTGTACGCATACTAGAAAAAATATAACTAACTAATTAACTAACTAACTAACCATCAAGCCGTCTCCCGAAAGGCAGAAAGAATGGACTGCCACACTTTTCTTGTCTTCCTAATGTCGAACCATCTCTTATGCGTTCCTGGTACTTTGTTGTATTTTTATGATATTTTACCTGTACTTAATAGATGCCTTAAACATTTTTCTGTTTGTAATGTCTATTGAGTTAATAAACTGATTTGATTTGATTTTCTTTCCTGACATATTTCTCTCGATATATATAGTATGTGAATGCGGTGCGAATGATGGTGTCTTGAACAAAATAATGAAAGGATCATTAAGATGGTTTGGACATATGGAAAGAATGAATGAAGAAAGAATGGTAAAAAAATTTCATGTTGATGATGTAAATGGAACCAGAAATAGAAGAAGACCGAAGAAAACGTGGAACGATCAAATAAATCAAATATTGAATGTCGGCCATGTGAGGAGTCAGAGAAATCGACGCGCGTGCATGACACGATGTATGAATGTTGAGGAAGCGAGAGAAATATGTCAGGAAAGAAAATATTTATAATATATTCTTAACATTCTATTTCTTTCTCATCCTATTCCCGTTCACTCCTGGACAAAGGCCTCCTCCATTCGCTTCCATGTCACTCTGTCTTGTGCAGACTGCATCCAGGTTATTCCGACGTTCAGGTCATCCTTCCACCGTAGTTCTCTTTGCCGTCAACGGTCTCGAAGTAGCAGCCTTCTAGTCCATATTTCGTCTGAGCTTCTGGCTACGTGACCTGCCCATTGCCATTTTATTAATTAATAAAAATAAATTTAAAAACATTATTAAAAATAAATTCAAAAACATTACTAAAAATAAATTTAAAAACATTATTAAAAATATATTTAAAAACACTTTTAAATAATGTTTTTACACCACATCATTTATTTCAGCTGATAAAATGTGCACTAGACTACATTTTTTTCTATCAATTATATTTATAGTAAGTTTATTAATATACCATATTATTTTGTTTGTTTCTGTAACCCTGGCGAAGTTCCGGCGCGGCGGGAGCGAAATTTGTTGGTACGTTAAAACAAATTAAGTGATTTAAAAACAAAATACAAAGTGTTTTTGAATTATTCATAGTTTCATTTTAAAATTTTCATTATATAAATAGACGAAACCCAGAATGTCACCAAGAAAGTGTACGAGAATATTTCTAATATAAGGGAGCGAGGGAGGAATGCTTCGATCCTCTCCGAAAGTAAATTCGAAATACACACGATGCGTATGCCCGTTTCTGGATTATTTTGAATTTGGTTATGATAATTGTTTTACGACAGTAGTGTAGAAACAAAACAAGAACAATTGGAGGTTATTACTTGTGAAATATTAATAAAAAGTTAAAACTTATTACTGATAGCGATTGTACGGTGAACTAAATTTTTAAAGAGAAGAAAATCTGTACTTCACGGGTAATGATATAAATTCTCTAAGATTTGGTTTATTTATTTTTGTTAATATTTGTCTTTAACGTAATCAAATGATTTTACTAAAATCTCTTGATGGAAGTTCATTTTAAATAATAATTAAATTACCCGCGTTTTTTAACTACTTCCATTTTTGTCTCTATTTCGACAGCGACTGATTTTGCCAGGCTCACTGACATCGACAGACTGTCATAGCATCGACCAGTCTGTCGATGCCAGCGAGCCTGGTGAATCCGGTCGCTGTCGGAATAAAGACAAAAGTGGAAGTAGTTAAAAAAACATCGGTTTATTAAATTATTATTTGTCTTTAACAATGTGTAGATAGTTAGTTGATAATTGATTTGGAACTCATGAAAAAAATGGTTAACTATAATACAATAATTTTGCTTGTACCCAAGCTTTATCAGAAGCTTGAGTACAAGCGAAACTACTTTCAAATAAAATAACTATACCGTGAATAAATCTCTTCTGCTCCCTGGCACTGGTACAACTGACAAGTTTGGATGTTGGGGTCGGCTCTCCTCGTTATCAAGCTGTTGGTTCTTTCTATATTAACTTCACTCTTAGCCATTTCTATGTCTTTGCAGTAGATGATGTAGTAGGCATTGTGACATCCAGAAGATCTTTGGTCTTCTCCAAGATGTTTGCAGAGGAAGGTCAATGAAAATAGTACGAGTATGGTTCACCTAATTATCTGTCGGACTTCACGTTGACGTGGTTTAATGCGAAGTGTTTTTTATTAATAATTTTTATGTTTATAATTTTTTTTTTACTGTTTCAACACAATTGATTTTATATGACACAATGATGAAAACTCCTTATTCAATATTCCTAATTTATACAAATAAAAATATTCATTTAATATTATATTATAAATTCGTTTTATTTCATTTTATGAGAATGAAATGTTTCGCCTGTTGACATTTTACTTATTCGAGTGCCATGTCAAGTCCCATGTCTTAACCAGGACATTTTATTTTTAAGAATAATAATTATGAATAATAATTTATTGTCTTTTGACCTTAGCGAGGCCAAATATGTCATTTCCATAAAACAAAATGCAAATTCTAGGAAACGGACTTTTTCATTCATATATCGATCAGCAGAACACTATTGTGTACTGCCATTTAAGTTTTTTTGGATAGGTTTTTGTTTGCGATGACAACTTTAAGTGCACCGTTCATTTTGTTGCCTGCCCCAACCCTTCTTTCAGTATCCCTCTCCACTCTCCACTTCTTTCAATATCTTCTGTAAACATACTACCCAAATACACAAACTCAACTACTTGCTTTGTATTATAATTGATTCAGTTTTTAATATACGAGTGCGTAATAAATTTTGTGGGTTTTCACTCTTGAAGTATTGGCGTTTAAAATGTTCTCGCGCGCGAAGATAAGAGTGAAAAATGCAGCCGGCACGGACACGGGATGCGGCGACCAGCCTTGATGCGTGATAGATTTGTGCGGATTCTCCGCAGCACCAACGGTTAGCCCTACATAGCACATCTGGTTACGTACATCCTGTTAGGCAGTGGCGGTAGGTGGACTTTTAATAGGACAGCGCGCATTTTAAATGTTGGAAAGCACACAAGCCTGTAATTAACATGATCCCATCAGTAATTAAAATTGCGAAATAACATGTTAAATATGTATCAGAAAACGAAAAATAAAACATTAACATAAAATATACTGTTAAATTAATAAACTTTATTTTATGTATCACAATTGTATTTTTATTTTATTTTACAGCTGTTTCATGAATCTATCTATGTTTCACGAATCAAATGTCAATTTTTTGTGATTTTTCGAACCTTTATGTTTATTTGTTGCTATGTCAATTTGAATTACGAGTATATCAAAGAAAAATTATGTTAAAAATTATTTATTATTCAAAAAAATATTATTCAAAATTATATCAAAGAAATTATTCAAATTGACGTTGGAACAAATATTTTACATTTGATATATTATTGTAATATTGTAACACCTGATAATGTCAACATAGGTTGACAAAACAGCTAAAATAAAATAAACACACAATTGTGATACGTAAAACAAAGTTTTTAATTTAACTCTTTATAATGTTAAAGTATCATAGTATCAAAACAATGGACTATTTAAAAACGTAAATGTTATTAAGTGAAATATATGGAATATTCGTATTCGTTATTTGGAATTTTTGCTTAATTAATAGGAATGAAAACGTATGTTATCTAGAAGTTTTATTTTATTTTATGGAAACCAAATCAAATCAAATCAGTGTATTGCTTCAATAAACATTACAAAATTAAGGTTTAAGGCATCTATTGAAGAAATGATATGTTTCGCCTTGCTAACCCATTATCAAAACATGTTATAATAAGGCCTCTCTACCAAATAAGGGAGTGCATCGTTGCGAACGTTTTTCCATGAAGGTTGGCGTTTTTTTTTGGTTGGCTTTAGGTTGTTGTATGTTCAGAAGACAAATACTCTTGTCTTCCTATCTCTCATGCGTTCCTGGGATTATGTTGTATGATGTATGTATTATATTTTATCTGTACTCAATAGATGCTTTAAACATTAATATTGTTCTTAATTTCTGTTGAGATAAAAAAAGGATTTTATTTGATTCAATTTGATTTGACTCTGACATTTGACAATTTTAACCCTCTTCCATACTGAAAGCAATTTAAATTTTAAACGAAACAGTATCGGTGGCTAACTCTTTAATTTAGATATTTTGACTTTTTAATTAAAGTATATTGTACATATGAAGAGTTTATCAGAGTGATCGCCAACGTCGGGGGGACCTGACAGGGCACTTTAAGAAGAAGATTGTACAAATACGAGTATGTACTATTTGGATGCTTAATTAATATAAATATTGATAAATTTATTTTTCTTTTGTGCCATTTTTCGTTTCCCCGACTTTGGCAGTCACTACTGTAAAGGCTTCCCTGTCTTGCGCCGCCCGGAATAACTCCTGCACGCTCCTTATTTTAACCCAATCTTCGACGTTGCACAGTCAAGACGTTTGCCTTTAAAATATTAATGTTATTATTTTATTATTATTATTATTTTGATTATTTGACCCCGGAATCGAACCCAGAACCTTCGGTGTGTTTTTATTTGAAGTTTAATAATAGAAGTTCATTGTAAATAATGAAAATAAATTGAACCAGAAGATGGAAGCGAGCTACCGAAACCGGTCGAAGTTCAAAACCTAAATTGATTTTAACTAAATATATACAGTATTTAATTTTTTTTTAAAAATAATTTCCATTATTTGCGTTTGCTTTTGATCAGGACTACGTCATCCCTTCATTTTTCCATTATCGTAAGGGAGGGGATCTCATATTTGTGTCCACGCAAGGTATAACCTAGATAGGTAATTAATTAATTAATAAATGTATGGAAGTGAAGCTTGGAGTTGGCAGAAGAAGGATGAAAGTAGGATAAATGCCGTAGAAATGAGGTCACTCAGAAGGATGTACGGAAAAACAATGTACTCGTATGATAGAATATCTAATGAAAAAGTAAGAAAGGAATGTAAAGCGGATGAATGCGTGATAAATAAAATCACGAAAGGGTCACTAAGATGGTTTGGACACATGGACTGAATGGATGAGGGAAGAATGGTTAAAAAGATATATAAAAGTAGTGTGAATGGAAAAAGAAGTCGAAGAAGGGCAAGGAAGACATGGCATGACCAAATTAATCAATTACTAAAAGGCGGCCATGTTCGAAGTAGGAACAATCGACGAGCGTGCGATGTGTCACGATGTGTGAATGTAAAAGAGGCGCAAGAGTTATGTCAGGATTGAACAATGTGGCGATCCATTCTCTCTGCCTACCCTTCCGGGGAAACGGCGTGATGGTTAGTTAGTAAGTTTGTTAGTTAGGTAATTCTATGGTTTTAACATTTCAACAATTCTTTACTAAAATTAGCTCTAACCAATATTTCTGAATTGCTGATTTAATCTTTCCACGAAGTACAGTATTCTTAAAGCATTCTTATGTGTGACCACATTAATACGATAATCTTCTTCTTTCTGTGTCCTGTCAGGTCTCCCCAACGTTGACTATCGCCAAGTGATGACCTGGGGAAAAATATTCAGAGTGGTATCCCCTTGCCTTCTCTGAAGGATTTTCTGTCGGGGTTACCTTCCCTTAGCTGGGTGTATCCATTTTATGGCGCTGGAAGCTCGCCATTTGTCCTCTCTCTAGGTATATGCTATGGCACTAAGTAATATGTGCCACATTGCCCGGGGTTCGCGGGGTCTTTAAAAACCTCTCGTGGACGCTAGAGAGTTGGACTTGATAGTAGTGTTGCTGTTGTAAATGCAACATGGCGCCTTACGACATTTTGTAGAGGCGTGCTTTCCAGCAAAACATACCCCATCGTAGCCCTACTACCCTTTTGAATCCCTTAATACGATAATAACACACCCAAAATATGCTCTTCATACACTCGTTTTTCAGCCGGTTATATACATTTTTTGTAAAATTCCCAAACTTGTATTAATAACTTTAAATTATAAACAGCGACAAATTCAACCGCATTAACAACATTTATATAGCCAGGACGTGAGAATGAAGTCACACTATTTATAATAATTAATTGGCGAACAATAATAATGCTTTTTCTTCTTCTTTATCGGCCCCTAATTAATAAGCCGGGACGTAATACGAAATCCTGGTCAGTTTTCACCTACATAATGACAATCATATTGGGAGCTCCGATGTGCGCAGTTATCACTTGCAGGTGTATGTGAGGAGGGGAGACACGGGTTAATCCAAGTTTTATTTATTTATTATTAGTAAAACTAACTAATTAACCATCACTCCGTTTCTCCGGAAGGAAAGGCAGTGAGGATTGACCATCATATTGCTCTACATGCATACATCGTAACATACATGCTCGTCGATTTTAACGACTTCGAGTAGCCGCCTTTTAGAGGGCAAGAAGTGTAAACACAAGCAAAGCGTGAGTTGATTGTTTACACTTATTTTATATTATTCAACGTTTACTTTGCGATAATATATTTTATATCCCTAATTACAATTATCAATCATTTAGATTTTAAACAATAATGAAATTAAATTATGTTTTTTTAACTACTACCACATTTGTCTTTATTTCGACAGCGACCGGTTTCACCAGGCTCGCTGGCATCGTCGACAGACTGCGTCTGTCGACGGTGCCAACGTTCGAATTTTTAAATTAGAATTATTGTATCGAATTTCAAATGTGTTTTTATATTAGTCTTTCTTTGTTTAGTTTTTATTATATTTTCATACCTAAACATGGAGGTATCCTCCGAAACATGTCGTGTTTTTTTTAATATTTTTTAAATAATTAGTAGATTGAACAACGTTATTTTTAATTTCCTAAGTACATTAGCTAGTTGGTTTTACAACGGTTAATGTATTTCTGTGATGTTATCATACCTCTTAGGCATACAAATATACAGCGAAGTCAATAGCACCTTAAATATTATAAGTCAAAGCTCCAGACGTTTAATTTTTTTTTGAACATTCCTCTCGAGTCCGATTGGCCTCAGTCTCCCCGACCGGTCTTTCTCCATCTCCCTCGCCCCGGAATGCTGTTCGCCCAGTTTACGGTGCCGGACGCCGGACCCGTGCTGCTCCTCAAACACACATCCCCCTCTTTTTCTTCTTATCCGTCACACACATCCTACACTCACTCCACTAACTGATACATACTATTGCCGTAGCCGGCTGTCTTCGACCACCTACCTACATACGCCATCCAAACCACAATTTTAAAGAAGCAACAACATTTCAGAGGATTGCTTCCATTTTCAAACATTCCAACTAAATCACTATACTCCCTCTTCTACAAAATACAAAATTACATACCAAGAAAAGAAAAAGTTATGATGTACGAAGCTTATGTTAAAAGCCGACTAACATATATGATTCCCTTCTAGAGGACAGGAAACCAAAAGGACATCTCCAGAGTCCAAAGACAACAAAATAAAATAATAAAATTAGCTTATAACATTAACTATCTTACCCCAACCATACAAGTATACAGACAAACAAAACAAATGGACATATCAGACCTGACCAAATTTGAGACCTTGAAAATTGTACACAGAGTGACCATGGAAAAGATAACAGACAGCAGCTACAAATTAACTAAAAATTCAGACGTACACAGAAACTGGACCAGGAACTGTGACAGATATCACTTACCGAATGCACGAACAAAGACAGGATAATCAAGAATATTGAACAATGGACTGAAACATTACAATGAAGTACCAAAAGACACAAGGAGTCTCACTACAAATCAATTAAATATACCTGAAACATTATATAATTACAAGTAAGATCTAAAAATGTATCCATATAACCCAATTGGGTAATTTAAAAAATAAATTAACAAAAAAAAAACTAACCATTACACCGTCTCCTCGGAAGGGTAGGCAAAAATGATGGGTATAACTTTCCTGTTTCTCTCTGTCGATACGGGAGAGAGGGATTGAAGGTGGGAAATGTATTCAAAACTAGGAAAATTAAGATTCGATAACCATTCTCCTATGCACCCGACATTAATTTGCCCTGAATGGAATTGACTAATTAATTACGCTTCGTTCGGTTTGAGAAGTGTCTGGATGATTAAAACGCTAAATTAATATTTTTTGTGAATGTATACTTATACTTGTATACGAATACTGGATTTCACCCTCTACAAAGATGGCGTATTGAAACTGACATGTGAAGTTAAGCATAGATTTGTAACATATATACTACCTCCAAAAATTTGTCTTACATAGTCATAAAGAAATATGTGGAATGGGGAATGTTGTAATTACATAAAGCGTGCGCTTAACCCAACCAATGACAGGTCATAAGTCCTGTAAACACCTTGATCAACCATATTCAGTTTCCAGTTTACATCTTCGTCTCTATTGAGATACAATTAAATTTCACGGTAAATTAACTTAAAAAAAATGATTGAGAGTAAATCGCGAACAAAACAATCGGATATTACTTACAAACTACGACTTTAGAAATTATTATGTATTTATTTACTGTAGGGTAATTATTATTATTATTATTTTGTTGAATCGCTCTTAACATCATAACAGCATTAGCCAAATCGAAAGGGGTATTACAGCTATCATAGTGATTCTCGTGACATGTGATAGGTAGCTAATCTATCGCCATTTTATTGTCACGTGAATTCTACATCAGACTAAAGACAGTGTGACAATCACACTGTCCTCGCCGAGATCGAACCAGAAACCTTCGGGTGGCAGTCAATGCACTTACCACTCGGCCACGAAGGTCGTTATATAATATACAGTGACTGTTAATACACATCCAAATGAACAAACTGTGTTAAATAAAGACATAGAAGTTTTCCCACCGCTTACCCCAAGCTGTTATAGGACGCAACGGCGCCTTTGACTTATGTTATGAAACGGTCCTTTGCATTCATACATCGTAAAACGCAAGCTTGTCGATTTTTCCAACTACGAACGTGGCCGCCTATTGTAGTTAATTACATTTGTCATGTTTGGCTCGGCCGTCCTCGATTTCTCATTCCATTCAAACTGCTTGTATACATTTTTTTTACTAGTCTTCTCTCATCCATTAGATCCACATATGCGAACGATCTAAGTATTTTTTTTTTATTTTACTTATGTTACAATCATCTATCTTACATTTCATTCATATTTTGTTGTTTAGTATTCTATCATACATCGTCTGCTCACACATTCTTCTCGGTGATCTCATTTCTACTGTATTTATCCTACTTTCATTCTTCTAAGGGTATATAAGAGTTTACACTAGAACTTCATTATATTTATATTGCCATACTTACTAAAGTGCACATGTATTTTTTGAAACATTGAAAGGAGTAAGTGGCTATCATAAACCACGAAGTATTTGAAAAGCGAACAATGTAAATATAATAAAATTACCACGTGGTCCTTGAATGAAGAATGAATGGTTTGATCAATTGAGCAGTTTCATCATCCGTTGGATATAATAAACCCATTGATCAAAGTCAGATGCGGCTCTTCATTCATGCAAATTACAAGAATGACTAATATGTGTGAAAATGTATGTTTTGTAGAAGTTTTATAAGATTTTATGGAAATGGCATATTTCGCCTTGCTATGTCATTATCAAATGTTTTACACCACATTTGATTATGCACTACAAATGTTTTCATTTGTGATAGTTTTTAATAAGGAGTCTTACGTATTTGTGCAGGAAACAATAAACAAGAATTTTTATGCTGTTAAAACTATAAATCTTTTTTTTTTAATTATTTGCAATCAACCAAGTAATTCTAGTAAACTAACTAACTAAAGAATCATCACCCGTCTCCCAGATAAGATAGGCAGAAAGAATGGACTGCCAAACATTTCTTTCCTGACACATTTCTCTCGCTTTCTCAACATTCATACATCGTGTCATGTACGCACGTGGCTTTCTCCGACTCTGTTATGTATATTTTTAACCATTGCTCCAATACTAGTAAATATTGCATTCATATTGTTCTACTGTCGACTCTTGTCTTTTCCTTCCAATATATTAACTAACTGTTTTATTTCACATAATGTTTCAATATAAAATTTTATCATATTGAATAACTTTTTACAGCTCACGCTGATTGGCGAAGTATTATCGAGACTAACGGATCGTAAACTCGAACGGCGAGAGCATTTGTGGTGAAAAAAATCAATAAATATGAACAACTTGACGCTGATACACAACCACTCGGCAAATGGGATGGACGAAGGCAAAAAAGCGCGAAATGTGGGTCAGACATACAAGGAATAAACACTTACTATTGTTAGAGAACAGAGGTGATAATATGGTGATAATGATGTGCATGATGCATAATGGTGATAGTGTTGATTATTTTACTGGATTCATGGAAATGAAGCCTTCTATTATCTTATTATTACAAATGAAATCGTCTGTTTTCTGGAAGTTGTATTATATTTATTAAATCGCATCGCAGGCAGAACCCTCAGAGATCGAATTAGAAATGAGGCTATAAAATCTATCTGTGGTGTTCAGGATATAGTAAAGTGGGGAAGAACTAGAAAGCGCTTTTGGAGAGACCATGTGGACCATTATTTGCAATACTTTTATCGTGGAGGATACGAGTATTGCAAAGAATGGCCATGATGAAAACCCTAGCAGCAAGACATTACCAGGAAAGCCGCCGAAAATATGGAGGGATGCCTTAGAAAATTAAAAGATATCATTCCTATAAAATATAATAAAATTTCTAAATAACAGATGATTTCATTGGTTTAAATTTATTATATTAACACTGTGGAATTCCATAGTAATATACTTTGCAAATTGAAAATAACTTTGTTTAAAATCCACAAAATATTTAAAAAAAAAACACTACATGTTTCGGAGGATCCCTCCATTTTCATGTGTAAATATATATAATGTATAATTATATATTTACACCTGAAGATGGAGGTATCCTCCGAAACATGTCGTGTTTTTTTAAATATTTTGTGGATTATAAACAAAGTTATTTTCAATTTCCAAAGTTTTCGTTAGTATTAATTATTTATATGGATGTTTACATTATTGTTCAAAACCAAGGAACTCCATCAATTATCTTTCAAATGTAAATTTTATAATTTACATTTGATGTGCTACAAATAATATAATAGCCATACTTATTTAAAACAAAAAAGGCTTTTTAAATACGGTACGTGATCTTGATGTGTACTGTTGATAATTTGACTGGGTTCTAAATAATAAAACCTTAAGTATTACTGCAAAAAATATTGCGAATCTTTGAAATGATAAAATTAACTAACTAAACAACCATCACGCTATCTTTACACAGGGGTAATCAAAAATAATAGACCCTCACATTTTTCTATCCTTACATACTTCTCTTGATTCTTCTACATGTATTCATCGTGTCATGCACACACGTCGATTTCTCCGACTCTTGATTGATTTGATCGTGCCACGTTTTCTTTTATCTTTCTCTATTTTTATTTCTGTTTTCGTCGTTTACGTATACTTTCTTCACAATTCCGTCCTCATTCATTCTGTCCGTGTGCAAAAACCATCTTAATGAAAATATCATTATTTTAATCACTGAATTCACTTCTTATATTTGCATTTGACAATCTATCATAATAACAATATATATTATGATATATTGTTATTTTGACAGATTGTCAATAATTAGATATTTATAATATGAATTGCAAAACCTATTATTATTTACAATTGTTGAAAATTTTACCGGATCCAGAACTATTAGTTCTGTACAATTGTAAATTTTATAGTCTTACAACTATTATAATATATTCATGATACTCGTATATTATTAAATAGTTATATGATTTGCAATATGCATGGGTAATTATTAAAATACAAGGAACTTTGGATTATTTTACTAGCTCATAAAAATAAAACCATTTATATCTTTAAAATAGTGGGAAATATTCCAACTATTCGCAGCACTCGTTAAGAAATTATAAGGTGTTTATTATATGTAATGAAGTTATCGTTATGTCCAACTGTTGATAATTTAACTAGTCTCATTAAAATAATACCAATAGTTAACTTGTAAACGTAAATTATTAATACTACAACTTACGTCTTAAAATTACTATAATTTATCATGAATAAAGGTTTAAAGAGGCTTTAAATTTTGCTGTTGGCTATCAAGTTAAAATATTGAATGCCCCATTGTTAACTAAAGACCATTATAATACTTCTTTGCCTGTTGTGGCTGTCCACTCGTGGACGTAGGCCTACTCTCAAATCAAATCAAAATCAAATCAAATCAAATCAATTTATTATATAATATTTTTTCAAAAGACAAACAACAATCTTAGTTTAAGGCATCTATTGAGAACAGGTAAAACATAAAAATAAGTAATACCAAGAACGCATGAGAGATGGTTCGAGATTAGGAATACAAGATATTCTCCAAAGTCATGTTCAGCAGTTTGATTGCTCTCTCCACCGGCATCACCAGAGGCAGGTTGGTTCTGCATGCTGGGAGATAAAACAGTCTGTGCTGACGCTGTCGAAGATAACCATCTGAAACAGATGATTTCCGTTACCTTGGAGGCTAACCATCTGAAAGATAGATAGCCTCCAAGATAACGGAGTTCTCAAAGAATCCCCTGATAAGTCTATTTTCTCTCGTATTTTCTTCTCCCTTTTATCCTGAGCGATCCGCATCCAGGTACTTCCCGTACTCTTCTGGATATTATAATAATAATTATTAATATTATTATTATTCTAATGAATATTATTATTATTATTATTATTATTCTGTTGAATCGCTCTTTACATCATGACAGCATGAGCCAAATCGATGTAAAGGGTATTATAGCTATCATATTGATTCTCGTGACATGTGATAGGTAGCTAATCTATCACCATTTTATTGTCACGTGAATTCTACACCAGACCAAAGACAGTGTGACAATCACACTGTCATCGCCGGGAATCGAATCTGGAACCTTCGGGGTGGCAGTCAATGCACTTATGACTCGGCCATGTAGGTTGTCGCGCCAACGCAACTGTGGGCCCCAACAACAAGCTTTGCCGTTCTCGGGCCCCAGCATAGCAGCCGCCTTGTCCACTTTTCATATGTGTCATGGGCGGCGTTTCCGCCAAACTCCACTCAAGTAAGGGTTGCGGCCAACTTGATGACATCGGAGACTTTTGTACTGGCTCGTATATCCTCAGTTCTGACTCTGTTCCGCAAGCCAATACATAAACATGGCTATCTCCATTACTCTTTGTGTGATTCTCAGCCTGTTGGCAATTTTTTGTGACATTGTGACTGTCTCAATATCATATGTGAACACTGGCAGAACACAGGTGTTGAATACTCTCCTTTTCAATTTTTTTCCTTGTATACAACAGGTCGTTTGAACCCAAATACAGAATACAATTTATTCATAAGCTATTATTTTGATTCTCATGACATGACTTATTGTGATAGGCCAATCTATCGCAAATTTTATTGTCACGTGAATTCTACACCAAACCAAAGACAGTGTGATAATTACTATGCCATCCCGGAACCTACGGTATGGAAGCCAGAGCTCTTACCACTCTGCCAAGAAGGTCGACTGGTTGAAAGATTGAAGGTCGAAAGTTGATGGGTATTGCCGGATATATTTTATAATTCTAGAAGCATAATTGAAGCATATAAGAACACAATCAACAGCGTGATTGTTTCTTGCGTGAAATAAAATATTTGTGGTGACGACACACTGGTGATGATAACTCCTTGTAATATAATAATCAAAGTGGAGCACATCTAGATTTTGTAGATATGGAAAATCGATATAAAAATTTAATAAGAAGAGTTTTTGATCGATATTATGAATTAATTCCACGCTTGTACAGTCTTACAAGAATTACTCAATATACAACTCTTATTATTTTGTGTAATCGGCAAAACATACAACAATCAATTAGGGTCTTGTTATAAACAACTTCAGTTATTTAGATTAAAGATCAGTTGTTACAAACAACTTCACTTATTTAGATTAGTGCAAGAAAACAAGCGGAAACATATAAATTTATTTACGAAAATTACATATACAAGTAGTGTGAATGGAAAAAGAAATCGAAGGCCAGGAAGACATGGCATGACCAAATTTATCAATTACCGAATGGCGGCCATGTGCGAAGTAGGAACAATCAACGAGCGTGCATGTCACGATATGTGAATGCAGAAGAGGCGCGAGAGTTATATCAGGATAGAACAATGTGGCGATCTATTCTCACTGCTTACTGCTCCAGAAAAAAAGCGTGATGGTTAGTTAGTTAAAGCACATTATTTCGAAAAATTTCAAATAAATACAAATAGTGTTTTTCCTACTAATGCTTCGAAGTACCTATAACAAATAAGTGAAATATTTTCACATCTCAATATCTTATTAAAAATACCGCAAAGGTGTATATAGATCTGCTTTCTCCGGTACTAAAGTATCGCGCGAATCAAAAGTACTGAGTCAGAGTAATTCCAACAAATTCGTGTTGCTCTACGCATTTTATTGTTGTTTTTTCCTTGAACAGATAGTTTCCTCGATTCGCAGAAGCTCACTTTCGCCTTTATTATTTCACGGCTATCACACGTGGGTTTCCGGTGCTTTTCCAAGATGGCGGACTCCACTACCAAACATCAAACCGTCTGCCGAATTCACGCTATAGTATCAGCTATCGACAGATAAAAACTCAATTGCTTGCAAAATGTGTAAACATTACAAAAAGGGATGAACGTGAATACTTTATAAAAGATAAAAAACATTAGACATGTGTATTCTTTTGTAGAATGTTTCAAATATTTTTGTACGCGGTTTTGAATTACTGGTTTCCCCGCTCTGTCCGCTATTAACGGAATCATTTTTTACCGCCCTTTTTTTGGCGGCAAAATAGTTTTGCACACATATACAGAATACTGCCGTTTTTTTGCTCGGCGTTATTATTTTATCGGACAAAATTGATGTTGGTATTCAAATAATATACCATTTGCGAGTACAATTAGGCTGCTGAGGCCAGCTGTGAGTTTTTGCCGGCGGATTCCTACCTAGTCGTGTCGCGGTTAGTTTGTGGTCTCCTTTATTGGTGTTTGTCGGAGCTAATATTTAATGCAATGGGCAGTAAACCATTGTTTGATGCTGCTGACCAAAACCAACTAGTCAACTTAATATTTTTATTATCCGTATTCATTTGTATTCTCTTTATCTTTCATGGTCTGGTAATTTAACCTACTTTATAATTACACTTGGACTTTTGATCTTCTGGTACACGGAAATTCAGCTCTTTTGGCTATATCTATTATATACATATAATATAACATTGTACAAAAGGTCTCTACATCACTACATCGTCTACACCTTGTGCCGACCCTTATGTATGGGAGCGAAGCATGGAACTGGCAAAAGAAGGATGAAAGTAGAATAAAAGTAGTAGAAATGAGATCTCTTAGACGAATGTGTAGATACTCTGTGTATGAGTGTCGAATGAAAATATAAGAAGTGAATGCGGTGCAAATGATGGTGTCATGAACAAAATAATGAATTATCATTAAGATGGTTTGAACATATGGAAAGAATTAATGAAGAATGAATCTAAAAAATATATATTTTAACGATGTAAATGGAACCAGAAATAGAGGAAGACCGAGGAAAACGTGGTACGATCAAATAAATCAAATATTGAATGTCGGCCATGTGAGGAGTCAGAGAAATCGACGCGCGTGCATGATACGATGTATGAATGTTGAGGAAGCGAGAGAAATATGTCAGGAAAGAAAAGTGTGGCAGTCCATTCTTTCTGCCTACGTCTTCGGGGAGACGGCGTGATAGTTAGTTAGTTAGTTAGTTAGTTATATATGTGCTTTTTTCATTGAAATCAAATAGAGGTTCTGTGCATTTACAGTAAATGCATATTAAATATAATTAGTATTAGTGATAAACTCTGTTTACCCCATTGATGAACGTTCACGGTAATAATATTCAACTGTTTCACTCACACAAATATTGTGCAAAATCTCCAAACGCGTGTGCCTGATTCACTTTGAATGTCCCACATAATTTTTGATTGATGATATGAATATATGGCCCAGACGGTTATCACACAGTCAAATATTAATAAATCGAAATAATATTTAAAACAACGTTTTCTGGGATCAGAATGTGTGATTTGCAGAGACTTTCACAGTACATTAATAAAGATTTTCTGCTTAGTGCTTTCCAATATTAATAGATGACGCTAGTGTAGAGTGAACTTAAATATGTTTAGATAAGCGTGGAATCCTACCATATATACAAGTTTCAAAAATTTGTCAGACGTGGTGGTCATAAGAAAAAAGGCGGAATGGGGAATGTTGTTAAACATAAAGCGATCGCTCAACCCAACCAATGACAGGTCATAAGTCCTGTAAGCGCCTTGGCCACCACATTCTGTTCCCAGAAAACAATTTACATCTTCGTCTCTATTGAGATACAATTAATCCTTATAAAATAATAATATTTAAAAATTTAGAAATTAGGTTTAAATGTATTTGTCACAATTTGTTTTGCTTACATTTAGTACACGCATACAGTTCTCGTTTATGTTTATTTCTAGTAAAAAATAAACTTACTTGTTCGTAAAAAACATGGGATTAAAAATGACCAATTTTACCATAAGGTAATATTGTAAAAAATCGTAAAAAAATCATTTTCAAAATTTCCAAGAAAACATTACTGCTGAAGTTGCTGTATAGCTCTCTGGTGAGAAATCGGTTGGAATTTAGTTTCATAATCTGGGCGCCGCATGAGGTTCGATATTCCCTGGTGGAGAGGGTGCAGAAGAAATTTTTGCGTTACCTCTATCTTAGGGAGTATGGATATTACCCGTGGCTCTTTCCGACTGATTTCTTGCTAGGGATGCTAGGCTACCAGTCACTCGAGAGGAGACGAGACATTCACTTGGGTGTTCACTTCTGTCTACTGATAGGCGGTTGTATACACAACTCAGAAATCCTGAGTGATGTAGGTCTGTTTGTCCCTGATAATTATCTTTGACAAAGGGGTCATAGATTGTTTTATCTCCAACGATGCAGAACCAACCTGCCAATGGTTATGCCGGTAGGTAGAGCAATATCTTTGCTAAATCGTATCACCTTTGAATTAGACATTCGGATTTTGTGATAGTCTGGCTCACCTGAGGGAAGCAATGTCCTTATTATAATTGTATATTCATTTTATTAATTTGTTATGTATCTTATGTTTCTGGCTCTTTTATTATTTTATCATGTTTAACTTATTATTGTGTATCTCCAACTTGTATCCTTAGTGTTTTGGAAAAGAATTCTGTAATGCTTAGGATAAATTTAAATAAATAAATGAAAATAATGAAATTTATTTAAAATTAAAATTTTTATTTTTGTTAAACAGTTTTGTGTCCAAATGGATCTCTTTAATGTGTTTCGTTTGTTATGTCTCATTTGTGTAAGAAACATTGTAATTTGTAAACATTTTGATATTTTGTTTTTATATTCTACCACTTCATTTGTTTTTAACAAACTAACCGGATTCTCTCCCGCCAGAGCTTCGTGTAGGTTATATAAAAGTAACATTCTAATTGAAAGGCGAAAAATGTGTTCAAGTGGTCATTTGACAGTTGTTAAGTAACGTGCAGAGATGCATGGTGCACCATGCATCGCATAGCTGTATAAACTTGCATACGAAACTCCGGCAGGAGTGAAACTGGTTAGTTTGTTTAAACTAATAAAGTAGTACAAAACCTATGCCGCAAATTAAGTGCTTCATCCAAAAGTATGACGACCTTCGTCGCGGAGTGGCAAGAACTAAGACTGCCACATCGAAGGCCCCGGGATCGATTCCCGGCGATAGCAGGAGATTGTCACATTGTCTTTGATGAGTGTAGAATTCACGTAACAATAAAATGGCGATAGATTAGCTACCAATCACATGTCGTGAGAATCAATAGCTAAAAAGCTGTAATTATTAATTGGGTTTAAATAAACTGCTGTATACAAATGTTATATTACTGTAAACTTATCCCTTGGATTGAATCTTCTTGCATCTTCGTCTCTATTGAGATACAATTAATCCTTTAAAATGATTAACCCGCAATGGGTTAAATCCAGTATTTGTCTACAAGTATTTGTATACATTCGAAATGTTACTATGGTGATTTGGCTTCAGTGAGTAAATAATAAACAATAGATTTGACAGACGCCGCAAAAATAACATGGCCGTCACAGCCTGTCAACATCGACCCGTCCTTATTGGATGACCCTTTAGTAGCTATTACGACAGGTGCTTGTTATAAGGGGTTGTTGGCTTGTGAAATACATCTTTTGATCACTCCTGGTTGCTGTTGTAGCAGCCAATACATCAGGTGCTTGTTGAAAGGAGTCATTGGGTTGTGAAGCGGGTCTTTTGATCCCATAATCCATCTTGGTCTAAGCATTATCCTTGGGAACATATTCTCCAATCAATCAACTTAATAACATTGAAAGCGTAATTTTTTATTTTTATTATGGAGCATTTTCAAGAAATTTGTGCCGGTGTGAATTTTTTTTTTTACAAATGTTTTAATGTTAAGTAGTCATAAAAATGTGATTATTTGAAACTTTTGAAGAGGAGCGACAAGTATATAAATAAATATATCAGGGAAATTTAATATGGCACAAAAAGAAAAATAATAGTATTTTTAAGCCCATGTGTTAATAGAGTAAGGCATACTGCTATCCGCGAATTATGAAAGGGGCAGATAACGAAGAAAATCAAATACAATTCAATGTCTCCAAGTGCGTTATGCTATATTTTACTAGAGCATTGAAAACTGGGTATATTAGATACACAATGAACAACCAGCAACTAGCACATGTATCTACGATGAGAGATCTCGGGATCATCTATGAAGGTAGGCTGACTTTTCGTGCACATATTGAGAGGATTTGTGGCTTGGCATGTTGGGCTTCATCGTTATCTACGTCCGGACTCTATCGTCCGTACCGGAAGAGTTTTTAGGGATCCTCATGTGCTCAAAATCTTATACAACGCATTGATTCGGAGCAGACTCGAAAGTGGTTCTGTGATATGGAGTCCTCACGAGGCGAGATATTCCGTTATGCTGGAGAGATTTCAGAAAAAATTCTGAGGTATCTCTACAGAAAGGAGTATTGCAGCTATCCGTGGCTCTATCCCACGGCATTTTTGTAATGTCTTTTGATAAAATAAACTAATTTGATTTGATACTGGTACGCGCACGTGCAGAGTATGAATCCCTCCAGAATCTCACAAGTGGTGTCGCATCTGATTCCTGTTATCTACCTTCCCCCCGGAAGACCGCAAAATAGATGGAGGGATAGCTGGAAGTCAACCTGCCAAGAGAGGCCAACCTTACTACCGGAACAGACCAAAGGTCTAAAAATTTTAAGTAATCATTTTAATGAGTCTGTGTTATACGTGCCTTGCTATTATAATTCGCCGTGAAAAAAACGCTCATCATTTGCAAGAAGCGTAATTAAGTTCAGCGAATATAATCCGCCGTTCGCCGTGGGAACTGCTCCGCCAACAAAAGGACTGAATGGGTTTCCGAACCTCTGTTTTCAGATATTAACATGTATTTTATGTATCCGTAATAAAAACCGAGGCCGCTCTTACGAATTCAGGTCGCGCTTCGGTGAGGAGGATACAAGTGCAGCAGGCATCTCTGCGCGTTACTTACCTGCTTAGCGATATTTTATTTATCAATTAAGTGTGCAAAAAAGTGCACTTGTAATAAATTTATGAATATATCCAAAGTTTTGTACATATAATTTCTTTCGTCTATAGATAAGCAATATTTTATTAATTTAGTATTAATATTTTTTTTTAGCATTATAACTAACAAACTAACCATCACGCCGTCTCCCCGAAAGGGTAGGCAGAAAGAATGGACTGCCACACTTTAACCGATGCGGCACTCCATCCCTTTCTTTTCGCCCCGCGAAAGATGCGGTGTGATGGGTTGCGAATCTCATCGCCACCAATAGGCATCTCCCGCGCACAAAATAAATCCACAAAATAAATCTCAAACAAATTTTATAAAATACAATGATATAAAAATAAAAATAATTTAACCCGTAATGTTCTTTTAGATGGTGCACTTGTTGTCAGCTGGACGATCCGGACATTTGTGTTAAGTTATAAGTGTTATATGTATTCATTATTAATATGATGGAGTCTGCATAAGACAGAGTGGCGTGGAAGCGAATGTACTCGTAAGAGGCTTTTGTCTAGGAGTGGACAGAAAAAGGCTGTATAACAAGAAGAAGATGAAGATTATTAACCAAGTTCAGTAGATTTCCTATCTGGGGTAACCCGTTCTAGTGAGGAATTTATAAGCACTTTTTAACAGGTCATATTTTTATTTTTTTAAATTGTTTATTATTTTTTATTTTAATTATTCTATACTTCTTTCCGTTTGGATTTTTAGTTTATTGTAACACATGATGATGCTTACATTGGTTAACGAAACAGCTGTCGGGACATTTTCGTAGAAATGAAATCAATTGCGATATTACATAACAGTGTTTCAATTAAACAGTTTTTGTATTCTATTGTCATCTTTTTTATATCTCAAATAATAGTTTAAACTCCGCATTATTTGGTTAAAATTTGTTTAAACATTAGTTGGGATTCATGAGCGAATAAATAATTTTGAAGAATGGAGATTCTAAAAAATATTCGAATAACTATGACATTAATAAAGCAAATGGGACTGATGTTTATGTGATAAAACTGGATTTTTAAAACAATTTATAGTATACTTTTATATTAAGCACTTAATTTGTGATATGGCATTATTAAAAATAGTATTAACACACTTTTATTCGTTTACTTTTATGATTATTTTATTGTGTTACCCTAATAAATCTCCGGTTGGATTGAAAGAGATTTGTAAATTAAAAATATTAAATAGAGTTTAAACTCGTATAAATGGTTAAGATTGTATTTTTTTTCCTAGTTTATGATAACGTGTTGTATACCAGCTTTTCTAGCCTTTGTATTTAATATAACTTAATAAACGAAAATGTTAGGTTACTGAATGGAGGCCAAGATTGGGCCGAAGAAGTGTCGGGAGATAGCCTACCAGGTGAAGCGAAGATATTGTGCGGACAGCGGGGAGGACCTGGAGAACACTGGTGAGAGACCGAGAGGAATGACGTGGGGTGGAGAGACTTACGTCCAGCAGTGGATGGAGACAAGCTGATGTAGAACGAACGAAGAAAAATTGTTAAGCATATATACGTTAACGATGTTAATGTATTACGAGTCAGTGTTGCGAGATAAACATGGAATGACCAATTTAATCATTTTTTTTGGTCGGCCAGGCTAGAAGTCGGAAGTATAACCCACTGTACGAATGTGGAGGAAAATATAGAGGTGTGTCAGAATAGAGAAGTATGGCAGACCATTATTTATCCCTACTCTTCCGAGGAAACTGCTTGATAGTTCGTTATTTTTTTAGAAATATTATGGTATATCACGTGAAAAGTTTTAATATTATGAAATATGAACGGACTTATGATTACTTGGTTAGAAGTTGAGAGTACTACTCCCACACATCAAAATCCATGTAAGAAAATAAACTTATCCAACACATTGCATCATTTGGCTGTACTCCGAAACACACTAGCAAAAAAGCCATGCAAAATGGATCGTGCTAATTTTTTTCGCGTATCAGCATATGAATACATTAGTAAAAAATTCCCTTTAGTTCTTCACGAAGCGAGTACAGTTTTGTTTCTATGTAATTTACATTATGTGGCTTGCAAATGTAATGGCAAACCGCGCCAGTTCTAATAATAATGTCAAGCCAATTATTTCGGAAATGAAATTAAGTCCGAATATTGTTTCATAGTGATGAGGCGACGAAATCATATCATCGATTTATCTAAGGTTTTTATACATACGTCATCAAAAGAACTATATAAATGTTAAGTTTATATAAACATCATCAATCATTTATTGATTAAAGGATTATTATGATGGTTTGGATACATGAAAATAATGAATGAAAAAATAATGGTAAAAAGTATATGTTCACGATGTAAATAGAACTAGAAATAGAAGAAGACCAAGGAAAACGCGGCATGATAAAATAAATCAAACATTGAATGTTGGACACGTGATGAATTTGAGAAATCGACGTGCGTGCATGACACGATTTATGAATGTTGACGAAGCGAGAGAAGTAACATATGTCAGGAAATAAAAGTGTGGCAGTCTATTTTTTGTATACCCCTTCGGGGAGACTGTGTGGTGGTTTGTTTGTTTTTATCGAAAATGAAGTTATAAAACCACCAAAACATGTCGAAAATACTAAGCTCAAATGTAGAATAATCAGTGTTTTAATTTTGAAAAAATCAATTGGCAATTCCACTATTAAGCGCCTTACATAAAGGACAATTTATTATTTTTGTCTTTTGCGTAATTAAAATATTTTATTTCAAATATATTTATTCATGAATATGTAGACATTTATTTTAGTAAAACAAATCGATATATTTACCAACTCTCTAACAAATAATTTCCTTTAATGGTTATCGAAAAGTTATGAAAAAAATAGTATGAAAAAATGAATATCGATAAAACGTTTTTTGTCAGGGACTGACATGTTTTAGCTTGCCACAGCAAATTCCAATAAAATATGTTGGCGTCGTGGTTATTTATTATAAATCCAGCTTAATAATTTATGAGAATAGTATTTTTCAATTAAACAAATATGATTTAAGTTAAGAACGATTTAAAAATCCTTTCTAAATTAAAAAAAGGTTATAGATTAAAATATGAATTTTGAAGACAGCATTGATTTAATTATAATCGAATACTCGAAAGATTATTTCCGTTGTACCCATCACTATTTCATGATTATTACAACTCTAAATATAGTAACATTCAACCGTACAGATGGCTTTTGATCTAATTTAAATTTGAATCCGGAATCGATAATGAGAAGTTTTATGTAGTCAGAATCGAATGTTAATTAAATAGTTGATTGTCAACTTATTAAACTAGTATTTTAAATTTGGAATTTGAGATAGTTAAGCACTTTATAAAAGAACATTAAGAATCGATGAACTACTAAATAATCTATTTCTTTAATAGCATCAAATAAGCAAAAAAAAACTTTTAATCGGAATTAAAGATTAAATTGAATGTGTGTTAGGCCATAAATTGTACATAACTAGAGAAAGTAATAAAAAGCTTAAGACATCTTTAATCTTACTTATCTGTTTGTATTCATATTTTAAGGTGAATTGTTAACACATTATATATAAAGTGACTTTGCCTTTTGCTTTTTTTCTGGGATTGTGCATTCTCCAGCTAATGCAAGTCCTGCGTGGATGGGAGATGTGTCTAGGGATTGATTGAGCAAAGCTGACGAAGGGGCGCCGCTGCGTCCTATAACAGCTTCGGGTAAGCGACGGGTAACCTTCTATGTCTTTATTTAACTGTAAGTTTGTTCATTTGTATGTGTATTAACAATCATTGTATGTTACACTACAATAAACAAACTCTTACTTTTTCAAATAAACTGTATGCTCGTTATATTATATATTAATAATTTTTTTTTTTCAAATATTGCCTAATATAAAAAAAATCATTTTTTATAATAATAAAAAATCTGTATTCAAGGTATGATATCAGTAATATTCACCAAATACAATAATTTTTATTTCCTGAAATTTATTTAAATTATTAATATTTTGTATGGTTAATTTGTAAAACCTTTTCGCTTTCAAATGTCAGCCGTTTCATTTTGTCCCATAACCCATTTTCCAAAGTGACGTGACCCGTCCAGTCGACGCAAACTGAAAACTGGTCCTATAATTATTGTTTTGTGTTAATTTTAATTCCTTTTAATTACACGTACGGTACCTAAATACTTACATGCAGAGTGCACTTCATTTGGGAATTTACTATAAAGAGGATACTTATAATTGAAACTGTTAGTGACGAAAACTCTCGGAAGCAGAAATTATTTGTTTCATATCAATTCAATCCTCTCGTTGATATATGACGTATTTACTTTTTGGATGTTTATAGATCATAGATTCTTAATCTTTTTCAAGTCACCGTCCACTTTGAAAGAGATACATGTAACGCGCCCTTATAATGATAGTTTTTCACTTTCGGACCAATAACAAATCATCAAGTTGTATCGCTGAAATGGTTGACAAAGTGGTTAAGACAGTTTACGTTGACGATTTAAATTGACTACAGAGTCTAGGAAAACTGAGGAAAAGATGGCACCACTAAATTAATCAAATTTTAAAAATCGGCAATGTTAAAAGTCTGAAGAATCAACGTGCATAATGACACCTGTATAAATGAATGTGAAAGAAACCACACAATTAAATCAATTATCAAACTGTTTTTTTTTTATAAACATTTTCATTAATGTTATCAGATATATAAACACTCGCGTATTGTAATGCAACATTGTGTGAAAATTTCGAAGCAATCGGTAAATAACAAAATTTCAAAGCGATTGGTTATTTTCAAAAGAAATACAAGAAGAAAAAGAAGAGTGTACAAAAACACATGCGTATTCTAATGTAACATTGTATCAAAATTTCGAAGCAATCGGTAAATAACAAAATTTCAAAGCAGTAGTTTTTTTCCAAAAGAAGAAGAAGAAGAAAAATAAAGTATTTAAAAAAGAAGAGCATTGAATTTCATTCAAACACTCTCAAAACCTTTCTGGAACAAATAAGAACAAACTGTGAAATTTTCAGCGAAATCGGTTCAGTAATTTTCGAGAAAAGCATGAACAGACACATAAACATTCATTTATATAAATACTCGTATATTGATGGTCACTTTTCAATTAAAAATTAAATGGATGCTAAAATTGATTGTACAAAATATTATATATTTGTTTTAGCTATACCAGCTATCAAAATGATTCTCTCGACATGTGATAGGAAGCTTATCTATCGCCATTTTATTGTCTCGTAAATTCTACACCAGATCAAAGACATTGTGACAATCAAATCAAATCAAATCAAATCAGTTTATTAAATTAATAGACATTACAAACAGGAAAATGTTTAAGGCATCTATTAAGTACAGGTAAAATATCATAAAAATATTACAACAAAGTACCAGAAACGCATTAGAGATGGTTCAACATTAGGAAGACAAGATACTTTCTAAAGTCAATAGTATTTGCCCCCTGAACGTACTTTCACTAACATGAAAGACGTCGATCTCCGAGGAGACCGCGTTCAGCAGACTAATTGCTCTTCCCACCGGTGTCACACTACCATCGCCGGTAATCGAACCCGGGACCTTCGTCAAAGCACTTACCAGGTCGTCGAACTTTCATCAAAAGTACGCTCTACTTAATCATAAATGATGATTTTTTTATGAATTAAAACACTGTTTTTCCACTTTTGAGTTTATTTTTCTCGCCATGTTTCGAAGGCTCACACCTTCATCATCGGGTGAACGATATAACGAGTTTATATGGAATCTTCATTATGGAATCTTACAGTGTTAACGCCTTAAGTTTATATAAAATTAATCATAAATATTAAAGATTGTTTTGCATCATTGTTTGAGTAAAAAGAAAGTGTTGAAATAATAATTTTGTGATAGTTATTTGTGACACAAAATACGTTTTCACTCTTCTGACGTTAAATTAATACAAGTTTTTTCGTTTATAAAAATAATTTTGACAGGTGTCAAAATAAATTTTTCATTTGTTCCAATGACAATTTGAATAAATTCTTCAATCAAATTTTCAAGTTTTTGCTGGTGTTGGATTGTTTTAAGTGCCTAATTAAAATGAAAACAGTGGAATAAAAAAATAAACAAACACAAATGTCCGGATCGTCCAGCTGACGACAAGTGCACCATCTAAAAGAACATTATGTGTTAAATTATTTTTATATGTTATTTTATTTTATATCATTGTATTTTGTATAATTTGTTTTAGATTTATTATGTAGACGTTGAATGATTGAAGTGTGCGCGGGAGATGCTTATTGGTGGCGATGAGGTTCGCAACCCATCACACCGCGTCTCTCGCGTTGGCGAAAAGAGAAGAATGGAGTGCAGCATCGATTAAAGTGTTGCAGTTCGTTCTTTCTGTCTACCCTTTCGGGGAAACGGCGTGATGGTTAGTTAGTTTTTTTTTAAATAAAAATGTTAAAATGTTTTTAAAATGTGATCTATCCTATTCGTGAACCAGTCGCCTGAAGCGTCGAGTCGGAAGTAGGCCAGTGGGTACATTTGTTAGTTTGGCAGCCTCTTTGGCACCGCGGTCCATTCAGCTCCGGCGAGTACCGGTAGAATTGATTATACACCAATTAACAGACTGTACTCATCATCTGCGGCCCGAACTGGACTGCGACTCAAATAAATCCATTATTTTTTATGTGCTTGCATACCTACATACACGCTAATACCAATACGATTAACTCACTTCTGTGCGATTAAAAAATATTTAGAATAACTCGTTCATTCGATTTACTTAGAATAATGATGTATGGAAGTGAAGCTTGGAGCTGGCAAAAGAACGATGAAAGCAGGATAAACGCCGTAGAAATGAGATCACTAAGAAGTTGCGGGAAAACTTTATATGATAGAATACCGAACGATGAAATAAGAAAGAAATGTAAGGCAGATGACTGCATCATGAATAAAATTAAAAAAGGATCCCTGAGATGGTTCGGACATATGGAACAAATGGATGAGAGTAGAATGGTTAAAAAGTTGTACACAAGCAGCGTGAGTGGGAAAAGAAGCCGAGGACGACCGAGGAAAACATGGCATGACCAAATTAATCAATTAATAAAAGGCGGCCACATTCAAAGTCGGAATAATCGACGTGCGTGCATGGTACGATGTATGAATGTAGAGGAAGCCCGAGAGGAATGCCAGGACAGGCCATTGTGGCGATCCATCCTCTCTGCCTACCCCTCCGGGGAAATGGCGTGATGGTTAGTTAGTTAGTTAGTTTTAAAAGGATGTAACTTTAATAGGTCGATATAACACCAAGACAGATATTATATTATATTATATTATGATATTATATTATATTATACAATGAATGATTTTTAAATCACTGTTTTTATATTGTAATCGTATCTAAAGAACTGCAGAAAATCCTTCATATAACACTTCTTGTTCATATGTTAAGCCGACTGTCACTAAAGAGCATATGTCCCACTCTTATTATATATTTAAAATTGATAAAAAAACATTAGTTTCTATAAAATTTATTAAATAGTCTATGGTTTTGGCCGAAACACTATGATACCTTAACATTTTATAACTGTTAATGAAAAAACTTTGTTTTTTGTATCACAATCGTATTTTATTTTACGCGACAGCTGTTTCATCAACCAATGTTGACATCATCAGGTGTTACACTAATATATCAAAAAAATTTAAAAAAATAATAATAACAAAAAAAAACTTTTTTTTATATATATTAGGTCCTTACATATGAAATTGGCATTTTGCCGTACTGGCAACTTTGATCTCAAATATCTTCTCTTTGGTTAGGAATTCCAAATTCAAATTTATACAGCTATTTACTCAAGTATTTGTGTTTCGAAAATTATAATTCATTTGTTTTTTCCTCAATTGTTTTTTTTCTTTGCGTCACTCAGTTTACAAAATGGAAAACTTGAAATATCGCGTTATTTACGAGTACGAGTTCCACCGTGGCACCAGTGCTGCAGAAACGGCTCGAAGGATTAATGATGTGTATGGCGACGGTGCCGCAAAAGAAAACACAGTGCGTTTTTGGTTCCAACGTTTTCGTTCTGGAAATTTCGACCTGCAGAACAAGCCCCGTGGACGGCCGGAGACCAAAGTTGATAATGAAGAATTGAAGGCTATTGTGGAAGCGGATCCATCGCAAACCACGTCCGAGTTAGCTGCAGGCTGCGGTGTTAGTGATAAAACTGTTTTAATCCACTTGAAGCAAATTGGGAAGGTGAAAAAGCTTGAAAGGTGGGTACCTCACGAATTGAGTGAAGCAAATCAACAAACGCGCGTTGACTGCTGCGTTGCATTACTCAACCGGCACAATAATGAAGGGATTTTGAATCGAATCATTACCTGTGATGAAAAGTGGATCCTGTATGATAATCGGAAGCGCTCATCGCAATGGCTGAACCCTGCCGAACCAGCCAAACCATGCCCCAAGCGAAAATTGACTCCAAAAAAGTTACTTGTGAGCGTTTGGTGGACTAGTGCTGGTGTCGTTCACTACAGCTTTCTTAAATCTGGCTAGACGATTACGGCAGATGTCTATTGTCAGCAACTGCAAACCATGATGGAAAAGCTAGCTGCTAAACAACCGAGGCTGGTTAATCGCTCTAGGCCACTGCTGCTTCATGATAACGCTAGACCACACACTGCACAACAGACGGCTACCAAATTAGAAGAGCTTCAATTGGAATGTCTAAGACATCCACTGTACTCTCCGGACCTTACCCCAACAGATTACTTTTTTTTCGAAATTTGGATAACTTCTTGCAAGGGAAAAAATGCAACTCCGATGGGGCAGTCCAAACCGACTTCAAAGATTTTATTGATTCCCGTCCGAATGGTTTTTTTAGTAAAGGGATCGATGAACTACCTATGAGATGGCAAAAGTGCATAGATAGCAATGATACATACTTTGATTAAATAAATATATTATATTTTTAAGAAATCAACTTTATGTTCCTCCCATACAAAACACCAATTTCATATGTAAGGACCTAATATTATTGTAACACCTGATGATGTCAATATTGGTTGATGAAACATCTGTCGCGTAAAATAAAATACAATTATGATACAAAAAAAAAAGTTTTTTCATTAACAGTTATAAAATTTATTATATTTTATGATATTAGTGTCATGTTTCTTCTTACATCATAGGAAATGCAAATTTGAATGAATCACTGATCAAGGAACATATAACATATATAGTTTGAATGCTTTGAATCTATATATACACATAAGTAAAGAATAATTAATTAATATTGATGAAATTTAAATGAACTACTTCATCGGAAGAACATTAAATGAATATAGTTAAAACAACAGTATTTTATTCATTAAACAACAAAATTATGGATTTTTACCTTGTTCATATCCTTTTCATTTGAAAAAATTAATCATTTTAACATTTGCTTTGTATAAAATAATATTTGCAAAGTTTAATAGTTTATTATGAAATTTAGAATGATACTTTGAAAGAAGAGTAATGGTAAACCTACTTTTTTTAAATTTCAAACAACAACAACAAACCATCACGCCGTTTCACCATAGGGGTAGGCAGAGAGAATGGACCGCCACACTTCTCTATCCTGGCACACCTCTCTAGCTTCCTCCACATTCATACAGCCAGTCATACACGCACGTTGATTCTTCCGACTTCTAACATGACCAACCTTTAAAATTTGATAAATTTGGTCATGCCATGTTTTGCCTCGATTCCATACCCCATTAACATCATTAACGTATACTTTCTTAACCATTCTTTCTCCATCCATGCTTCTTTCTTTTTTTAAAGATAAGATTCATTCAATTTCATGATGTTTAAAAATATATATTTTTACGCATTACTAACATATAACAAATTGGAGTGATGTATAAAATTAAAATTTAATAAATACAAAGGTGATTAGTGTTTTAAACATTAAACAGAGAAATAAGAAGATAAAAAACTATTCGTTGTAAGAAGGGACATGCTGCATGGATGGCGTTTTCAGGGTGAAGTTTTAACTACACGATATTATTCAATCACTTATTGGCATAGTTAATGGCCTTTATGTTTAACACCAATATGGATCAAAAACTCACTTTTTAATTATGTTTAAAAAAATTCATATGAAGAATATTTCATAATGTTCCTATCATATCGTGTAATTTGTAGTGTCTTTCTGTATGCCGGAAGCTGCGCTCACTTGAGTGATGATAAGAATTACTCGTATTATAGAACCATGATCTTATCTATGCCCGCAAAGTGTAACATCTTGTACATGCATTTATCACACGTCAAGACACGCGTTAATGGACATATTTTTAATTCGATAAAAAGACCTTTCTGTTAACGGTAAATTTATGAAGCTGCATCATACGTATGCTCGTTTCATTTTTCACAATTACTTGATCAACGATTTTAAAGAGATATCGTGAATACTTGCGATCAAAAAGCTTTTAACTAACTAACCATCACTTCGTCTCCCCAAAGGGGTAGGCAGAATGAATGGACTGCCACACTTTTCTTTCCTGACATATTTCTCTCGATTCCTCAACATTCATACATCGTGCCATGCACGCGCGTCGATTTCTCTGACTCCTCACATGGCCGACATTCCATATTTGATTTATTTGATCGTGCCACGTTTTCCTCGGTCTTCCTCTCTTTCTGGTTCCATTTAAATCGTTAACATATAATTTTTTTACCATTCTTTCTTCATTCATTCTTTCTATATGTCCAAACCATCTTAACGATCCTTTCATTATTTTGTTCATAACACCATCATTCGCACCGCATTCACTATATATATTTTCATTCGACATTCTATCATACACAGAGTATCAACACAATCGTCTAAGAGATCTCGTTTCTACTGCATTTATTTTAATTTCATCCTTCTCTTGCTAGTTCCATGCTTCGCTTCCATACAAAAGCTTTTAACTAGTCAAAATGTGTATTATCTAAATCTAAAATTTAATTAATTAAAAAATCATAAACATTACAGATAGCGGGCAATGGAGAGGAGGATGACAAACATCAGTCTGCGAAAACACGAAGAGAAATGAATGGATCAGAGAAAGGAACAAATTTGTGGACGTAGCGGTCAAAATGGCCTCGTTGAAGTGGAAGTGGGCCGGCCATATGGCGAGGACAACGGATGATCAGTGGACCAGACGCATCCTGGAGTGGCGACCGAGAACCGGCCATAGAAATACTGGCAGACCACAAGCCAGATGGTTTGATGACATCAAGAGAGTGGCAGGAGGTCAATGGCATAGAGCGGCGAGAGATAGAGAGTTGTGGAAGTCGGGAAGGGAGGCCTATGTTCAGTACTGGACGACTAAAGGCTGATGATGATGTTGATGATGAAACATTACAGATAATATGCATTCATTCATTCAAACGTGTACGAAAAAACATGTCATCAATTTAAAAACTGGCCCTAGAACATTAATATCAAGCCAGTTATTATACACAATTATTGCCGTATACTTAAGAATATACAATTTACAAACTAACCATCACGTTGTTTCCCCGATGAGGTAGGTAGAGAGGATATACCCCATACTGCTCTGTCCTGACATACCTCTCGAGCGCCCTCTTCATGCATACATCGTAACATACACGCAAGCCGATTTTTCAGACTTCGAATGTGGCAAGCCTTTTAGTATTTGATCAATTTGGTCATGCCATGCATTTATTGGTCTTTCACGGCATCTTCACGGTCTTTCCTTACTACGCACAAAGCTTGTATAAAACATTTTAACCATTCTTCTCTCATCCATTCGTTCCATATGTCCAAATTCCTTTTTAATTTTTCTTATGATGCAATCGTTTGCTTTACATTTCTACCTTATTTCATTGCTCGGTATTTTATCATATCTTGTTTTCCCGCACATTTATCTTAGTATAATTCTCATTTCTACGGCATTTATCCCACTTTCATCCTTCATTTACCAGCTCCAAGCTTTACTTCCGTATATAAGAGTTGGCACTAGATCTCCCTTGTATACCGCCATATTTTCTTCAGTGGGTATATAATATAAATAAGGATATTCAACATATATAATTTCTCAGCAATTTAATTTATATGGCAATTATCCTACATTATTCCTTCTTTTGCCAGCTTTAAGCTTCACTTCCATGTATAATGACGACCTTCATGGCCAAGTGGTAAGTGTTTTGACTGCCACCCCGAAGGATTCGGGTTCGATTCCCGGCGATGGTAGAATTCACTCAGAATTCACGTGACAATAAAATGGTGATAGATTATCTTACCTGTCACATATCACGAGAATCAATATGATAGCTATTACCCTTTACATCAATTTGGCTCACGCTGTAAAATGTAGAGCGATTTAACAAAATAATAATAATAATAATAAGGGTTGGTACTAGAACCCCATTTTGCACTGCCCTATTTACTTCAGTGGGTATATTACAATATATAAATAGGGATATTCAACATATTTCATAAATATTTTTAAATTATTAAGTATATGTCATAATAGTATAATATTTCGTTATAACTAACTAACTAACCATCACGCCGTCTCCCCGAAGGGGTAGACAGAAAGAATGGACTATAACACTTTTCTTTCCTGACATATTTCTTTCGATTCCTTAACATTCATACATGGTGTCATGCACGCGCGTCGATTTCTCTGACTCCTCACATGGCCGACATTCAACATTTGATTTATTTGACCGTGTCACATTTTTTGATCATATTTCATATTTCGTTCATAATTCATAATTCGTTATATTTGTTAATAAAAAAAAACGCAGAAGCTTTCACATGTACGTATAAAATAGAAGGTGTAACAGTAATATAGTGTAACGTGTGTAATGATAATAGAAAGAAAAGACTTTCTTTTCAATAGTGCCGATGTCGTCATCATTTTCGGTATACCAGCGTTGGTCCACGCCTATCTTAAAACAACTGCCGGACTTTGCGAATATACAATATCGTATGAAGATATTCGACGTCTAACAAGTGAGTGTGTCCGTATTGTTTAGGAACGGGTGACGTTGTAATATTTTTTTTTCTAAATTGCACAAAGCCTGCTATTGCCTCCGGCCAGGGAACATTTGGCCTTGTTTGTCGTCCCAATCATTATGCAAATTGGTTATAACGGAATCGAAGTGGATTGAGTGTAGTCAATCACCGAACTTGGGTGACCGCGCTTTAGCAGTATTTTGAAACAAAAAAAAATATCATTCGCAAAAAAGTAGCAATATATTTTTTAACAAAACAAATAAAATAAAATCGTATCAAATCTAAATTTTTTCTCTAATTAAATTTTCTTATTGCCTTGATTTTCTTAAAAAATAATATTACTTAATCATCCTGAGAGAGAATGAAACAAAAGGTATAACTTTTTGAATAAATATAATTTTGTATAATATTACAACACTTTTTACTTTCACTGAGCCCAGACATGTTTCGGTTACAAGTAACCTATATCAATGTTTACAATTTTAACAATCAAATAAAACAGAGCGGTCACTTATACTCGTATACTAAATGGAGATCAAGTTATGTAAGTGGAAGGGGTATAATTAGAATTGAGGAGAGGGGAGATGTAACGGGAACATATCGAGTGGAAGGGGTATAATTAGGATTGGGGAGAGTTAGTAAGATAGTAAGGATTGAAAAATTGAAATTTGTATATTAATAATAAAAAACCAAACTTTATACAATTAAGAAATTAAAAAAGCCATCAAAAATAATGAAAATATAAAAAATTATCATTTAAATTCGAATTCCCTTCCCATGCTACTATATAAATATTAACGATAACGTCAGTTTTTAGAGGTTACATAATATTATATGAACATAATCATATATGTTTCGAATTGCTAGGTCATTATAATATATGATAGTTGATTATGCCCTAGTAAGATGAAACAAATCACATCATATAATATAATAAAACTTCTAGAAAACTGACGTACATATGTAGTCGTATACTAAAAACATTATGTGGAGTTTTCTATCATTATTTAAGAAACAATAAATATGTAATACACACACTTTTTTTTAAATTTGAATAGTTTTTTTTTTATATACGAATATTACTGAGAAAAATGTATTCTGAATAAAAGTGTTACATATATTATTTAAGTGATTAGTTTTATGATAATCTTAACCTGAAACTCCGACAAAGAATGATTAAATGTTATATAGGGTCTGTTCTACTATTTGGCTGTGAAACTTGGACTCTGAAAGTGAATACAATGAACCGGTTGGAGGCGTTTGAGATGCGTATATACCGCAGAATGCTTTGTATACCGTGGACCGGTAGAGTCAGTAATGCAGACATACTAAAAAGAGCCTGAGCCATATAGAGCTGTGGCGAGTGTTGTTGTTGTCGAAGGGTCTCATGTTCGGGTCATGTGCTTAGGGGAGAAAAATACCACCTGCTTCGGCCGATAATCATGATTAAGATAGAGGCATGGGGGGGAGTTGGAAAAAGGTAGTTGTCCTGGCTGCGAAATATAAGAGAATGGAGAGGAATGAGGCGCAGGACAGACATGCCTTTGATGCAGTGATCGCCATCGTTGGGTGACCATACACGACACCAGAAGAAAAATAATATTATGAGTAGTATTTCCACTAAAGTGGCGATGGACTGGCCATATCTGTCGGAGAACCAACGGCCGATGGGGGAGACGGGTTCTGGAGTTGAGACCGCGTACAGGATTCCGCAGAGTTAGACGTCCCCCTGCCCGCTGGACCGACGATCTGAAGAGGATAGCTGGACATGGATTAATGGGAGCGACAATGGATAGGGGGCGGTGGGGTGCTTTGGGAGAGGCCTACGTTCAGCAATGGATGACAGACGGCTGATAATGATGAGTAGTAATTGTTCTGTTTGTTAGGGAATAATGTACTCTGAATAATATTTTTTATATATTTTATAAAAGTGATGAGTTTTTCTTTGCTAGGGTATAATATATAACAAAATTTCAGGAGATGATACGTTGGCCTGATATAATATTTCATTGAGATGCATGTATTATTAATTATTGGAGTAACAAAATTGTGTTGTTCCATTTCAAATAAATAAAGCATATGCACCCTACAACGTAACCACCATCTCGAAAGAAATTGACCTAAAAATGTATTAGATTCTCGATGTGAACATTTGGTTCAAGGACTGAGAAGACTCATAAAAAGTGGTAGAATCTTGATTTTACTATCTAGATCAATGAACCGCAATTTTGGTACCTCTTTCAAACATCCTTTAGTGCGAATTATACTTACAAATTCAACAGTATGATCGAGGAACTTAAAATAACACCAACTTCAATGCGGATTTGTTTTACGCTGATCCAAAAACACATTCAGCGCTAAATGAATCATTGGACAAAATTATATCATTGTTCATTTAATATGGTTTCCATTATGACTAGAATTTAAGAATACAATTTTTATCTTCTACCTATTTTTATTCCTTATTAAATATGGTACTATTTGATATTATTGTGAGACCATCTTATATTTAAAAATAATGAATATGTTTTCTTCTATGTTCGCCATACTTTGTGTTGTAGATGCTTTATTTCTCTTTTTCTTTTTTATATACCTTGTATATACAACACTAACACAAAAAACAATTAAAACTACATTAAATAAATCTTCATAACATCTGTCAGATCATGTAAAGAAATTTATAATATTTTAAAAATGTATCTTTATAATATGTATCACTGAAGAAGGACTGGTTGTCCGAAACATGTCTTTGTAATTAAATTTTTTTTAATGTTAGTGTTGTATATACAGAGTTTATGAAAAGAAAAAAAAATAACGTGCATTCATAACACATGTTTTTTTAATAATTAATAATCTTGAACATATTTTCACATATTATAGTATAGATTATTAATATATCTTGTTTGTTTCTATGTATAATTATTTAATAAAAAACGGAGTATCCTAAGTTTATGAAAAAATATTTTAACACAATACAAGAACGAAAGAATTTAATTAAACATCAGGCCGTGTCCTTGAAGGGGTAGATAGAAATAATGGACGCCATACTGTTATTTTCTGACATACTTCTCTGGATCCCTCGACATTCATACATCGTGTCATGCACGCCCTTCGATATTTCAGACTCCTCATGTGGCTGACATAAAATAATTGTTCGTTTTGATCGTGCCATAACCAGATTGTTCCTCGATCTTCCTATATTTCTAGTTCCGTTTATTTCGTTGTGATTTACGAGTATAATACTTTTTTATAATTTTTTTCTTCATTCATTATTTCCAAGTCTCTAACTTGATTATTTTTTTCACGCTTACATTTGTACTGCCAAAACTTTTTATATTTGCGTGTAACATTCTATTTATTACATAAAAATAACATATTCGTCTAGGACCTAGGGTCTCAACGTGGGCGATAACGCCCCCTTGTGGGTGTTTGAGACTTTCAGTGGGACAGTAGAAGACCCAGAGAAAAATACTGGACACTGAGATGGCAGTAAGGGCGTTGGAATCTAAAAAAAATATCGTCTAACAAAGACAAAAACACGCCTATCATGTACAAATAAAGCAAATTTTAAATAATTTATATCGGTTTTACAAGCATATATTTTTATTTATTGACACAAAGGCAACATCAAATATCTAGAAAAGTAAAACTCTTCAATATCATATAACTTGGAAAAATATTTTTTTTACTACCATTTATTATTAAGTTACTAAACATGTACTTTATAACCTACTTACTAACTTACTTATCATCCTTCTGCCGTCCACCGCTAAACGTAGGCCTCTCCCAAAACACCCCACTGCCCCCTATCCATCTTTACTCTCATCCATCGAAATCCACAATCCTTATAACATCGTTGGTCCAGCGGGTAAGGGGACGTCATTACCTAACTGAGTTTTGAATACGGAAATCGGAAAAATACGGAAATCAACTTTAAATAATTTTATAATTAAAAAAATATGATTTTTATGTGCATAAAACAAAAACACTGTATATCATAAACAAGGACCGTTATTTCGCAAATTACTTTTATTATTAAAAAGCATATTTATTATTTATACTGAAATGTTAAGAATGTTGTAATAAACCTATTAATAAGTGAAAAACATGATTTTGAAGAAATATTAAATGCAATATGCGATAAAATTGGATAGTTTAAGTAGGATAGCCGCTGTGATAGTGTGAATTTATTTTTAATTTAAAGTTTTTACCTTCGAAAATATGTGTACAAAATTTAAGATCAAAATTTCAAAAAATGCCTGAGTCATTTTAGTGAGAGCAGGTAGACTGACTGTCCTTGCGTCGACTGAGTTCGTCGACTGTCCTTCTGAGATTTGCATGGAAAGGGTTAATATATTTTTTTTAAATCAAGGACACCACTGGAGATAAAGAGAAAGAACCATCACATGACCCAGGACTCGGTAGTTTGATGTAAGTCTAAATACTCATATTTTAGGAGATACATGATTTAATAGTAAGAAAAATGGACTAAAAACTTTAAATGTGCTTTTCTAAAAATATATTATATTTTTAAACCTGGTCGCATCTATTATCAACCGATTTTCAACTTCTTTTGGTTGTTATGATGATGATGTCGTTAAAAATAGTTGATTTTACTATTTTTTAAGGCTGCTTGAATAAAAAAAAATTTAACATTTTTCAAGCGGTCGCTATTTTGTGAAAAATTAAAATAAAATAAAATTGGATACGATTAACGATAACTAACTAACTAACTAACCATCACGCTGTCTCCCCGAAGGGGTAGGCAGAAAGAATGGACTGCTACACCTTTCTTTCCTGACATATTTCTCTCGCTTTCTCAACATGCACGCGCGTCGATTTCTCTGACTCCTCACATGACCGACATTCAATATTTGATTTATTTGATCATGCCACGTTTTCCTCGGTCTTCCTCTATTTGTGGTACCATTTACATCATTAACATACAATTTTTTTACCATTCTTTCTTCATTCATTCTTTCCATATGTCCAAACCATCTTAATGATCCTTTCATTATTTTGTTCATGACACCATCATTCGCAACGCATTTACTTCTTATATTTTCATTGGACACTCTATTATACACAGAATATCCACACATTCGTCTAAGAGATCTCATTCATATATTATATATTATAAGGAACTTCGGTTTGATTTTTTCAGAGAAACTCTTTTCGAGAAATCGATGCGACCGCGACTCTACAGGAACGCTGATAACTTTGTTACTGTTAAATATTTTTCAAAAAATAAATTACTAAAACTGTATTGAATGAACACTTAATAAAAATTAAAAAAAAAAAACGCCATCCCCATATTCTTTAATTATCTTGGTAAAAAAAAAACGAAAATCAATTTTTTTTTCGGTCGTCACAATGGCTATCCCCCTTAAATTTATTAAAAAATATATTTATATATTTTTTAGAAAGGTTTACACAGTGTTTTGTTTTGAATTTAATTACAAAAATACAAATTTTTCTATTGATGAATTTATTCTTCCGTAATTTTCTGCAAAACAATCGATTAAGCTGTACGATAGCCCCATCTATCGATAAAGCTTTGAATCGATTAATAGCTTTTATGCTTTGTATTATACATTTTTACGTTTATAATTTTTGCATTCAACACTTCTTTTACTCCTGTGAGATGTGTTATCAATTGAGGATAATGTATACTACAAGTGAAGAAAATTATATTCCGCCAGGATACAAGTAAGAAGACCTCAGGATCTAATATATCGGAAAACCTTTTTTGTTTGTTTCTTGAACAAGGATGTTATACATCACGTTAAACACTTTATATTATTTAAAACATTTGTTTTCTACAAGGGTTTTTTAATTTATTAGGGGAATGACATATAATATATCACCTTTCTAAAGTGTTGTCAAATGCTTCAAAAATCGTACTCACAGTTGTTAATATACCCAAGATAATTGAATAGAATAGTGTTTTTAGATAATTGATAAAAATAATATTTTCTAGTTTTATTCAACTATGTAAATATACCAAACCAACTAATTATCTATCACACCGTTTCCCCGGAATGGTAGAAAAATAGGATGGACCGCCACAGCACTCTATCCTAACATGGCTCTCTAGCTTCCTGTGTACACCGTAACGTGAAGGCTCGTCGATATTATGACCGCATTTATGTAAAAAATATCTGTATAAAGTCATGAAATACTTTGTTATTTGCAATCAATATTTAAATATTTTTTCTTTTGTCCCTTATTTTTTCTTAATAATGTATTAAGCCGCAGCTTTAATATCTTTGATTTCATTTTTTCTCCAATTTCTCGAGTATATTAAAGGTATGCATTTGATATGCATCTTGTTATATTTGAAAATATCAAAGTGAAACATGTCACTCTTATAAATTAAAAATAAAATCAATAATACGTTCGTTTTAACCTATATTAAGCATTTGATGTATCCATATCTTGATTTCCTCAAGATAGTTCATAAAATATATATTTAAGAAGTGTTGAATGTTAATATATAGTATACGAACATTCAAATCAAGGTTTATAAAAATACAAGTATACAATACCTGTGTCCGTCGTTCGAGGGCCGTATAGCAGCAAGGGACGGGTATACCTCAAAGAATGACAGCTGTTAGTTCACTTGTAAAGAAGGAACTTGACCCAGGAAATAACAGGACAAATGGCCTAATCCAAGAATAAAAGTAAGTAAAATACATCAATAGAAATTCACAAATTTCTTTGTAGATTTTAATTTAATGTCATTTAAAAATTAATACTATTTTTAAGGCTATTTTTTGTTTCTTGAACAATGATTTAAAACTCCTTGCAGAAATTGTCTGCTTTTTAGAAGTTTTGATAAATTCATAAATAACTTTGTGTTTTTATAATCATTTTATTTAATTGTTTTTTTATAACTTTATCTGATAGTTATCATAACAATGATAAATAATAAGTTATAGACAGTGATAAATAATGTATCGAATTTTAATTGCGTTTTTTATTAGTCTTTCTTGGTTAATTTCTTGTTATATTTTTACACCTGAAGATGGAGGTATCCTCCAAAACATGTGGTGTGTTATAATCTTTTTTATTAAAAAGTGGTTTAAACAATGTTTTTTTAATTCCCATAGTATATTATTATTGAATTCCACAGTGTTAATGCCTTAACTTTCAATAAGTTTAATGATAAGTTGTTGAATTTTGTGAAAAAATTGGATTTATGTGTATTTGAGGAAAAGTGAAATGGGGAAAAAAGAAATATTTGTCATAAGAATCGTATTGTTTATTAAGCTCTTCAAAGTCATAGCTTTACATAATATTGTGTAATATTTTATTTCAGATTCAATTCGTATTTAAGGTATTAAAATAAATGCGTATTATTTAAATGCTCGAACTGAAATTCTATACAATATTACATTCACTTATAAATATTTGCATAAATATTAAATAAACTTATTTACTCCATACAGAACGATAAAGTGATTTTTTATTGGTGAAAAAAATAACAGTATAAAATTCATATCTGAAAATATTTTTATTGCGTTTTGAAGATTTATTTCATAAGTCTATAAAATATGAAAGCTTTTTTATTTTATATTAAATTAAAATCTTTATTTAAATAAAGATATTTTTTTACATGAAATGTATAAAATATCCATGTCATACATTTCTTTAAAACTAAATTAATTTATCATACGCATTTCATTATTCGTTTTCAATAAAATGTGCATTTAATTTCTTCTTATCGTTTCGTATAATTAAAATAAAAATTAAATAATTTTCAAAAACATTTTTAATAGCGTTATGAACCCATTTATTTTTAACCATAATTAATTAGTTTTCATGATACATGTTCTTATAACTAAAAATATTTATAATTCATATACTTCGGATTTATATTAAAATACTTTAATGGACTTTAATGTTTATATGCGAAACTTCTGTGAAGAATAATAAAGTTTTTTTGTGTATATGAAAATGGTTATTTTTTTTAATCATTAATAAACTTAATTTTTTTACACTTGAATGAAAATAATATAACTAATTAAAGTTTGATAAATGCAAAAACTGTTATGATTTATGAATATAAAGTAACATTCCGCTAGTTTCTTATTTATCATTTTCCATGAAAACCAACTTAACTAACAATAACCATAAAACATAAATTCATTTAATTTTTTATAACATATAATACATTTTCAAACAATGAATAATAATTTTAAAGCACCATTAATTCAGCAATATAAAAAAAGATATACCGTTTTTCTGCGTTCATTTCTTATCAAAAATATATTTGAGCAAAAATACAGGTGTTTTCGTGAAACAATACTACCAAAATAATACTAAATATCGTATAATATATTATTTATGTATAATATATAATGATCAATTAAAAATGTTTGCTTTAAATAAATTCAGCATCCGTGAATGGATCAGGAAATCAGGGCACGTTTTTCTCTTTAGTTTTAGGAAGAATCGAGAAATCGTTAAATAAATAAAACCACAACCATAAAACTTCATAAAAAGGGGAATTTAAAATCATCAAAACGTTTACAAACTAAATTAATTAAAATTATCTTAACTAAAGCGTTTTTATAAATCGCATTTTCGATTACTTACACAAAATATCATGAACAATATTATTTGAAATGCTTAAAAAACTGCTTCTTTTGGCATTATGCTATGAAAAATTTAATATTACAATTTTAAATATAATATTTTATTTCCCTAACTAACGAATTATTTCACAGTTATTCTAAAATTGTATTATTATTATTGTTTAACAAAATAATGAAAACAAAAAATGATGTTGTATTTTTTATATAAAATCTCCTTTTTATACATTTTACTATTTATCAGAATAAGCTCCTAAACGGTCATATAAAAATAATATGTTTCGTTTGTTTTACACAGAACAGTTAAGCAAAAAATATTCTTATTTCTAAATACTATATCGGGAATCAGGTTAGCTAGCCATTAATACTTCACGTTTTTCGGTTTTTCCACAATTGTTTAAAATAATTAAAATTAAAATCGATGGACTGTAAACAAAAACTAATGGTTAAATTTGAAAAAGATGTCATAACCAAAAATCATCAATTTTTTATTTATTAAATCCATTTCTAATTTTATTTTATTATTCAAAAGTTGAAATTTATTCTTTTCTCTGTAATAATTGAATCATTTATTGTATAATTCTGTGGAATTTACTGAATCAAAATATTTAAACTTTCGTCGAAAAACCGGGCCTCAAAACATCCGAAATATCAGGTACAAGCGCAAACATTTAAGCTGCTCACACACCTTTAGTTTTAACTGACAAGTTTACTATTAAAGTGCGCGGCATACTTTATAATATGTACTTACATACTTATGTTTATTTGTAAACTGATTATTTTTATGAAGCAAATAAAAAAAACATTACATTATAATCTATTTAATATCTGTGCAAAGTGATGCAATGATTTGTATAGTATTTCCAGCCGTTTCTTTTGTATGATTCTTTCCTATTTTGTTTTAAATATGCATTATAACGATAATTGCAAAATATCAGTTTATCTATAATTCTGAAAAACAGATTTGTAAATGAAGTAAAACGTAATATTATTCTTGTTCATTAAAAAAAAATCAAAATAATAGAGGCATGCAAGAATGTTCAATAATTTAATATTTATTTTATTAGAATGACGTGTAAGATCAAACGACAATAGTCAATTTGCACGACACTTAATTCGCTATAGATTTATATAAAAATATATTTTAGGTTTTTGATGTAACGTAATTTTCTTTGTTTTTTGTTTCTTGAACATTGATTTTGTGTGAAATATTTAAAAATGTTTAAAACTTCGGTTTTACCTAAAATATCTCTTACTTGTAATGGAAGTAATATTAGTTAAAAAAAAATTAAGGTGAAACTAATCACTTCCATAATATGTAATTAAATTTCTTGAAAATGATGTTTTGTCAATATTTGAAGTAATAATACGTTTTTAGTTTTTTATCCCTTGAGTGTAATCGATATTTTAAAGTTTTTATTAGAATGAAATATTCTATTATACAAGATGGAATTAATTTCATTATGAAACACGCATACAAAAGAAATTTATGGTGTAAACTATTTACTATTCTCTGAATACAAGTATATTTTAAACAATGCAATAAGTTTGTAAAACTAAATGAATAATAACTTCATATTAAATAGTTAATACGTATGCAAATGTTTCGTTTACAAGAAGTTTTATTATATTAATAAAAATGACATGTTTTGCCTTGCTAATGCATTATCATGTGTCATACATTTTATAATGCCTTAGCAAAGCGAAATATGTCATTTCCATAAAATATAATAAAACTTCCGAGAAACAGACGTTTTCATTCATAAAAATTGAATTACTATTAAAGACATAAAAGTAATGTACACATTCATTATTATAATACAAAGTGAGGGTATTGAATCATTGCAAGTGGCATGTAACAGCAGATTCCCGTTGAATGAAAATTATTTAAGGCTACAACTTATCTTAATATAACAAAAAATAATTTAAATCTAGCGCACCTACAAAACTAACATAATTATTGCAAATTTTCCCAGATTCACTTTAAACTCTAGAATTCATTTCACGAACTCACACGTCAATGTTCACAACGCGATGTCACATGAATCCTTGGATAAGTTCTTCGACTCTCGAATGTGTGCCTCTTGTGACAAAAAATATGTTTAATGTCTCCAACACACATATTATAACAACAATTCCTAGTCTCTCGTGAACAACGATGTTTTATTTTGTTAGAACACAAATATTTCAAAACACGTATCTGTTCTCCTGCAAAGTCCATCATTGTTTGCAAAACATTCATATCTTAAATGCTTTGACTTATCCTCAATATCAATTGATTATTTATATTTTGAATCGTCAATATAAGTCTTTTGTTTAGAACCCTTGCCACCAAACTAGCAAACACTCTTTTTTAGGATAGTATAATATATATGTATTAAAGAAAATCAAGTTGGGATTAATGAAATGATTTAAAAATGATAACTTAATGTAAAAAAGGTTTATAAATTATTTAAATATTTCAGTGTTTGCTAGTTTTTAAGTGTGTATTTTTGCTATCGTATAATATTTTTGAAACTAGTCTTCTTGGTGTGGAGTTGGGGGTGCAGGCGGTTCTTGCCTCCCTCCTAACAGTCTTAGGGCCATCCAAGAGGCCAGAGATTGGGCAGCGAGTGCTGGAGCTTGCCTTGCGGCTCTTTCCCTCTGCACCTGATAGCGGTACAGCAAAGCTCCAGCAACCAAGGCCGACACCACAGCGGAAACGGCGACCAGCACAAATAAGGCACTAAATCCAGGAACAGGGAGGCAAATTCCATAAACCACTTCTTCCCTTATTCTTCCTTGGAAGACTGTTACAGCTTCTGCCTTATTATCAGGACTAAAAGCCAGATCAGCTTCTGAAATTACTTCGTACAATCCACTCACACCAACATCAGCGCTTCGTACTTTTCTATCCGATACAACAATGGACCGTCGCTTCCTATGTGTTGTTTCCGATGATTTGTTTTCGGAATCGTATGTTTTGACTTCCTCGGTGTCTACCATTGGTGGCATGGCATCCAGATTCAGATTCCTTGGACCCGCCACGGCTGGGAGAGGAGCGGTGATGGGTGAGTTTCCATCTTCATCCTCGTCTAACTCGACCTCACCATCAAGCAATCCTTGGTCTTCCAAGTTTCTTGGCCCGTGAGGGAATCGCTCCTGACTTTCGTGTAAGTTGGGCTCCTGAAAATAAAAATTTAACAATAACAATAATTATTCCCATAAAATGCTATGATTAAATAAGTCGTACATGAATTATTAGGTACGTACAAATCTTAGTTAACGATTATTTTATGTATTTATAATTTGGAATTTTAAATCCTTTTTTTGTTGTCTTTTATACAGGGGCCAGTGTAAATTACAATTTAAAACGTTTATTTAAATTTTTAATTGTATCTCAATAGAGACGAAGAAACAAACTGGAAACTGAATATGGATGATCAAGGTGTTTACAGGACTTATGACCTGTCATTGGTTGGGTTAAGCGCACGCTTTATGTAATTACAACATTCTCCATTCCACCATTGTTATGATCATGTATGATACATTTTTGGAAGTTGTATATATACTCCAAATCCATACATATCTTCACGTGGCAGTTCCAGTTAGCCATCTATGTAGATTTGATTGTACTAATTAATTTTTTAAGATTAATCTATACAATCCATCCACTAACGCCATCTATGAAGAATGATTGTTTAGCATTTAGCAAACTACTTTATTAACACAATGCGAAGAGGCTACCGCCTCCTAGCGCACTGTTAGAAGTCGCCTGGAGTATCCACTCCTATTTTATACGCCAAATAATTGACCAGAATATTTACAAAATATTTGTAAAACGTTTATTTTTATTTTAATTGAAGCCATGATCTCTTGACAGAGTTAATGCACAGTTATCACTAAACCGTTAAGTCGATCAGTAATACATTGATTTATTTATTTAAAAAAGACAAGGATGGAGTGCCGCATCGGTTAAAGTGTGAAAGTCCATTCTTTCTACCTCCCCTTTCGGGGAGGTTAGGTTAGTTAGTTAGTTAGTTAATAAAATATAATACGTCCGTTGTTTTACTAATTCACAATTTTACAAGACTATAATGAATATTAAAAGTAATCTATTTTGATCTAAAATGATTTGACAGAAATGTAACAATTAACCATAACATTTTGTTGCATGTCTCTAAGAAAGGTTTCTATCGTATGCACAGTATGCACTTACAAATATGCCAATAAACCGAAACATGTCATTTAATATAAGACTTTGCTGATAAATTAATGCGCTTTGTGAGAAATAAAAGATAATGACTAATATACTCGTATACCTCAAAAGGTTTCTGCAGCATCTCAGCAATGGCCAAATCACCATCTTCAAAGTCCTCGTATCTGTCACCATGTTGGTGGAATGGGACGTGGTTATGCCCGTTCTTGGCTTGGGGCTGTCTCTGCAGTCCCGGGGGCGGGGGAGGCTGGATTGGTCCAGGGGGCGGTGGCGGTCGCTGTAGACCACCTGGGGGTCGCTGTTGGGGCGGAGGCGGAGGCACCTGTCTCTGGGTGCTGCCAGGCGGCGCCGGGCCGCTGATGAGAGCGGAGTCATCTCCATCTTGCAAGATATCATCGTAAGAGTCGCCGCTCAGGTTTGAGTTCTCAATGCTATCTGATATTGATTGCCTGGAATGTTTTATAGGAGACACATTAATAAAGCAATATATAAAATATTTTATATATATTAATATTTTATTTTTGTCTTTAACAGTGAGACACGAAGAAATTATGATGATTATTTTTTTCAATTTATCAAAATCAGGATATCTTAACATAGGTTATGCATTGTTATCACTATAGCATTGAGTCGATTAACAAATTCAATAACTAGCTTGTATTTTATATACTCATTTCTATAAAACAATGTATTTAATTTTCAACAAGTTAAATAATATTAAGTCCACATTTTTAAAACATAATAAAAATATGCACCCTCAACATGTCGATTTGTGTTTTTTTTACTATTATATGTATTCATCTTCATTTTGTGTTATGGTTAAATATTTGGACAGATGAAATAAAAATAAAACATTTTTAAGATAAATGCTTTTTCATTACTTAAGACCGTGCCACACTTTTTGAAACAAGCTCTCCACAGGGGTGACCTTGGTGGAGAGCTGTGGAGCCCACAGTTGGTGTAGCGTCCATATACTGTTGTAAATAAGCTCTCCACATGTGGAATGCGTGTTTAAACGGTGGATCTACACGCATACTATGCGCGTCCGTCCACAAAGTTTGTTGAAGGTCAAACGAATTTTGGTTTCAAACAAGTGTCTACACATTTTTAAACCGCCGGTGGAGACCGATGTGGAGAGCTTGTTTAAAACAGTGTGGCACGGCTTTTAAGATGAAATATTTCTTAGCGTGTTCGTTTGATAAAGTTAATTAAATGTTGTTTAATGATTTTTTTTAAATATTATTAAATAGAAAATGTTTTAATTTTTAAATCTATCTAACGTTATGGTGAAATCAAAGAATCGTTTAACAAAATAACGTTAGTTTTGATATGATAAAGTGGAATGTTTCTTAGTAGTAGGGATATTTAGATTTTAAAAAATATAATAATTTGTCATCTGAAAAGATCACGAGACTGAGTGAGACTGAATGAGACTTTCAATTGTTGAAAACGCCAACAGCAAGAGACTATCAGGAAGGCCGCCAAATAGATTGAGAGATAGCTGGATGTCATCAGTCAGGGACAACTCAGCTTCACAAATAGGTCGTACAATAGACCTAGGTCTTCTCCTCGAGGAAAAATAATATAGGGTTTCCCAAAATTTAAGCAAGATTTGAATTTGCCGCTTTTTGTGTAGTAAGTTGTTGGCAACAACGAAAAAAATCAATTTGGTAGCTGATAGTTTAAGGTTAGTAAAAATGGAGCGTAACCCGATATAACAACGTATTTTCATTATTGAACAATATCTCCAAAAAAATGAAATTTTGGCGACCGCAGTTCGAATGTTTCATACAAAATATGATCGGAATAGTGTTTTAAATTCATCAACTGTGAAGAGAATAATTGATAAATTCGGGGAGACTGGATCAGTTGGAGACGCTAAACGTACTGGTTGTCTTCGATATTGACATTTGAACAAGCCGTTCAAATATCAATATCAAAGAAGTGTGCGAGAGTGTTGGTGAAAATCCGTTTATCTGTACTCTCTCGTTTCGGTGATCAGATAATACCCCCTAGATCGTGTGATTTAACACCATTAGATTTATTTTTATATGGTTATTTGAAATCAAAGGTCTATGTCAACAAGCCCACAACTATCCGTGCATTACAGGAGGAAATTAAATTAATTAATGCATCAACGAAATTCAGCCACATTTTTGCAAAATGGTCATCAAAATTATCGACAAAAGAGTGCGTATGTGCAGCAAAGCCGTGGAGGCTATTTGCCCGATGTGTTATTTTATAAATAACCCTATACTGTGTACTTTATGATTCAATAAAAAAACAATCTCAAGACTAAAAACTGTGACTATTTAATTCAAATCTTGTTTTAATTTTGGGACACCCTATGATAGGTCTGATAAAATATAATAATTTGACAGCGTCTCACCTATGATGGTGGGTATCTGCATGGTCAGCATTGCCTTCCTTCCTCTCCAGCAGAGCTCCCTGGCCGGGCAACTGGCAGTGCTCCAGACAGCCATGCCTGCAGATCTCCACCTTGCACTTGATGTGCACGGAGAGCGCGTCAGGGAATTTGAAGGCGTGGAAAAAGGCGTACGTTATCACGGACGCCCTGTCATCTGCGGCCTTGGCCTTCAAAAACCTACAAATAATACAGTATACAGGCATTACGATCTTATTCTATTGTGTATATATTTTAAAACAAATTAATATCAATTTTTTTAAATTTTTCATTAAACACATGAATTTCAAAATGTGCTGGTCGTTTACAAATTACAATTCTGCCCTTAATTTTTATTCCTTGGACTCTCTCGAAAATAGGCGAACAATTAATAATATGATGTTGCTTCACAAAATCATTTACTTCAAAATAGACAACTCCGAACTTCTTAGTAAATTATTATTGAATACCCCTATGCTTCGCACAAGACACACTGCGAACCAAATATTCCACCATCCTGCTTATCGGACTAACTACGCTCAGAGTGCGGCGGTGTACCGGATATGCGACATGTACAATAAAGTGCTTTAATAACATCGATGTGTTCCATCTTAATGAAAGTGATTTTAAAAAAAATGGTTGGAGCAACCCTTCGGGGCGAATGAAACTAGTTACTCTTCTTTTTATTTTCTTGTCTTTTTCTTTTTTTTTGCATTTTTAAATTATATTTATGAATCATCTTTTTTATTCATTATTACTAATACTACTAGTTTTCTCTTTAACTTATCAAAGTGTTAATTTATTCTTCTTATATATTTAACCTTATGTCAGTTGTTATATAATATTTGTGGTACCATGTAATTGGCCTTATTTTGCTGTCTCTGTGTGTTTATATTCATATACTGTAATTGCTGTTTGTTACCCTCAATAATAAAAATAATAAAAATAAAAGAAAACAATCTCAATAGAACCCAGATATAACCAGAGTCATTAATGTCGTATGCTATGCTGACGATGCAATAATACTGGCAGAAAGTAAAAAAGGATCTACAAAGAATGCTTTATAGGTTCCATCTTGCGTCTGAGAGATATAATATGATGATATCCATCGCAAAAACAAAATGTCTAACAATATCCACATAGCCTCTTAGATGCAAATTGGCTGTAGACGATAAATCCATAGAACAGGTCATGAAGTTCAGATATCTGGGTGTGGACATATCTAGTTGCAGCGATCTATATAATGAAGTTAAAAAACAGACCGATAAAGTTGCAATTATCTCCGGATGTCTAAGGGACACTGTCTGAGACAATAAGTCAATTGGAAAGCAAAGTTAGAATTTAAACATGAGCAGACACTGTCAGAACCAAACATCTCTTAAGAGTAGCAGTAATGAGAACATTGCGACATATTGTGGGGAGAACCATTAGAGATAGGATACCCAATGAAGAAATTCGCAAATTCTGCAAAATTAAAGACATAGTGAGATAGAGTAGGCAGAGAAGACGATTCTGGAGGGACCACATCAAGAGAATGGATCCAGCGAAAATTCATTTTATCGTGATGCACGAGACTCCAGAGGGCCGTCGACCACCAGGACGACCACCAAAGAAATGGAGAGAAAGCTGGTTGTCTTCATCACAGTAAGAATGTTGATATCCTGCATAAACAGATTGCAACATCTACAATCAGAAGAAGAAGAAGAAGAAGACCATAAGGTTTTCTCCATAAACCAATATTTTTTTTGGACACTTTGACACCTGGACACCTTATTTTCTCGTAAGACCTTTAATGTTTCCATAGATTTGGAGAAAACAGATTTTTCCTTAACATATGTTTGTGTTACTGCTGGTATAAAAACTTATAAATATCTTTTCCTTCTTCAAGTGCCATGTCAGGTTGCCTCAATGTCGGCTATCTTTCTGCCGTAGGATTCTCTGTCCTGTGTTAGCCGGAACAACTCTTTCACCCTTTAATAAATATACCTCACAGATATTTCATAAATATGTAATATCGAATAAGTAATTTCTATGTCTATTAAAAATTGTTTGCAAATTATTCAAGTAAGTTTTATTATGTCATTAATAAAAACTCAGAATTTTGTATATGATTTGATATTAATGTGGGTCCACTCAAATGTACCCCAATTATGGTAAATTTTACAGACTCACTTTTTTTCCCTTTATGAAATTCACATATATCAAATCTAAATAACAGTCTGTTTTATTTTAGGAAATGATAAACAATAATGTTCTGATAGAAAACAATTCAACATTCAATTATAATAATCCACATACACATCAATATAAGGTTACATTTTGTTTACATATTTATTTAATTCTATTCTAAAAAAAATATGCTCTGCACACTTTTGACTTCATAAATTTTAAATGCTTTATACGAAGTACGAGTACATAAGGAAATTCTGAGATTTGTTTTTTTTTCTCAATGGTTTCATATTGATGTTCAAATTGGTTACTTTTTATCTTCCTTAAAATTCTTGGAAGTGTGTACCCATAAAACGTTTTATGTAATTATTTAACAAAATGTAATGTGATGATATTGAAACGTTACAGAGAATCACAATAAAATTTTAAATTCTTATTACTTTTCACTTCCATAATTAAACATAACATTATCTTACAAACAAAATGTAATGTGATGAAATTGAAAAAAAAGCTCATTTAATCCAAAGTGGTACCTACTTAATTTAAAATCAAAATAAGCTTACTTCATATATTTATAAATTGTCATTGTGTTACCTTGATATCATCTTTGGTCTTAGCACACAGCCAGCCTCGTCAGATAAGTCAATAATGTGTCCTGCGCCATCGGATGCAGCACAGGATTTTACTCTCATATCGAATTCGCCTGAAATTTAAATGGAAGTCACATATGTTATATGATCGGAATTGTCTGTTAAAGGGTGAGTGTAGATTTTTACATGTTTTCCTTAATATGAAGGAAATGCTGAATTTATTTTATGAATTTGTCTTTTAAATAACATTTTTACAAAAAAATGTTTACTAAACTAGCCCTAAATATTTTAGTTTTTCAATATTCACGGGCAAATAACACAGAAAGTACCAAATAAGTCTTTAAAATGTTATCCATTAAGCACCACGATAACACAACTTGAAGGTTGACGTGGTTAAAACATAAAGCAAGTTTATTTTAAGTTTAAAAAGTTTACATGTTTATCGTAACAAGTGTCATGTTGCGTTTCATTTTAGGGTAAATTTTGAAATATAATGTATCATTGATTGTTGCGGTTTTAATTTCGTTCAACTGCATTATAAAATTAATATTAAATAAAAGCGCTATTGCTTTTTCGATTTTACATTGATTTATTTAAAATCTGTTGTTTTGGCTGAATCACTATGATACTTATATATCTATGAGGGGTGTTTTTTTTTTTAATTTTAATAAAACAAGCGTAATTCATTAGATGAAATAGTCCATTGTTTTAGCTGAAACACTATGATACTTCAACATTATAAACTGTTAAATTAAAAAGCTTTGTTTTATATATCACAATTGTATTTTTATTTACGCGACAGCTATTTCGTCAACCTATGTTGACATCATCAGGTGCTACAATTATGTATATCAAAATTGATATATAATTGTAACACCTGATGATGTCCAACATAGGTTGACTAAAGAATTGCCACGTAAAATAAAAATACAATTGTGATACATAAAACAAAGCTTTTGTAATTTGACAGTTGATGATTTATTTATTTATAAAAAAAAATTCTATAGTTTATATAATTATATACAAATAAATAAATCAATGGAAAACCGAAAGAGCAATCGCGTTTTCATTATAAATGTAATATATTATTCAATCACTTTACACCTTTGCATAGTTATTGGCTTTTATGTTAAACACCAAATGAGATTATTAACTAATTTTTGACATTTTTGATATTTAGCACCTTTGTATATCCAATATCAGGACTCAATTCTAATATCTATAAAATGAAAATAATAATGGAAGGTTACATTACCTCTATAATCATTGATTGCCACCACTAGGGTAAGGGTGGAGCCGAGAGGAACTATTCCGCTAACGGGAGGCGCCCAGGGACCCTTGCCATGCTGAATCTCCATCCAGCAGTCCACATTATCTCCTGGAAACAGAAAGTGCCAATGAAATTATTATAAATAAATTGATAAAACTGGTTGAAACCCTTGTTTTCTCCATATTCCTTTATGATTGCGAGTCTTGGACTATGCGAACATCGGAGAAGTCCAAAATTGATGCTTTCGAGATGTGGTGCTGGCGACGAATGCTGCAAATACCCTGAACTTCAATAATAACAAACCAGTCAATCATTGACCATCTAGGTATCAAAGTAAGACTCTCGCGGATGTGCTCTCAGAGAGTGGTGAAATATTTTAGACACATAGCTCGGAGAGATCAGGACAAGATTAAAAAGCTCATTATCATGGGCAAAGTGGAGGGATGGCGACCACAAGGACGACCACCGAGCCGCTGCAGCGTTTGGTTCGATCAAATCAGGGATCTGACTGGTCTCTCATTAGCTGCAGCCTGGAGACTGACGGGTGACAGGAGCGCATGGCGTGCCATGGTCAATAGTTTACAGGATGGACACGACCCTCAATCATGAGGAATACGATTGAGAAGAGAAATATTATTGAAAATATCACAATCATCTTCGCTTAAATATGTGTATAAATACGCAAAGTTACGCGTGCCAAAAAAGGGAGGACCTACGTTGCAGAGAAGCAAAAGCTCTGAATGCTTTACCGAAGGTCCCGGGTTTGATTCCCGGCGATGACAGTATGATTGTCACGCTGTTATTGGTTTGTTGTAGATTTCACGTGACAATAAAATGGCGATAGATTAGCTACTTATTATATGTCATAATAATCAATAAAATATCTAAAATAAATTGTATACAGTAATTAGATTCAAACAACCTGTTGTACACTAAAAAAATTAAAGAAGTTAAATCTTAATTAGTTAAATTAAATCTACATTACTTTGGGATCTAGATCCATATTTAAATAAATGTTCAAAACGTTGTACTTTCACAATACTTTTACATTATATATTTTGAGACAGAGATACTCTGCCTCAGAGTATAAATTTAACCGTTTAACTAAGAAATTGTGTTTACTAATACGTGCGCTGTTCATCATATGCAGATTTCAAAAGAACCGCACAAGACAGGGAAGAATGGAAGAGAAAAATAGAAGAAATCGCTGCAAACCAATCCCAGGATTGAAACTCTCTAACTAACTATAATAATAAAAACCTAGACCTCTATATATTATCGAGGAGGCATCGATGGCCCAAAAAAAGTTTGTAAAAAATGCAAAAAGGTTTTGAAAGTACAATATTTAAATTTTTAAATATTTTATTTTATTCCATTATCGAAATTAATCATGAATAAAAACACATAATTAATAATTAAAGATTTTCAAAATCTTCGAGACATTTCGAGAAATGGTGTCTTGGTGCACTATAAAATATTCTTGGAATTGTACAATGTTTAGCCTTATACGAGTATTTATCCTAAGATTTTTATTTTAACTTATGTACAAAAAGGTTTAATTGATTTAGACATCTTAAACCATAATTTTTATTCTTCTTTTTCTGCTTTATTTAGGACTGTGTCCTGTTATTTCTCGAGGGTTGTTCCTGGGATGCAGATGTCCAACTGTCTCGCCATCTTTTAGGTGGTCTTCCTGCAGGTCGATTTCCTGTTGGTGCCTTATTTGCGGCTATATATTTTCACTAAACCAATTTTGTAATCCACCATACCATAATCATAATTAATAAATACAAAAAAGCTGTGTTATCTGCTGTATAAGGTGAACAATCAATATTATTTATTATCAATTTAAACTGTATCATACGTTTCGTTAAACAGATAAAATAGTACTCTTTCTCCGACGCTATGGAAACTTATTTATATGTTTCATTCAAGATTGCTAGATTGAACATTTTCGCAAGTTATGTGCTACAGATGGGAGATATTTTTCAATTACACACTCTAAAGAATAACTGTTATTATTTATTACAAATAATTTGGAATACGAGCTTGCTATTTAACTGTTTTATCGTTTGCAAAAATCTAAATAGCAATAAAATAATTTATTTTTGTGTGGTATTCTTGATCTCACGAGGGAATCTCTGATATAAATAGATAAACAGTTCATATAGTTTATGCATGCAAATACCTATAATTATATCTTCATTGTATCCGTTGGCATCAACATTTATAAAACATCCTTTCAACCAATTCTTAAAATATCTGATAACGAAAAGAGTTATACATTCACGTAGAACGTTTTTCTACCTTCATTTAAAACAGCGTGCATTGAAAATAATAACCCGGGAGGAGTCACATTGAATGACAAGGTGCGCAACGAATATGTGAGTGGAAGTTTCAAGGTAGCCCCTATAAAACAAAAGTTGCCAGAAACAAGTCTCCGATGGTGTATGGTCACGTGATGAGGAGACCAATAGTACATATTGTTCTCCTTTCCGTTATCTTCTGCATATTTTGGTCTTGACAATGTCAGCCCTCGCCACAATCACATACAGGTCATATAGATTCGTACCTTGCATTCTGTTATCATATCCCTTTTTCTACATATGACAGTCCTCCATATGACAACCCACCACAAATGCAGCTTTATCTTTCTGGGGCCTCACGTCTTTGGGGAGGTTATCAGAGATAAGCAGTTCCTCCCAAGATATCTGAACTAAACCTTTTCGTACTCAAATTATTTTTTTCTTTTATATACATATTTTTTTACATTTTAATAAATGCAAATATTAATGATTAATGTTATTAAATTTTTTTAAGAAATGTGTGTGTGTTTTTTTTAATCGTTAGAACTTATAAAAAAAACTAATAGGAAAATACTTCCCATTGATAACTGATATACCATATATTCATATTTATAAAATAAATTATTTAAGTAAAATAAACATTGAAATATTTGTTGTAAAAGAAATCACATTCCCACTCACATACAGTGAAATAAATGTCTATAGAACTCAAATCAATCGTCAAAATTCTTATTTACTTGAAAGTTTTGTCAAAAAATTAATAAATCTGACGCATGACACTCAAAAACAATATAACGAGTGTTTTTATTTTATTTAACTACCAGTTAAAGGTTCAACCGATAAAGCTGGTAAATCTTTTATCGTAATATGCAATAATGGCGCTAGATAACTGGAGTGAATAAACTTAGGAAACGTAATTCTCACTGATCTTTTAAGACCAATTTCGAAAGTGGGAATACGTATTCCCACCAGCCACGAAATGGTTAATTGGGTACCATTAATTCGATTTGATGTTTTAGTAAGTTGACTATTTTATTCGTAGAATAATAAATATTGTTAACAAACCTCTAAAATCTAGTTGGATGACGTCAAGGTCAGCTATGACCATGGGCGGCTTGGAAGCTGTCTTCTCGTAATCATTGAACCACTCGCAACGAAGTCTCTTGGCTTCATCCCAGACTTCAAGCAAGTCTTTATCGTACTGCACGACCACTGTATTTTCGTAAAATTGCCCGTGGAGATCTGAAATCATACGTATATAACATTGAATACACATTGGCATAAAAAATATCATTTAAAAGAGAATCTAAATTTAGATTTTTTAATAATTTTGAAAGCATGTTGATTGTACGACCGAATGTTATTGGCTTCGATACTGCTAAAATCTGTGTTTTAAATTGAAATATTATACTATGACAATGGCGATTGAAGTCATTTCAAATAATATGATTATTAACATATAAATTTGTATTAGAATTCTATAGCCATTTATTTATATGTTAGTCAAATAAACATCCTTAAATACTATATAATAGTTGTAAAATACGTCGAAAGACCCAATAATAAACGTATAATCCATTGTAAGATTGCGTTGTTCAAACAAATTTATATCAAAAAGATAAAGGTGTCAGCATAAATTATGTATATGCATTCTGTTTTCTATTGTACATAAGTTAATCTTTTAGTTTTATTTCGAAGCAAATTTTAATTTACATAAACGAATAGAAACATGTTTCAGTGTTAAATCTGCCAGTGACCATTGTGAACCGTGAACACCCAAGCACTTGTGTCTTCCTCGCATGTCAATAAACCCATTCCGATAACCATTAGATGGAGAAAAAAACACACTGGATTGCTCAAAAGATACCGCTGAATCACAGAACACACCTTTATTAACGGGAACCACACGATTGACACAAAAATCCACTTATCACGTACGAACCGTAGAATTTTTCTAATTTTCCACGCATTATTTCAAAGCTTTCGTCTAGTTAAATTCCTATTACGAAATTGATACCCGATTATTCATTTTTTTAACACGTGACTCGTTTAATTCCTTTCAATTTTATGGCTAAATTAAATGGTCATATTAGCTTAAATCCCGGGGCTATAAATAGTTTCGTCCATAAATTAGCAATTACTATTAATTACCTTGAAAAAACGAGCTTTTTAAAATACGATTCTACTTATTTATTCTATGTTCGCCATACTTTGTATCGTAGATGTTTTATATTTTTCTTTTTTATGTACTTTGTATACAACACTCACTTTTTAAACAAATCAAAATTAAATATCAAACATGTTTCGGACATGTACAAAAATGACCATATTTGTAAACAATTTTATAATATTTTAAATATCTATATAATATCACTGAGGAAGGGCTGGGTAGTCCGAAACATGTTTGATAGTTAATTTTAATTTGTTTGAAAAGTGAGTGATGTACACAAAGGATATATTAAAAGAAAAATATTCTACTTAGTTCTTTTAAGTAATTTCTCTTATCGAAAGTAACTTACCAACTAACCATCACGCCGTTTCCCCAGAAGGGTAGGCAGGGAGAAAGCACAACCACACTGTTAAATCCTAATAAATTTCTCACACCTCTTCTACATTCACTTACAATGAGACGCATTTTGTACGGACTTCAAACTTGGCTGCCTCTCAGTAATTAATTAATTAACTCATTTCACTTCCTTGGCCTTCCTCGACTTCTTTTTCCAATCACACTAATGGCGTATATCGTTTTAACCATTCTTCTCTTATCCATTCATTCTATGTGTCCAAACTTTCTAAGTGTCCCTTTCTTAATTTTATTTAGGACGAATTCATTCGCCTTGCATTCCTTTCTCACTTTTATGTACGATATTCAATTATAAATTGTTTTTACGCATATCTTTTTAGAGATCTCAAATACATTCATCCTTATTCTGTCAACACCACTGATCTGTATGTCTCAATTGATAACTATTATTGTCTTTCTTATGTCAAACCATCTCTAATGCGTTCCTGGTATTATGTTGTATGTGTAGAATATTTTACCTGTACTAAATAAATGCCTTAAACATATATGCTGTTTGTAATGTCTTTTGAGTAAATAAACTGATTTAATTTGATTTGATTACAGTGTCATCAATCTGTCGATGCCAGCGAGCCTGGCGAAATCGGTCCCCGTTGATATAAAATAAAAGTAAAAAAAAAACATGGTTTTGTTTATTGTTATTATGATTTAAAATGAACTCCACAGTGTTAAGGCATTAAACTTCAATCAAGAATATTCTTTCATTAATAAAAAATTGGAACATTTTTAAAATTATTAACTCCGTTGTTTATAATGTGATCCTTTCCGTTTCATGTCTAATCTAAGTTTATAATAATATATTCCAATAACCCATTCTAATGCTAATTTCATGTTTGTTGTTATCGCTCTGAAACGATTTAAATAGCATTAACATAATTTCCTTTCATACACTTTCGAACCAGAACTAGTTTGAAATATTTACTACCTGTTTCTACTCGTAGTTTGATGTTTAATTCATTTCAAAACAGACTTTTAATAGCGGAATTAAGTAATTGTGTTAATATTAATTGAATCGTTTCCGACAAATTTTAATAATATAGAATGATAAAATTGATTTTAAAGTATCCGTTTAAAACATGTCTCTTTTTCAAAACGTGAAACAGTTGAATAACTGCTACTGAATGAAAGATTTATATTTAGAAGTGAAGTAAAATAAAAAGTTATATTTGAATACTTTTAACTACACTCAGTGTTTTAACAACACTTTATTACACTTTTCTCGGACATGTTTCTTTTATGACATAACCTTTTCAATCTCCATTTTTATTTTTATTTTGTAAATTGGTTGTGTCATAACTGAAACATGTTCGTGAAAAGTATAATAAAGTGTTACATTAAATACATCTTTCGAATATTGCGAAGCGCGCACAGCTGCGCTTATGGCGATCGTCTACGTAGAGCGCACCTGTGTGCTTACGGCGATCGTCGGGTTAAAATGTTATTTATCAAAATAGCAACAATAATAAGGATTAATTTTATCTCAATAGAGACGAAGATGCAAACTGGAAACTGAATATGGTGATCAAGGTGTTTACAGGGCTTATGACTTGTCATTGATTGGATTAAGCGCACGCTTTATGTAATTACAACATTCCCCATTCCACCTTTCTTATGACCACCATGTCTGACAAATTTTTGGAAGTTGTATATATGTTAATATCTAACATCACAATTCACATGTCAGTTTCAATTTACAGACCAGCGCCGTCTATGAAGATTTTATTTAAGCATTAAGCAGAAGATCTTTATAATGCAATGTGCCCATATTCAGTTTCCAGTTTGCATCTTCGTCTCTATTGAGATAAAATTAATCCTTGAATTGATAACCCGCAATGGGTAAATAAAATCCAGAATTCGTCTACAAGTATTTGTATAAATTCAAAAATGTTGTATCAAACAATAATAAGATTTAAAAGTCAATGGAATTTGTAATATCTCTTGTCGTAAAAGTAACGAATATACGACTGCTCTTAAGAGGTTAAAATAGTGTTTTGTATTATTACGATAAATTAGGTAATTATGTTTTGTCTGCGGCATAATGAAATATGGGGATAATATTTACCTGGTTTTGTTCCACAGCGGGCGTATGCAATCCTAAAGGAGAAGAACGTCTGTCCGGTGGAGGGGGGGACGTAGACGCACCGCGGGTCACCGTGCTGACCTGCAATCATCATCGCATCTCTTGTTAACTGGTGCTCTCGCCCGCTAATGCATTATTCTATGTACAGTAATACTACAAGATCTGGGGAAACGCTGCCAGCCGTCTGCTCGACACGCACAGGCCCGGTTGCACCACAGTTTTAAATTAAACAATGATCTAATAAATAAATTATTTTTATTTTGTTATTTTATTTTATATCATTGTATTTTATATTATTTGTTTTAGATTTATTTTGTGGGTGTTGGATAATCGAAGTGTGCGCGGGAGATGCCTATTGGTGGCGATGAGGTTCGCAACCCATCACACCGCGTCTCCCGCGGAGCGAAAAGAGAAGGATGTAGTGCCGCATCAGTAAAAGTGTGACAGTCCATTCTTTCTGCCTACCCTTTCGGGGAGACGGCGTGATGGTTAGTTAGTTAGTCTAATAAATAAATAAAATATATCAAAAATAGCTTCATATTATATACCATTAAGTTTAATTTCACTTAGGTTAATGGCTTCGGCCACTTCACTTAGCCACAAACCTAAGTGAAATTAAACAAATATACCATTTATTTATTGTTACTGAAATAATAAAACTCTATATTAAATTATAAAAAAAACTAATGAAAACGCCTGTTTTCTAGAAGTTTCGAATTGACATGTTTCACCTTTCTTAGACATTATCAAATGTCAAAAACATGTTATTCCCCTAAACTAACAAAATAAAAACTTCTAAAAAACAGACGTTATCATTCGCATTAGCTTAATATATTTCATAAAAAAGAATTAAATTATTTCTTCTTAATTCAACTTCTACGAAAGAAATTTTAATTAACAACATTATTAAATAAGTGATCTCTCAAAAACTAAAACCTTTATATTATTATAGAAGTACTACAGATAATAGTTTTGAAGTTCATAAAAAAGAGTGGTCATTACAAAGGTGTCAAGTGGTTTAAATATCAAACAAAGAGAACAATTTTTACATATGCCATGTACCACGAGTAGTACATTGGTGGCGACGTTTGACCTATTCTTCTTTATTCAATCACTTTGCATCTTTGCACAGTTGGCCTTTATGTGTAACCCCAATTGGAATCTTAAACTCATTTTTGACATAACCCATACTTGGCACCTTTGTAATGTTCAGCCTTCAATTATTAAATTACAAATTGCAAAAAAGTAAGATACAGAGAAAGAAGAGAAAGAAAATTTGTTAAAATGTGATTTGAAGTAAGTAGAGTGAGGAGATAAGGTTATGAATGGTAAATAAATAGGATTAAACCATGTCCTGTGTATCTAAGCTAATCCCTCTGATGTCTAGACCACTACCCGTACGTAACAGTATTTTATTTTTCTTCTTCGATGGCCCTACAACCCATATCGAGCCTTAGCCTCCATTATTCTTCGTCTCCAACTTCTTCTGTCCTCCGCTTCGACCCTCCAATCTGTACAATTTCGCCCCATCTCTCCCAACTTCATCCTCCCATCGCAGCCATAATATTCCACCTAGATTTCTACTACCTGGATGCCACTCCAGTAACCTTTTTGATGCACATGATCGGCCTATATCAATCTATTCGGTCTGACCTGTGTGTAGAGAATGGGTGCTTTTTAAATATTGAACAGCTCGTCATTATGGCGTACTCTCCATCCAGCATCAGTATCACTACTCGTAATGAAACAATATGTCTTAAGTTGGGCTAATAATGATATAGTAATATAAGTTGCTTATACATCCAGTCTTGTGAATTTTTAATGAATTTGATTTTTTTTAATTTTCACCTAATCTAGGTGCCAAACGTAATAAGACCGTCCCTGAATAACGTTTATTTTGATGTTGCTCAACTGGTAGAAACGGTAACGTGTAAATAAGATGATTTGAATGCACGTTACTTGAATAATTCAATGATTTTGGAATTAGATATCAATGAATCCGGGTCGTGTAGTAGTGGTTGGAAGGCTTAGATCCTATTTATTAAATCCAAAGATCGATCCTGTTTACAAACATGATTTCTGCTATATGATTTTAGTAACCGGATTAACCCTTTCCACTCTGAGCTTTTGAAATAATAAACCAATTGTCAATTTGAAAAATACGTATTTTTTATAACAGAAAGTTTTATCTACAACATTGAAATTGCACGCAACATATTCTTAGGAAAGCACATAAAACACGCTTCTAAATTGTAAACGTCATTCGAGTTGTACCAACACATGGCTAGTATCTATAAAGTATCTCTCACTCCCATAACGAGCGCTTATGGTTAGTTACCCATGGCAAACAGGTTCGATTTTTACCACCCTTTCATCGAGAGAATTTTTACATTTACAATTGCCTGAGCAAAAGTGTACATCGCCAAAATACGAGTATAAAGATTTGACTCTTAATTTTTTTTTTTTTTTAAAAGACTAATATCAAGGATTTACATCAATGATATTAGAATTTATTTTACAATCTTCAATGTGGGCAGAAAATAGCTCATTATTATGAAGAAGGAATCTGGTCGTGTCCAGGCTTGAACCCATGTCCCCTGGATCAGGAGCCAAGCGTTCTATCCCCTAGACCACCACCCGGTTAATTAAACACTGTTTGTACTTGGTATACAACCACTTTATTTGTTAGGATAGGGGCCTACTGGTTTTGCTCTATATCTAAGTAATATATAGATTTGTATATTGGTTACATCGAGAATATTGTAAATAAAAGTAAAAAAATGTGATCCTAAAATTTGTATGATAACTATGCGGCCGAATAGGCCTCTTAGAATTTTTCACATAAACTTGATGGGAGCGAATCTCAGCCTCATATGATTGAAAGGTATCTGATTGAATTTGTGTTAACATATGGTATCTGATTGAATTTGTAGTTTCACACCTAAGTCAATAGTTTATATAAAATACTGAAGAAAATATGTCAAGACAAATCAGTAAAATAATACGTTAACTTTTTTTTCTGGTTCCATATCTGGTTCCGGACCATATAAATGGAAGCGAAGCATGGTATTGGCAAAAAAGGATGAGAGCAGAATAAATACGATTGATATGAGATCCATTAAACATATGTGCGGTAAAACGATGTGTGATAGAATTTCAAATGCTGATATCAGCAAGGAATGTAGAGCGGAAGAAAGTATTATTAACAAATATATTCAAGGATCAGTGTGTTGGTTTAAACATATAAAACGCTTGGGTGAAAAATAATGGTAGAAAATATATACGTTAACGATGTGAATAGAGTACAGAGTTGAAGAAGACAGAGAAAAATAATTAATAGTTGGCCATATTAGAAACCAGGAAAATCGACATGCGTATATGAATGTGTAAGAATCTAGAGAGATGTATCATTATAGGGCAGTGTGGCAGTCTAATGTATCTGCCTACCATTCATTGAAAATGACTTGATGGTTTTTTTGGTGTTTGCTTTTAAACTTTTTTTAAAATTAGAAAATGAAGAATAAGTGTTGGAGAATGTGGCGATCCATATTTTAAAATAACCGGAAATATTGTAGTATAATATATCATATATATATTCTAGTTTTTGAATTCATACAACTCGCTCACTCTGAACTTCTAATATTCAAATTTCTCAAAGAGATACGATACAAAAGATCCATATCGCGTACAGAATTTCTTTCATATAAATTTAGGAGTAAATTTTATAAAAGTTAGACTCATTACCATAGGAAATAAGATATAATGATTCATATTAAAGTTTACTGTCTGCGCCCGGGGACACCATAGAACAAGTGATTGTTGGACGTACTATGGTAGTGAACTTCAGCATCAACACATTGAGATCTAATTCAAAATATACAAAATATGGTAAAAAAACTACTAAAATAGTCTGCATTTCAAAAAATTCAATAACACATTCAGGCAACTAATTGTGCACATTTTACATCTTTTCGTTCTTAAACAAGGTGTTAACCTCTGGAATCCCATAATGGCGATTTTTTTTAATGAATGAAGACACTTGATATTTATATCGTTCTTTTGGTGATGAATGCATCTTCTTCTCCGATCTCAATCTTATGATTGGTCTGCAGCATGGCGACGCATCTCCTCTTCCACTCCGCTTGGTCCTCGGCAGCTCTCTTCAAATCCGCATAAGAGGTGCAGCCCATATCACGGCAATAAGCTGACAACCAGCTAGCCCTACCAGGCGAAACTGGCAAGGGCACTCTATTGACCTGGAGATAGTCAATGATCTCCTAAGGTGGATGAACCGTACTGGTCAACGGCATAGAATGTGGAAAGTAACGGGAAACTTCCACATTATAGGCCCATGAGGCATCCCATGGACCAGCAAGATGCGTGCATCTCTAGCGAAATATTCCGGAGGAGTACCTAGACCAGATTTGCCGAGATATGAAGGTACACAACTCTCAAAATATGTCGAGAAAAATTAACTCAAATATGGAGAAAAAAAAGACTGTGTTTTAAAATATCATCCAATATTTTTGGGTAGTTTAAAATGTTCTGCCGATGATGAATGTATCACCCTTTCAAAACATATGCAGATAAATATACTGAATAGTGCAAGGAAAAAACTGTGTTTCTAAACTAACTAACTAACCATCACGCCGTCGGGTAGGCGGAAAGAATGGACTCCCACACTTTTCTTTCCTGACATATTTCTCTCGCTTCCTCAACATTTATACATCGTGTCATGCACGCGCGTAGATTTCTCTGACTCCTCACATGGCCGACATTCAATATTTGATTTATTTGATCGTGTCACGTTTTCCTCGATCTTCCTCCATTTCTGGTTCCATTTACATCGTTAACATATAATTTTTTACCATTCTTTCTTCATTCATTTTTTCCATATGTCCAAACCATCTTAATGATCCTTTCATTATTTTGTTCATAGCACCATCATTTGCACCGCAATCACTTCTTATATTTTTATTCGATACTCTATCATACACAGAGTATCAACACATTCGTCTAAGAGATCCCATTTCTACTGCATTTATTCTACTTTCATCCTTATTTTTCCAGTTCCATGCTGCGTTTCCATACACACCGTGTTTCTAATTAATATATTCTTCTTCTTCTTCATTTTTGATAGACTCGGGAGTCTGTTATTTCAGGCGGGTTTCTCTCCACCGTTTCGGGGGTCTTCGTGGTCGGCGTTGTCCGTTTGGCGTTCCATGGAGAGCTATGTATGGTATTCTATTGGAGCTCATTGTTTCTACATGTTGATGCCAGTATCGCCGTCTTTGACGTCCCCATCTGACCACATCTTCGACCTCGCAGATTTCTCGGATTGCTGTATTCCTAACTCGATCACGTAGGGTTTTGCCAGCTATAGCGTGGAGCGTTTTCATCTCTGTTGTCCTGAGCATGCTCTTTGTCTTGATCCAATTAATATGTAATTCATAATTAAGGATTTCCAAAGTGACGTATTACATTTATTTAAAAAAATTATAACTTTTGTGTTACTGATGTCGATCCATGGTGGTTGGTCTGCTGGATCGAATCGATTCTCAGTCATAAGGAGTTTGACAAAGGAAGAAGAAGAAAAAAGAAAGTTTATTTAGTGAATGTTCCGTAAATGCTTTTATTAATTATTTTTAAATGTGGTTAATTCCCTTAACCCAGTGCATTGCTTATTGTTCATCAAAAGAAAAACCGTAAATAAGTACTCAATTCATGAGTCATGGCACAGGTGTGTGATGGTTAGAACTCACACTATCGATATATGTTATAAGCCCACTTGGTAAGTATGAGAAATGGGCTCATTACGCTTTATATACAGGCGGGTAGGTACTGTATTTGTTACCGTATCTCACGAGATGTACCATACATCTCAAAATCTCTACCACTGTTATGGCGTACATAGTCGTACGAAAATTTTTATCACACAGTTATAGTTTTGTTTATAGCTAATGAAATGGTATTTTCGAGTTAGGAGATATTATATTCGTTATCAAAGATCTATTTTGGCCCGCGGTCAAAATAAAAATTTATTTAAATAGTTATGCAGAATTGAGTATATAAAATACGTCGAACATAATACACAGTATTTAGGTATGTACTTACAATGCTTTCCTCGATAATATTACTTAAATCTTTTAAAATATGGGAAAAACAAAGTTACAGTACATAAAATAACGTTTCTTTAATTTTTACTCAATAATTATAACACTAACCAACTAACGATCATGCTTTCTCCCCGAAGGGATAGGCAGAAATAATGGACTGCCACACTTTTCTTTCCTGGCATACTTCTCTCACTTCCTCAACATTTATATATCGTGTCATGCACGTACCTCAATTTCTCTGACTCCTCACGTGGGCGACATTCAATTTTTGATTTATTTGATCATGCCACGTTTTCCTCGATCTTCCTCTATTTCTAGTGACATCATTAACTAATACTTTTTTTTACCATTCTTTCTACATTCATTCTTTTCAATCTAATTCCATCCTTTTATTTTTTTGTTTACAACACTTTCATCCACCCAGCATTTACTTCTTTAATTTTCATTCGACACTCTATCATACACAGTTTTTCCACACTTTTGTCTAAAAGATCTCAATTCTACTACATTTATTCCACTTTTATCCTTATCTTGCCAGTTCCATGCTTCGCTTCCATACACAAGGATATATAAAAACTATAATTGGACAATTATTTAATAAGATAGCAGACACATGAGTATGCAAGTGATTTAAGCTTTTATCGTGTAAGTTTTTATCTGCATATATTTGAAGAAGGCACTTATTTTTTTATTCAAAAAAATATTTAAAACTAGTAATAGTAATTTTTTAGTATAACTACATATGTAGGAAGCCGATGTTTCCATTTTCAGGTATTAAAATAGAATAAAAATCATACTTAAAATGAGCAGGTGTTTCATTATATAAAAAGCTTATCAAATTGTTTATTAACAACTACTACATCGTTAACGCCGTCAGCTGAATTTTCAAAAAAAAATAGACTGAAGCACAAAATCGAAATAGATCGATGAAAATATGGTAATAAGAAATTAACCAAATTTTACATCTCGTCTTTGCAAGGAGTGCGTGTATAACACGCTTTATGAATGTCGAAATATCTAAAAAATGTTTTTTTAAATCTCAAATTTTATACGAAAATAAACAACAATATATTATTTCTACATCCTAATTGCCTTATATTATTTTTTAATACAAACGAATCATATATAATGATTTCATATTGGTTTCTTTATGTTTTATTAAATTTAATAGAAGTGACATGTTTCGCCTTGATGTTAAATAAAATATGATATTTTGCATTATGTAATACGAATACAGTAACAAGGCGAAACACGTCACAGCCAGTAAATAACATAACATTTAGAGAAAAAAACTTTATTTAATATTTTAGGTTGAGGTCTAGAATATTGTTCAATACAACAGGACAATTGAAGGCTGGACATCACAAAGATGCCAAGTATCGAAATAGTAAAAAAAATGTTTTTGTTCGCAGTTGATGTTAAATAAAGTGATAAAATAATATAATGAAGTTCAAACTCACCCTTAAGATGCCCCATGTATCACGTCACCCGTGGTACATGATATGTGTTACAATAAATAGTTTTTTCTCTCTTTTCTTAGTTTTATGTTTTAACCACTTAGCACCTTTGCAATAACCAGCCTTCATATTCATAATTTATTGTATTTCTTAATAAATATATCATAAGAATGGCTTGTACTTAACTGTTAAATAAAATAAAGTTTTAATAACTTTGGAGATTATTAAATCTTCATAACAAGCATCGTAACTGAGCCAACAAGCAGACAAAATGTTAAAATGTATGCTAAAATATGCATAAACGTACCGCTTATCCAACCAACAATGTAAGTTTTATGTACGTTACGGTATGAGGCTGTTTGTTTTATTACAAATTAATTAGCAATTATGAACAATTGTAAAGATGTGTGATAATATAAAAAAAGATTCCTGTTGTGTGGACTAAAAGTTCTCACTGTCCTGATACTGGCCGTGTTTAAAAAAAATCATAAATGTATTACGTATGTACGTAATACATTTTTGCGTACGTCGGTATTACTTCAAAAATGATATTTTATGTATATAACCACCATTGAAATTTTCCAAAAAAAAAATATTAAACCTATTAAAACTAAGGATTAATTGTAACTTAATAGAGACGAAGATATTAATTGTTTTTTGGAAACAGAATATGGTAGTCGAGGCGTTTACAGGACTTATGACCTATCATTGGTTGGGTTAAGCGATCACTTTACGGTAACAACTTTCCCCATTCCACCCTTCTTACGACACCGTGTCTGAAATTTTTTTGAAAGATGTGTATATCCTTAAAAATGATTAACCCGCAATTGGTAAAATCCAGTTTATGTCTACAAGTATTTGTTTACATTAAAAAAAAAATAATAATTAAACTAATTAAAAATACTATGTACGAAGTCGGAAAAATCGATTGCGTGATTTATTTTTACACTCGTAAATGAATCTCGTAAGGTACATTTGAATAGAATAGGGTAGCGGTTAATTCTTATTGTCTCCCCCTACGGGGAAAAAGCGTGGTGATTAGTAAGTTAGTATTAACACCATAGAAACATATAATAGCATAAATATAAAAATATAAGCAAGTAAAATCTATTTATTTAAATACAGAAACGGGAAGAATAATCAGTGTAGGGTTTAAGAATATAAGAAATAAATTAAATATAAAAAAAATGTTTGCCTTATCCCAAAGTATGAAGAACCTAGTAAAATTAAAATTGTTGAAAAACACTAATATTTTTTGTTTCCAAGATTGAAAATAAAAATAAAAACACGTGTATTATATAATTTTAATTAATTGAAATTAAATCTTGTAGACTAAAATTAAATTAAAAACTTATTTTAAGGCAAGGATATTGATTTGTATAGGTATACCTTTTGAAGAAACAATCCCTTCGAAGGGATGTGAGAAAGATAGGTGAACATCCATGTGATCCTTCCCGCACATAACCTCTAACGACTGTATGACGGGCATCCCTTCGGGTCGTTCCAAGGGCCATAACTCTCCGCCACATGATGAAATCTGCAAACAAAATTATTCACATCAGTTAGTATTTATAAATGCCCTAGCACGATATGACAAAAATTCATATTTCAAGTTTCAGAAATCAAGTAAGAATGGGTATTTTCAGACACCATTAGCTAGGATTCAAGAAAATATTTAAATTCAACTAATTCCTTTAAAATTTTAACATTGTTTAGTATCATTATAAATATATAATATCAGGAGGGACGAAGAATACATCGCCCAAAAAGCCCTACAACTAGGAGAGAAAGAAAGGAACTATAAGTAAATAGGAAATAACAAAAATTAAACATAACCAAATGATTTAAGTGAGATCTCATGATGCAAGTTCATATTAATTAATAATAAAAAAAAACGATTTTATTTAACTACTTCTACTTTTGTCTTTTCAGGCTTACGAGGCTCGCTGCCATCACCACACTGGTGGACCAGTGAGGGATGTTGAAGAACATCGTTTTATTTTAAAAATAAAATAATAATACACATTTAGTAATTTGTATTAACACCACTTTATTTGGTAACACCAACCGGTATCGCTCCCACCGGAGCTTCAAGAGTATTATAATCTTATTTAATAATGTCACACCACACATTAAGTGCTTCATACGAAAGTTAAATTCATTTTTATTCAAAAATTATATTTTGATAAATTTCCAAATTTTTGTAATTTTTTTCTTCAAAAAATTATAAATGGCATTAACACGAAGATGAAGAAGAAGTTCAGATAAATAAAAGTTTTGATGTGTGGCAAGCCTATGTATATATTTAATATGGGAAAGAATATTCCAACACCATTTCGTTCACTAGATATAATTTATTACTAAGATTAAAATTGAAAAGTTTCAACGATGATTTCCCAACAGCAGTTTTACGATACTGACGGCTGTATCGGTCGTATACTCTCCAACACTTTTAACACCTTACCGTTGGCTCGGCCGGGCTATTAAAGAGATAAAAATGAAACAATATTGTGACTGAGTGAAATTCATAGACGTTCATTCATCGTTCAAACCAGTTTTCATTTGTGTAAACTTTCATGTAACCCGGTGCTAAATAATAGATACCCGGCCTGTTACGCATAGCGGCAGTCTCTCCAAAGGAAAACAAATATAGGTATGAGAAAATATAAAGAGATGAAAAACATACAAAGATAATGGAGTTGAAATTTTACACAAAAATATTAGAAATATAACTTTAAATAATCAGCCCCTTATAATGAGCACCGTGAGAGCCGGTCGCCTAGCATGGATTGGGCACTTATGCCGATCCAAAGAGACCAGAGCAATCAAGACCCTGTACGCTTCTAAACCGACTGGAGTAAGACTTTTAGGAAGGCCTAGACAGCGCCTAATGGACAATGTTCTGACTGATCTGGCTAGGTTGGGCGAATTGGACTGCTGAGAGCAAGGATCGAGGAGCTTGGCGAAAAATCATCAAGGAGGCTGAAACTCTTCAAGAGTTGTATGACTATAGGAAGTAAGAAAGTAAGTTTAGTATATACGTAATGACTCTCTTATACATATAAGGTAAGTCTGTGTCCCGAAACATGTTTGTGAAAGGTGCAAAAAAGGGTTGTGAAAGCACGATGTTTTAAAAAAGTTATTCAAATGTGAATCTACATCACAAAGTGATGGCGAATATAGAAGGAAAACATACGTTTTATTGTTACAATAAAATCAAATGAATATAACACCACTATCAACAACAACAATAAACCATCACGCCATTTCCCCGTAAGGGGAGGCAATAAAAATAAACCGCCACACTGCTCTATCCTCACATACTCTAGCTTCCTCCACATTCACACGCATGTCGATTTTTCCGACATCTAACATGGCTGACCTTTAAAATTGGATTAGTTTGATCATGACGTGTTTTCCTCGACTTCGTACTCCATTCACATCGTTCACGTATACTTTCTTAATCATCGAAAATAATAATGTCTAACCAAAATGTGTGTGCTGAATCTTGCTTTCTTGGTTTTTATCTGAGAATTGCAATTATTAATACAATTACGTATAATTACAATTCCGTGGTTAATACAGAAAGTTATGTTTTTTTTATATATACTTATATATTTATTTAAAATATCTAACGAAAAAGTATGTGCTTCATATGAAAACTTATATTTTTGATCGGTATTATTTCAATTAAGTATAATTAAAATTTCATGGTTTGTATTCGAAGTGTAGTTTTTATTTTAGGTTTATTTATTAATTAAAAATATCTCACGAAAAGGCGAGTGTTTCGTATGAAAACTTCTGTTTTAACCAACAGCTACTGGAAGCTACACAAAAAGATAAATTTATTTCTGACCCGCAAATGGCAAACAAATATTTCGTATTGATTTTAATTAACATTTTTGTGTCCATAAATCAAATATCGGCCGTCATCCATTACTGATTATGGATGGTTATTTTTAGAAGCACACGCCATTTTCGTTTGATCAAAATTATCCAGTACAGTGCGTAATTTTATGGTGTCTGAGCAGGCTTGAAGAAAGCAATTATACATCTGATATTCACATATTCTTTAGGCGGGCTACGGCGATTAGCATTCTTCTTGGTGGGCCATTTTAGTATTGAAATAGATTTCTCGGTAACTGTTATTTTGAGTAATTAAAAAATTACGAATTAAATGCGTTTTTCGTAACGTAATTATTCTAAATTCTATCCCGTAATAGCACTTATCAGTTCAACAACATCAAATCTAAATATAAAAAAATATGCATAACCTAATAGATAAACGACATTTTTTATTGAAAACAAAATTACGTTATGGTATGACAAAAGAAACCCTCGATTCTAAGGATGTGGGAAATAATTTAAGACTATTCAATTTAATGTTTCTTGAACAATAATGTAAAACTCAATATTCAATAATTAATAAAAATTAAAACATACGTTTTCTAGAAGACATTTTGTTTGTCTGTCAAGGCGTAACATGTCAATCTTCATGTTTCTTGAATAATGATGTAAAACTCCATATTCAGTAATTAATATACTGTAAATGAAAACGCCGGTTATCTAAACCTTTTATTTAATTTCATTGGAATGAAATATTTCCCATTGCTAAGACATTATCAAATGTATATTAAGGTGAAACATATCATTCCCATAAAATAAAAATAAACTTCTTGAAAACCAACGTTTATAATTGTTTTAATTATTAAATATTGAGTGTTACATCATTTTTCAAAAAACAATAAATTATTCAATTTTATTTAATTTATATCGTTTTCGATTTCAAGTGTTGAAAACGGATTTATTCTCTTCTTGCTGATTATCTATCACGTGGCCTCCGCGGAGATCGACGTCTGTCATATTAGTAAAAGTACGTTCAGAAAAAAAAAACTCTTTACTTTAGAGAGTATCTTATCTTCCTAAGGTCAAACCATTTAAATGCTTTCCTGGTATTATACTGTATATAAATAATAATAATAATAATATGCTAACTTTAAAAGCGCCGTTTTGATTTGATATGATCATATATTAGATATAGGGTTAGATATAAACTGAGGGTTTATATCGTTCTCCCGATGATGAAGGTGTAAGCCTTCGAGACTTGTCGAGAAAAATAAACTCAATAGTGGAAAAAACAGTGTTTTAATTCGTCATTATGGAATTCCTCGGTGTTATCACATTAAGTTTATCTTAAATTAAGAATGGTTCAGTTGCAACACAACATCCCTTTTCAGATCTGATATATCAAAAGTAAAAATTGCCATAACGTTGTCATACCACCGATAGGAGAGGAACAAGAAAAATAAGAAGAATTGAATAATTTTCACGAATCGCTACAATCGAAGTGGTATTTTGTCATATCACCAAACAACCCCGTTTGTTTGAATTAAGCTACTTGCGATTATCGCCGAGTTCCACATTGTGGCAGCACCGACGGTCGGTATCTGCGCGCGCGGCAGCCTTTCCCGCCACCGCGTCCTTCGCGCGGAATGTCCGCGGTGTCGGCCGTAAATCGCGGTGACGATTCCACGAAAAGCGAGCCAAAGCGAGTGACATAGCTAGGAATCTTTAATGACTGGCCAGCGGACGGATAGGAGTCCGAGATTAATTACTAGCTGTCGCTCTAATCGAATTCCTTCCGAACGAGCGCAATACTTAGATCGGCCGTTACGGAGCGCGATCGGAAACCTGACACAACAAGCCGTTGGAGTTGTTCTAAGTTTGAAATTGCGTATGACTGAAACTGCACAACAAAACATACTCGATGAAAGTTGATTTGATATTGACATCGAACATTCATCTTACGTAAATATTAAATATTTAGGAAAACGCACGTTTTATGAAAGTTTTACTAACTTACCACGACGTTTCCCTACAGGGGACTGGCACGCTACTCTATCCTGACATACCTCTTGACCTTTTCTACATCATACATCGAAGCACGCACGCTCGTCGATTTTTCCGACTTCAAATGTGACCGCCTTTTAGTAATTGATTAATTTGGTCATGTCATATTTTTCTAGGCCATCTATGGTTTCTTTTTCTATTCACACTGCTTGTATACAATTGTTTGACCATTCATCTCTCATTTATTCTTTATATATGTCAAACCATCTAAAAGATCCTTTTTTATATTACTTAGGATGCAATCTGCGTACATTTCTTCCCTATTTTGTTGTTCGGCATGAAATCATACATTAGTGGTTAAAAGTTTTACGAGTATTGTGTCGCTTTGCAAGGGCAACATAAAATAAACATAATTATTTGATGACGCCGTGATAAGGCAAAACATGTCACTATATAATATTAAATTTTGATATTGGATTAAGGAAATTGTCAATTTTATTTATTTCTTTTTTTTAATTTTACGTCATTATATTGTGTGTATAATTAATTAAATCAACGTTACATGCGACAAATCCCAACATAAATTATAAAATTGTTCAAATATATAAATGTTGAAATAATTAAAGTAATCCATATTTTTTGCGGGAACACTATGATTTCTTCGTCAGTTTGTCTCTATCCATTGCTGGACATAAGGCCCACCACCCTCACCCCATCTGCATGGTGCTGTAAGCTTTTTAATAAATAATTCTAATATGCCAATATTAAAAGATATGACAGATCTCAATGTTTTGCATGCTTTCGTTGATGCAAAGGTGCTTTCGTTGATGCATAAATGGATAAGAGCTTTTAACAGATAATTATATTTACGTTCATTCTAATCAAAGGATTAACTACTCCGAAGGTTATTTTTACCATATGGGATCAAATAAATAACACCCTTTTTTTAGGAATTTTAAAACATATAATGCAATATTTTTACGAGTAAGCCAAATATAGATAATGTATGATTTAATCAAATTAATACAATGAATGGAAACATTATGTCGATAATTATCGACATAAAATAAATGGTTCTTCTCTTTCTTGTTCATTTCCTATCGGAAGTTGAACAACATTATGGCTGTTTCTACCCTTGAAACAGCAGCTCAAACGTGGATGCAACCACGTTTGAGCTGCTGAACGTTCCCGAAGATTTTCAAGCCAGAATTTGTTTCTTCTCCCGACACTTCGTTTTCTGTTCATTTTAGTTTGGATAATCAGCTGCAGCACTTCGTATTTATCGTTTTCATAATGTAACTGAAGTATTCCAATTTCCTGCACTTTATGATCTTGACAATTTATTTTTCTTTCTTCATTCGCGTCAGTACTTCCTCGTTTGTGACTCTTTCTGTCCATGCTATTATAATATTCTATGATCACCCGGAGAAGAGCCCTGCAGGACAAGGTTAAGGCAGCAGGCCTCACTTGGGATGATGATAGGTATCAGGCATGCGATAGAGTCGGGTAGAGAAAGTTTCCTGAGGTCCTATGCACCACGGAGGTGTAACAGGACAAAAAGAAGAGAAGAAAAATATTCTATGATTTTTTATAATAATAAAAACAAAAAAAGGGTCCACGAATTTATTTTCCATTAAAACGGCCTTGCGCATTGCAAAGTATCTTTACTTCGAAAATGAATATTTACTAGTTGTAATACACCCGTAAAATATTAACGAAAGTAAATATTTTCTACCCTTTAAATACTTGCTACACTCTTCAATAGTAATCAGTAATAAGTATCATGCATATCAACTTTTAATATATATATTTTTACGCACTTTAAAAATTTCACAATTAACAATACCAAACGGTTCTCCTATTATTTTCTACGCTTCTGTCATACGGCAACAATCACAAACAAAAATCTAAATAATCCAGAAACGTTTTGGGGCATGTATAGTGTGCGATATGAATTTTTCGAATTACTTTCAAAGATAATCGGAGTATTCATCTCTTGCTCTCTTGGGTTCAAAATATTCTCGTACTCTATCTAAATGAGATCAGATAGATTTTTTATGATTATATATGTACAAATAAGAAAGTTTAAACGAGAGTTTCGAAAACATGTAAATTCAAGCAGGTTTCAAAATTGAGACTATTTATTTATTATATTGCGAGAAATATGCAAAAAAAATGTTTGATGCTTATGGTATAAACTAGAGGCGAGCAGCATCCAACGGTTGTGATTTACTCTCGCAGAGATGACTATCTTCAAGGACTAGGGACCTCTATAGAATAGTATATTAGCTCGCCTGTAAACAGCATTGCAAAGTATGGCATTTATGTCCGAGTCCACTTTTTAACGTATATTTTATAGACCCGTATCCGGGGAGCCAGCGCTTTGCTTTCCACTCGCATAGGAGGCTGTCTCGAGCTTTAAATAACGCATTTTATTATCTTTCTGTAATTAATACGAATGAAAGCGTCTGTTTTCTAGATGTTTTATTATATTTTATGCGAATTACATGTTTCGTCTGTCTAAGGCATATCAAAATTTATCATACACAATATTTGATAATGCCTTACGGCAAGGACATTCGAAACATGTCATTCATATATAATATATTCATACTTTTAGAAAACACTCGTTTTTACCGGTATTAATTATTTAATTTAAAGTTTTAAACGCCTCGACCACCATATTCTGTTTCCAAAAAACAATTTACATTTTCGTCTATATTGAGATATAATTAATCCTTAAAAATGATTAACCCGCAATGGGTAAAATCCAGTATTTGTCTACAAGTATTTGTATACATTCAAAAACAAAAAGCTTTAAATCATTGATCAAGAATGAATATCCCTCTGTAAAGATATTATTTCTGCGAATTACGATTTTAATAAAAATAGTTTCCTATTATTTATTGTTTCTTTAAAACTAACTAACCAACCAATCATAACGCCATCTCCCCGAAGGGGTAGGCAGAAAAAATGGACTCCCAAACTGTATTTTCTTGATATAATTTTCTCGCTTTCTATACATTCATACATCGAGTCATTCACGGACGTCGATTTCTCTGACTCTTCACATAGTCAACATTTAAAATGTGATCGATTTGATAGCGCCACATTTTTTCTCGGTCTTTCTCTTCTTTGGTTCCGTTTACATCGTTTACATATATATTTCTAACCATTTTTTCCTTGATTCATTATTTCCATGTGTCCAAACCATCTTAATGACCCTTTCGTTATTTCGTTTATTACACTTTCATTCGCACTGCATTCACTTCTTATATTTGCAGTTGACACTATCATATACATATTTACTACAAATTAGTCAATTTGTTCTTCTCTTATCAATCGAATATTAAATGTTGGCCACATGATTAGTCGGGGAAGTTGACGTCCTTGTATGCCACGATATTTGAATGTTGAGGAAATATATATTGTGTATCGAATTGCGACTTGAATTCCTGAAAGTGCCACGGTGCGACAAACCCTACTCAAAGGTACCTATAAAATGCACATAAACGAAAAACTTTCAGCATGTCCGACTCTAGCGTCCTAGAGTGGTCCTCGTGATGTGAATGTGATCATTGATATTATCATCAGGCTCTTAGCAGACGGAAAAGGGCGTATAGCGTATTTTCAGCGGCACAAAACCGAGACCCACCAGCTATGGGAAAGAGACCACTAAAGAAAATTCTTGGGAAAGGCAACGGGAAACCACCCCAGTAACACTAGCGAGAAAGTAAGTGACGTGATCGCTAACTTCGGGGGGATATGATACGGAACTATAAGAAAAAGAATGTATCAAAACACTCGAATTAAATATGATAACACTTATTCATTTTATTTCAATTATCACGTACCTAGTTATCATATAATCTTATTGAATGACTAAAAAAAAGTTTAAGAAATTATTATTTTCTAATTTATAAAACATTAAGATATTTTTAGTGGTTTAACTTAAGTCTCCCCGAAAGGGTAGGTAGAAAGAATGGACTTTCACACTTAAACCGATGCGGTACTCCATCCTTCTCTTTTCGCCCCGCGGGAGACGCGATGTGATGGGTTGCGAACCTCATCGCCACCAATAGGCATCTCCCGCGCACGCCTCGATTGTCCAACATCCACAAAATAAATCTAAAATTAATAATATAAAAATAACAAAATGAAAATAATTGTGTTTTAATTTATATAAATTAGATGAATAGCGACAAATTTGTTTCGCCTTGCGAGAGCATTCTCAAACTGAACGTAATCGCCAAACAGTGTGTCCTTATATTGATTTTAGAAAACTTAAGGGTGGGAGAAATTATATAATGCAAATTTTAGAGTTGTTAATTTAAACAATTTTTAAGGATTTTCTTAGAACTAATGATGAGCGATAAGTGTATTTACAACTGAATTTCTAGGAATTTTTGAGGTTTAATACATAATAATAAACAGTAACATAACAAGTAAATTTCTAGGAATTTTTGAGGTTCAATACATAAGCAGAAACAATAATAAGTAATTTAGGTTGAGGTATGTACCTAGTAACAAATAATGATTTATTTAGAATGTAAAACAGTAATTGTAGTATGTTTTGAAGGCAAATAATAACATGATAAGTAAATATACACTTTATAGTTATTTTATAGTTATTTTAACACTTTTATTTTACAGTTACTTTAACAGAAGCTTGGGTCCAAGCGAAACCAGTTGGTATCAATTTTAATAACCTTGCCGTGGTTAAATACAAAGTGTTTTATAAATTTATATCTATAAGTTTAAAATGTCTAGCCACAATGTAAGTGCTTTATATGAAAATTAAAATATCGTTTTGATTTCTGTTTTCTATGCATTAATAACTTTCTATCTTAATACCAGAATTTAATTTTAGCTGTAAAAAGCTTCTGCTATATTCATTATTATAATATTAACTGCCCTGATAATTTAGCATATGGTACATTATACTCGTAATATATGACAACACTGAAGGGCTTCTGTATCCCGGAATATTTTTGATTTAAAGTTTGATTTTAATTTTTTTTCTGTTTTTAAAATGTGTTGTGTTACAAAGTAAAAAATATTGATCAATTGTAAAAAATCTTAAGATTAATCTTAACTACTGTGGCGAGAAAATCAATATACATCGGGTGTTTCATATGGCACCAGTTAAATGAGTTCTTATTTGTTGTCGTCCTTCAATATTTATGGGTAACAGAATTTATAGCGGAATAATATACCTACATTATTGTATGATACATTCATGTGTAATAATTCGTATATAAATTCGCTCAATAATTTGTCGCGTAAATTTACATAACTGTTCAAGCATTATGGTTTATGAAGACGGCCAATTACAATAAATTGAAATCAATGTGCAATACGTTGCACTTTATAGATCAATAATTTAACAAGCGCGGGCTGTATTCTCTGAAGCTCTTCAGATACAAATCAGTTATTCTCTACATTGTATGAGACTTCATTAAGCTACTGTTAATCGACGGGAATGATAGTAGTAAAATATGCGAATTTTATTCAATGCGACGGTGTGGTTGACATCAAACGTCGGCTGCTTTAACTAGTACTGGATTGAGATAATCGTGCATGATGATCTTAATCCAGTACTGAGTTGCATACACGATAATTTTAACTTCACTTTTTCTCTGCGCTTACTGGATTGGTGGTAGCCGACGGGAAATGCATGAATATCACTTTCGAGTACTCAACGTAAACTTTGAGAAGTGTATTTTTACACAGTTTTAGTGACATATTTTTAAACACATTTCAAAGTATATAAAAACAAAATATTCGAATAACTAACTAACTAACTAACTAACCATCACGCCATTTCCCGGAGGAGTAGGCAGAGAGGATGGATCGCCACACTGGCCTGTCCTGGCACACCTCTCGGGATTCCTCCACATTCATACATCGCACCATACACGCACGTCGATTATTCCGACTTCGAATTTGGCCGCCTTTTAGTAATTGGTTAATTTGGTCATGCCATGTTTTCCTCGGTCGTCCTCGGCTTCTTTTCCCACTCACACTGAATATTCGAATTGTATTTAAATTTTAAGCTACAAATGTTAACAAGCGCGCAAATCTACCCCAGACAAAAGTTTAATATCATTTTATTCAAAAATCCATACGTACATTGTTTCAACTACTTTCCACCGGTTTAGTCATAAAGATATCCATATTTTCGTCAGGGGTTATTGCTAACGTAAATTTCCCTTTTGCCAAAGTTCTCATTTTTATAAAATGTATTTTATTAATTATAAATATGTGGTAAGAGGTGAAAGAAGGTTTAAAGTGTTTAATTGATCATTTTTAAAACGCAATGCATAAAAAAGGGCCTAAAATTTGACAATAGGTAAACGTGATTAATGCCTTAGTAATGCTAAACATGCCATTCCCGTAAAACATACTTATACAATATTTGATAATACCTTAGGGTAAGGACATTCAAAACATGTCATTTATATAAAATATATTCAAACTTCTAGAAAACACTCGTTTTCATCGGTATTAATTATTTAATATGGAGTTTTATATCATTGATCAAGAATTTTCGAAGAACAGACATTTTCGTTCATATTAACTATTTAATATAGAGTATTACATCAGTATTCCATAAGCAATAAATACATTTTCACTAAGATATTAAACAATAAATTTGAAATTTATACAGTATAATCAACACATTCTCATTTAAATATTGTACCTATGATATGAATAATGCAAAATGAACTGTTTTTAAATGAGACATAAGACTTGTCTTTCTACATTTTATCAATTTACAAACCAATTTATTATTATTATTATTATTACATATCTATATTGCCTACTAACTGTCTGTCTTGGGAGGTAGGTACAATTCATTTGTGATTCAAATCGAAAATGAGACATTCCCACAAATTTTGAAAATAGACGTTCTTCATATGTACTATTTATAATAATATGGAGTTTTACATTATTGTTCAAGAAACAATCGACTAACTTTGAATTAATATAAAGAATGATCAAGTGCATTTAAATATCCATGAAATTAACGATGAACAATGAACTTGATTAATATGAGAATTAAGTCTTGTCTTTCTATCTGTATTGCCTACTGCCTGTCCTGGGAAGTCGGTGCAATCCATTTGCGATTCAAATAAGTGACATTCGCACAAATCGTCCGAGCAGTTAGTTACTCGCCACAATCGTGCATACATTTGCAATACATCTACCGGCACTGCTTACAGTCCGCGAGGGTGAAGGGTGATTAATCCCGTGAGTGATTCGCCGGGAGCGATTAGCCTTGTTGACTGATTGACCAAGATGAAGCATTCCCAAGTGACAGGGAAATGGAGGAACAAAGAGCATGACGCTTTAAGAAACCTTAAAGTTTATCTTCATTTATACTTAACACAAAAGAAAACGTCTGTGTTCTAGAAATTTCTAGAAAACAGACGTTTTTGTTAACTAACTAACTAACTAACCATCACGCCGTCTTCCTGAATGTGACACTTTTCTTTCCTGACATTTCTCTCGCTTCCTCAACATTCATACATCGTGTCATGCATGAGCCTCGATTTCTCACTCCTCACGTGACCGACATTCAATATTTGATTTATTTGATCGTCTTCCTCTATTTCTAGTTCCATTTACATCGTAAACATATAATTTTTTACTATTCTTTCTTCATTCATTCTTTCCATGTGTCCAAACTATCTTAGTGATCATTTCATTATTTTGTTCATAACACCATCGTTCGCACCGCATTCACTTCTTATATTTTCATTGTTAGATACTCTATCATACACAGAGTATCCACACATTCGTCTAAGAGATCTCATTTCTACTGCATTTATTCTACTTTCATCCTTCTTTTGCCAGTTCCATGCTTCGCTTCCATACATAACGTTTTCATTCACACTAATTATTTATTATGGAGTCTTACATCATTATTAGCTAACTAACTAACCATCACGCCGTCTCTCTGAAGTGTTAGGCAGAAAGAATGTACTGTACCTTTCTTCTTTCCTGACATATTTTAGTTAAAATTTTGTACATTGAAATAGGTTATGTAATAACCGAAACATGTCTGCGAAAAGTGTAATAAAGTATTGTTAAAATATTAAGTGCAGTTAATTTATTAATAAATACGTTAGTTAGTTAATCCAAAACACAAAAAGAAAGCGAATATCGAAGAAACAATTAATTTTATACGAAAGAGCCTCATATTTTGATTATTTTTTGCAATTATATGAAATAATACCTTTCTTCCTACGTATCGTTACATCGAAAAGATGTATATTTTTACGGTTAACCTTTCTATACATTTACAATTTTTTTTAAATTACACAATTTCTACATACTTATGCAATAAAATTTTATTACGTGTGGTTTAGGAGTATCATATTTCCATTCATCTCAATTTATTTTATGCATTCTCAGAAGACATCAATTGGTATGGATGTACTAAAACCGCAAAGATAAATATTTAAACGTAATATGGGGTCTTGAACAAAAGAAAGACATGTATTTATTTTATATTAATATACACACATGTATAATATATACGAGTATGTATTTAAATTATTGATTATTAAAATACACGAATTTTGAAACACGGAGAAAGTCGGGAGTTACGGATGTCGTCGAAAGGTTGGCTAAGCTCAAATAGTAATTTCTGGGACATGTGTCCAGATTGGTAGACGATAGATGGAGCAGAAGAGTGGTGGAGTGGAGACCCCACGAAGACAAAAGAGACATAGAGAGACCCCCACACGATGGTCCGATGATATTAGAAAATTTGCTGGTGATTGAATGCAATAGGCACAAGACAGGAATACGTGGAGATGTATGAGAAAAGCCAATGTCTAGCAGTGAACGACAACGGCTGTTTAAGTAAATAAGTAATAATTTTAAGGGATAGAATCTTTTAATTTTAATACTAAAAATATATACTCGTATATATATATAAAACTTATTTTCAGTTCCATTATTAAATTAATTTATTATCACTTTAATTATACGTATAAACAATAATTTTAAAACTAACCATAAAACCATCTCTACGAAGGTATAGGCTCAATTAATGAACCATCACACGGTTTTATAACGTTATAATAAATAAGTGCCTAGATTTTTACTGTTGGTATACATGTCTTTTGGGACCTTGAGACATGTCTCTTGGTATCTCTATAAACCCTGAAGAAGGAGACTTCAACGATCTCCAAAACACCGGTCGAAGAAGAAACCAAGCGTTTAATGAAGTGTTTAATGTAGATATTTATTTATGTTTATGACGTCTATGTAAAATCAATACGAGTATATCATCAAATATGTATGAATAAATTCAATTCAAATTTACACAAATTGTTTCAAAATCATATTAAAAGCGAGAATTCCTAGAAGAGTCCAGAAGGCCGTAGACCACTAGGAGACCAAACCACCAACCAAAGAGATGAAAAGAATGTTGGACTTCTTCATAAGACAAAAATGGTTTCCTGTCTGAACAGATTACAAGATCTGTAGAAAGAAGAATAATAAAAGTATACTTTTATGCTTATCGTGTAACGTTTTTTTTTTTTAATATTTCGAGTTTATTTAATAGTTTATAAAGCTCTCCCAGAATTTATATAGTAGTTTATACTGCTATATAAACTTCAAATATATCGAGAAAAATAAACTATGAAGTAAAAAAAACGGTATTTTAATTCATAAAAAGTTCATCATTGTGGAATTCCACAGTGTTAACGCCCCAAGTTTGACGACCTTCGTGGCAATGTGGTAAAAGCTCTGACTGGCAATACCGAAGGTCTTGGGTTCGATTCCAAGCGATGGCAGTGTGATTTTCACACTGTCATTGGTCTGGTGTAGAATTCTTGTGACAATAAAATGGCGATAGAATAGCTACCTATCACATGTCATGAAAATCCATGTAATAGGTAAAAAAAATAGTTTACAGAAATCGGGTTCAAACTACCTGTTGTATACAACAAAAAAAACGAAATTCTGATTTCACATCAATTTCGTAAAGTTACTTAAAAACAAATAAAGCTTTAAGTGAGAGAAAATGGAGTGACTAAGACCATAACCTTTACAAAACAATAGTGCATAACTCATCGGAGCCTATCGACAATCGACTCTTACAACGCCAAAACAGGAGAATCAGACAGCAATAAAATTTGTGCGAGAGCACAATGTACAATTCCATACGTCTGTTTTAAACAAATGTTTTTATTTCGATTGTTCACGTGTATTGTTTTATGATTTCACTTTGTGACTCTTACTACCATTTCAAGATAGGCTCATTAACTCTTACCAATATTATTTTTTATTCTCTATATAATTATACTCGTTATTGATATGCTGGTAAAGATTTGTAAACTAACTAACTGACGAACCATCACGCTGTCTCTGAAGGGGTAGGCAGAAAGAATGGACTGCCACACTTTACTTTCCTGACATATTTCTCTCGCTTCCTCAACATTCATAGATCGTGTCATGCACGCGCGTCGATTTCTCTGACTCCTCACATGGCCGACATTCAATATTTGATTTATTTTATCGTGCCACGTTTTCCTCGGTCTTCCTCTATTTATGGCTCCATTTACATCGATGTTACATTATATGTTAAATATTTGTACATTTTTTATAATGTTAATTTGGTGTGACGATTTGCTATATAAATTAAACACTTAAATATTAAGTTTTAATACCATTTTTTTATAGATATTTATACGATAGTCATAAAAATATATTATAATAATTGTTAGTTTTGAAGTGTTTAATGTATTTATTAATTTTTGTTTATGACGTCTATCTAAAATAATTATACCTTAAAATATAATACAATAAATTCAATTCAAATTCACAGATATTGTTTCTAATTCATAATAAAATCGAGAATCCCCAAGAAGATTGCAGAAGGCCGTAGACCACAAAGATTTAAAATAAGATTTTAAACTAATGTTAACCTTGGTTTTACATGCATTGAAAATGTTTTCTTATTTATTTTTTATACAACAGGTCGTTTGATCCCAATTATTGCATACAATTTGTTTTTAACTAATTATATTGATTCTCATCCAAAGACAGTGTGACAATCACACTGCTATCGCCGGGAATCGAACCTGGGACCTTTGGTGTGGTAGTTATAGCTCTTGGCACTCTGCTACGAAGGTCGTCTTTTCAAATGTATATTTTTTCTAATTTACAATTTTATATATGCATTTTTTTTAATATTATTATTGTTTAATGTAATATTATTTATGAGTTCTTACCGATAAAAAATAATTACTAGTACCTAGAACAAATGAGGTATCATCCGAAACATGTTGTGTTTTTTAAATATTTTTTATAATATTCAGTGGATTAAACAAAGTTATTTTAAATTTCCTGAATATAAGAGTGTTATCTTTTTGTTTTGTGTCCGGTATACTCGTACATGGCGCTTCTCTGACCGTCTCTTTCACGCGGACGGTGACCTGTATGGGTAAATTATTGTAATTAGCATCTCCGTACTTAGGGACATGTTCATGTATACTCATTGTGCATTCTATTCGCTTCTAGTCACTAGCCAGATAACTGCAGCTTTAGACCGACACTACGAGTGAGTGCTACCATATAACAACGGCCTGTCGCATAAAGGAACCCACACACATTTAATTTTGATGAAAACGTCAGTTTTCTTTAAGTTTTAATCTATTTTTGCTAGAGCATTATAAAATATAGAAAGAATCAAACCAGAATCGATTTTTCTATTAGAAAGAATGAAGCAAACGTTTATTGTTTCTAAAACAATGAAATAAGGCTTCATTTTTAAATTATTTATCCTAATGAAAATAATATTATTCATTTTGCTCAGGTATTATCATAACATTTGATAATGCCATAGCAACGCGAAACATGTGATTCCTTAAAATATTATTAAATTATTTTTCTTGCTAGAGCATTACAAAATATTGAAAGAATCAAACTCGAATTGATTTTTTTATAAGACAGAATGAAGCAAACGTTTATTGTTTCTTAAACAATGAAATAACACTTCATTTGTAAATTATTTATCCCAATAAAAACATCTGCTTAAATGAAATTTTATTGTTGTTTATGAAAATAAAATCATTCGCTTTGCTCAGGTAGCAGCATAACATTTCATAAAACCTTAATATCGCGAAACTTGTGATTCCTTAAAATATTATAAAACTTCTAGAAAACAGACGTTTATAGTGTATATAAAGAGAGCGGGGATTAATTTAGTATTAAAATAATGGTAAAAAAATAATTTAGTAAAAAAGAAGGATGGAGTACCGCATCGATTAAAGTGTGGCAGTCTATTCTTTCTGCCTACCCTCTCGGGGAGACGGCGTGATGGTTAGTTAGTTAGTAAGTATAAAAATTCTGCTTCTGTGTTTATTTTTTTCAAAGGTATTGTACCTTCATCATCAGGAGAACCCTTTAAAATGATCTTAAAAATTCATTTCATTCTCCAAATGACAATGTGTACATTCGAAACATTTCGATAAAAATAATGTGAAGATTGAACATAAGAGTTTTAGAATTTCTACAATATAACTACTTTTAAAAACTAAACATCACGCGGTCTCCCCGAAAGTGTGACTGGACTGGACTGTCACACTTTAAAGACTGTCACAGAATGGACTGTCACACCTTAACTACTTTTAGTGTATCATATTATTCTACTGCAATAAAAAAGTACAGCTACATTTGTCTTTCGTTGTTTATCTTGTTTTATATTCCATTTTATATTTAATTGAAGGTCAAGGCGTTAACTCCGTGGAATTTCATTATAATTTGGAAAAGAATTGTTTTACTTTAGAATAGTTACATATTTACAACTGAGGATAGAGGAGGTCACTTCCAAAACATTTTGTGATTAATATTTTTATTCTGTAAAAATATTGCTAAATAAAAGTGGAATAAACAGTGTTATTAATTCTATTCCAAATTGTAGTAAGTATTTTATTAAATAAATATTATCGTTCTTTTGTTTTGGTGCGAGCAATGATTAAGTACTGCTTTCTGTAGTAGAAATAAATCCAAATGTATGCGAGTAGATTTACATGACAAGAGTAATAACTCTTATGAGGCTGTGATGCAGTTTATTGTTTGCCTACTGAAGCAGTTAGTGACTGCGCCTGCGTATTAATTAGCCGTAGAATGCTGAGTACCAAGAAACAATTCATAGGAAGTGGTCGCCGCGAACGTTCGTTTGTTTGTGGCAAGACAGATGATGTTGTGCACAATGGGAGGAGTCTGCAAAATAATAAAGTGCTCTTTTAAGACGCATATTTTAATTCGTGTTTTATACGTATTATTGTTATTACAGCCCTTGGCGTCTTTTTGCAAGAGCTGCCTTAATTAGACCGTGTTTGAATAGGCTGCCATCTATTATATAACAACAATTTCTAGAATCAAACCTAACAACCATCAAATGTTTCCTCGTGTCTCCAAAATAAAAAATAACATCACATCACTGTGCCTCCTGCTGTGCGTTATTTCTTTTTTATTCTTTCTTTAGCACATTTATGATGTATCAATTGTGTATTTTCTTTTGCTGTTGTATTGCTATGTGTGTACGGCGGGATATCGAGGGAGAGTAGCGTAGCTTAAATATGGTCTGGGTCCCCCTTGGTTGCAAATATACATATAATATTATTATTTTTTAACCTAAGTCCCGCATGGACGGGGGACTGGTCTAGGGTGTGCACGAGTGAAGCTGATGAAAGGCGCTTCGGGTAAGCGGAGGGAGCCCTCTATGGTTCGGCCATTTTAAAATTTTAAATCACTATTGAATCTCTCTTGATCTTTTAGTATATTGTATGTATTCTCAATATTGTGTGTTTATTTATCGAAATAAAATTAATATATCATCAGGTTGGTAATCCAAATTTTAAATATTATTACATGATATTTTTTATGATACATAGCAAAGATAGCAGTCCATATGCTTTAGTTGAAGCTTCTATGTATGGAAGTGAATCTCGGAGCTGATATCGATGATGATATCGCTGAGAGGAATTTGTGTGAAACAATATAGAATATGGAACAACAAATTAAGAAATGAATGGAATTGAGTTTAATTTTTTTTTTCATATGAAGCACCTACTTTGTAGTTGGATATTTTAAACTTATAGACGTAAAATAATAAAACACTTTGTATTTAACCACGGTATGTTTATAACAATTGATGCCAAATAAATAGATTTGCTTGGACCCAAGCTTCATCAGGGCAGTATAATTAATACCTGTTATTATACTGCTCTGATGAAGCTCGGGTCCAAGCGAAACTATTTGGCATCAATTATAATAACCATGCTATGGTTAAATAGAAAGTGTTTTATTATTCCATATCTATTAGTTTAAACAATGATCACCTAGATTATTTGGACATAAGTAACGAATGAATGATACGATAATGGTTATAAAGTTGAATATAAACAGTGTGAACGGAAATAGAAGTCGAAAACAGTTAAGAAAAAAATTACATGACCAATTTATAATAGTAAACACGATTGTTGATTGGTTTTACTTGGATTTAATTTATATGAATTATTTAAAATGTGACAAATTTGTTTCGCCTTGCGAGGGCATTCTCAAACTAAACCTAATCGCCAAAAAGTGTGTAGTTTTAGATTGATTTTACAAAACTTAAGGGTGGGGGGGAGGAATGTATATAATGCAAACTTTTGAGTTGTTAAATAAAACGGGAGGTTAGCAACCCATTACACCGTGTCTCCTGTGGGGCGAAAAGAGAAGACTGGAGTGCAAAATCGGTTAGGGTGTGGCAGTCCATTATTTCTGCCTACCCTTTCGAGAAGACGGCGTGATGGTTAGTTAGTTAGTGAAATAAAACAATTTTAAGGTTTTTCTTAGAAGTAATGATGAGTGGTAAGTAAATTTACAACTGAATTTCTAGGAATTTTTCAGGTTCAATATATAATGATAAACAGTAACATTAATACGATAATCGTGTTTACTATTATAAATTAATAATGAAGTTTTACAAAACTAATACCTCAACCATCAATGACGTGACCAAATTATTCAAATACTTTTTGTAATTTTTTAACCCTTCTTCACTCATCTATTTGTCTCGTATGTCCAAATCATCACAGGTATCCTATTTTTAATTTTAAGTAAGTTTTTTATGACTGAATAAACATTTAAGCATTTTAAATGACCGTTTATTTAACGGCGATTCGGTCCTGTGTGCATTTCGCAGGGGTACTGCGTAAAGCCCTCAAGAAAGCAAATTCTATTAGCCGTAGATTCTCTGAGGAATGTCAACAGAGGCTACGAAACCGGAAGGCTGTCTCCGCGGGGTCAAGTGCGTGAGTTGTGGGCATTGGGCCCTACACAGCGCATAGCTGTGTACAGAACCCGATGTCACCGTTGCACATGGCACTAGCCGCTTCCTATTGTCTTGCTGACAATAGGTGCTGTTCTCTTGGTCACATCCAAATGTAAAATTTTCCCAGATGTCCTTTGACTGACTCCAATTACCACGAGATTTATTTCACATAGTATGAGAGATAAATTAAAACATTTTTTTCTCAATAATACAGATAATGAAGATAATAAAACATTAACATAAAAATTAAAACACTGTCACAATTTCTTTTTATTCACTGAGAGTGTCGCGACAGCCGTTTCGCCAACCGATGTTGGCATCATCAGGTGTTACAATAACTTATTTAACTAACTAACTAACCATCACGCCGTCTATACTCCCGGGTAGGCAGAAAGAATAGACTGTCACACGTTAACCGATGCCGCACTCCATCCTTCTCTTTTCGACCCGCGGGAGATGCGGTGTGATGGGTTGCGAACCTCATCGCCATCAATAGGTATCTCCCGCGAACACTTCGATCGTCCAACATCCACAAAAAAATCTAAAACAAGTCATATAAAATACAATGATATAAAATAAAATAACAAAATAAATAAAAAATTAACACAAAATGTTCTTTTTAGATGGTGCACATATTGTCTATTTAATTTATGATCCACATATTAACAGTTTTTTTAACTTATTTTAACACCTGATGATGCCAACATCAGTTGGCGAAACAGCTGTCGCGACACTCTCAGTGAATAAAAAGAAATTGTTATATTATAACAGTGTTTTAAATTTTAACAGTAATGACTATGAAACTCCATAATAACGATTATTAATTAAATAAAACACTGTTTTTTTTCACTTTTCAGTTAATTTGTATTGACTTGTTTCGAAGGTTTAATATATTTTTTTCCATCGGGAGTATGATGTAAACTAAACACAATATAAATCAAATCAGAACCTTAGGATGTCATATGCGCAAATTAAAATTACAGAGAACAGCTCGGAATAGAACACTATAAAACTCCCAGTATAAACAATTTCCAAATTTAAAATGTTATTCCATAAATCAAATGTTATGTTTCGTTCTTTAAGTAATGGTCAATAAGGATAATATACTTATCTTGTTTTGCATATCAAAAATCAGTGAATCTTTATAACGCAGTAACAAAGCATCATACTTGAATTGCAAAAAAAATGCTTTAAAATGAAAAAGTGAGATTTTCTCAAAATTTAAAAACGTATTGTCATCGCAAACAAAAACCTATCCAAAAAAGCTAGAATGGCAGTGCACAATGGTGTTCTTCTACCGACCCTTATGTATGGAAGCGAAGCATGGAACTGGCAAAGAAGGATGAAAGTAGAATAAATGCAGTAGAAATGAGATCTCTTAGACGAATGTGTGGATACTCTGTGTATGATAGAGTGTCGAATGAAAATATAAGAAGTGAATGCGGTGCGAATGATGGTGTCATGAACAAAATAATCAAAGGATCATTAAGATGGTTTGGACATATGGAAAGAATGAATGAAGAAAGAATGGTAAAAAAATTATATTTTAATGATGTAAATGGAACCAGAAATAGAGGAAGACCGAGGAAAACGTGGCACGATAAAATAAATCAAATATTGAATGTCGGCCATGTGAGAAGTCAGAGAAATCGACGCGCGTGCATGACACGATGTATGAATGTTGAAGAAGCGAGAGAAATATATCAGGAAAGAAAAGTGTGGCAGTCCATTCTTTCTGCCTATCCCTTGATGGTTAGTTAGTTAGTTAGTTAGTATTATTAAATATTTAGAACGAAGGAGACATTATGTGTATAAACACCCAAGATAGCATATGCTTATGAAAGGGATTTACAGACAATTTGTGCATGGATAAGAAGTCATTTCCAAATGCGTATGATGATGATAATAATGGTATGCGAAGAATATGTGTCAACGGTACCTCCACGACCTACACGTGTATCGAGTAGTGTTTAGCCTACATGGCATCCAAGATACCGCAATATGAGAACATTGTAATAAGTAATAAACACCTTTCCCTAGGTACAAGTTCAACCCGTTCCGGTGCCTATAATTTGATAATAAACATGACGCGTGCGTGGTGACACTGCGTCGCTATCACTAACCTTAATCCAATGGCAGCAAATGATTTTTTTTCAATTGACATCTGAATAAATCTTCTTCTTTCGTTTTTATAAAGAATTTTGACAGGTGTAAAAATAAATTTTTCATTTATTCCAATGACAATTTGAATAATTTCTTCAATATTATTTTTAAGTTCTTGCTGGTTAAGTGCGTAATTACAGCCAATTTAAAAGACGGTGGATACGTGTAACATAAATTAAATAAACACAAAAGTCCGGATCGTCCATGTCAACATGTGCAACATCGAAAAAAACATTATGTGTTATTACTTTATGTGCTCAATTAAAAAAAACGGTGGATACGTGGAACATAAATTAAATAGACAATATGTGCACCATCTAAAAAAGATCATTTTGTGTAAAATTATTTTTATTTTGTTATTTTATTTTATATCATTTTATTTTATATTCTTTGTTTTAGATTTATTTTGTGGGTGTTGGACGATCGAAGTGTGCACGGGAGATGCTTTTTGGTGGCGATGAGGTTCGCAACCCATCACACCCCGTCTCCCAACCCATCGCAACCCATCACGAGAATGATGGAGTGCCGCATCAGTAAAAGTGTGACAGTCCATTATTTCTGCCTACCCTTTCGGGGAAAGGGCGTGATGATTAGTTAGTTAGTTAGTTATAAATCTTCTTCCTAATCATTCGTAGCCATTTTCCATTTATTTGAGGTCGACTCTTTGAATTTATCTTCGCCAGGATTTTTGGGTTTAGGCCGATAAGTTTTTCTGAATATCCACAAGACCTCATTTTCATAGAAAATATTTTTTACACGTTCCTTTTCACTCGTCCACAATATATTACTCGTATATTTGTTACAAAATTTCAGAAAATGTATTTTGTACACTTTTTCGAAATTCTGTACTCGTATATATATTCTTCCTTCTTCTTCTTCCTCAGCCTATTCCCGTTCACTCCTGGACAAAAGCCTCCTCCATTTGCTTCCATGTCATTCTGTCCTGTGCAGACTGCATCCAGGTTATTCCGACGTGTCTGTTTAGATCATCCATCCAACGTAGTTGCAGTCGCCCTGCAATTCTCTTCGCCGTCCACGGTCTCCAAGTCAGCAGTCTTCTTGTCTATTTTTCATCTGAACTTCTGGCTACGTGACCCGACCTTTGCCATTTTAGAGTCACCAGCCGGCGGATGATGTCAGTGACCTTTATTTTATCTCATCGTATCGTTTATGACTCTGTCTCTTTGGCTTATTCCTAATATGGCTCTTTCATGGTATATATATTAGTAATGCAATATTTGACACAAAGGCTATTTCAGCAACCGATGTTGACATGTTTTGTTGTTTTTTTTATTTATTTTCCTTGTATATAACAGGTCGTTTGAACCCATTTACTATATAAATTTTATTTTAGCTATTTTGTTGATTCTTATGATATGTGATAGGTTTCCAATCTATCGCCATTTTATTGTGACGTGAATTCGACGCCACAACAAAGACAGTGTGACAATCACACTGCCATCGCCGGGAATCGACCCCGGAACCTTCGGTAAGAAAATCAAAGCTCTTACCACTCTGCTACAAATGTCGTCAAATGTTGTAAATAACTTGGTATCAATAAAAAATAACAACATTATTTAAACAGACTTGATGTAAATTTGGAAAGAAAATTGAACACTGTGTTAGAACACATTTTGCATATTTTTATTGTCGTGTTTTAAACGAAAACTACATTTAGTTACAAATATACCTGAAACTGGAGTGCATCTCTGAAACGTCTGTTTTAATATTTTACGAAATACTTTAACGATATTAGATATCGATCACGGGCGCCACTGCGTTACAGTACAATAATAGCCACACGGAGGTCGTGGGTTCGAACTTCGAATCCATACAGCTTATAATCTCTTATAAGTATTAATAATCATTACTAATTTACATACCTTATATTGTACAGTTGTACCATTTCAACAACTGTATATTTAGAGTCTAATTTTGATTTTTGTATATAACGGTATAAATATTGTTTTAATTGTAAATATAATAATCATCATAAATAATGAAAATAAAGAATGAGTGTTTTTTTAATATAAAAATGTATATTCAGTTAAAATCCACTAACGTTTGAGTCTTCGGCCGATTTCGTCAAATCGCTGCCATCTTCTGGGGAAGTGGAATATAACAAAATATAAATTAAAAAAAAAGTATTTTCATTATTTACAATGAACTTCTACCATGAAATTTCAAATAAAAAATGAGTGATTTTCATAGTATTATAATTATAACCGCTCATTCATGAGTTAGGATTAGTCTACAATTGTTTTGTTTCCCAACTAAATTACAAAATAAATTTAATGTCACGTGGTAACAAGTGATGGCTTTCGAGAAAGTCTACTCGTATATTAATAATAAAATGTATTTTAAACAAGCATTTGTTACATAATTTGGTTCTTGTATTTTATTAAAAATAATTTTGGTTGATTTATAACGTTCTCCTGATGATACGATCCCGATGGTCGCCTTCGTGTACAAAACTTTTGAAACATGTCGAGAAAAATAAACTCAAAAGTGGAAAAAATAGTAATTTTCTAATAATTCACGAATCTACACTACACTATTTTGGATTATACGGAATCGTTTTATTTCAACCCCCACCATTATCATTTCATATATAATATAACCCTAACAAAACAAAAAAAAAACAGTTAGGTACCAGAAGATGACAGCGAGCTGCCGAAACCGACCTAAGACACAAACATTTGTGGATTTCAGCTAAATATACATTTATTTTTATTTTTATTATCTAAAATGAACTTCTACCGTGAAATTTTATTAAAAAAATAGTATTACAATTCATGAAGACACACATTATAAAGAGTTATTATTTAAAGATAATAAAAATATATAATATTTTGTATCGCAAACCTAATCGCCTATCCAAAAATAACTAAAATGGCAGTGCACAATTGTGTTCTTGCACCGACTCTTTTGTATGGAAGCGAAGCATGGAACTGGCAAAAGAAGGATAAAAATAGAATAAATGCAGTAGAAATGAAATCTCTTTGACGAATGTGTCAATTACTGGAAAAACCCTCCGAGATCGTGTCCGCAAAGCAGACATAAGAAAAACCTGCGAAATAGAGGATATCGTTCAGTGGAGTAGATCCAGAAGAAGATATTGGAGGGACCATGTAGCCCGAATGGATGGTGACAGACTCGCATATACAGCCGCCTATGAAATCCCTTCCGGACACCGCCCACCTGGAAGACCGCCTAAGAGATGGAGGGACAGCTGGATCTCATCATCCGACGAGATATGATTTCTGAGTCACAGATCGTCAGATCTATCAAAAGAAGAAGAAGAACATTTGAGTGTTCAAAAGATTGTAAATAATTGCTTGAATACGTAACAAATAGCTTTTTTCTTGCGTGGATAACATAAAAACGTGTTTAGACATTCTATGACGAGTGATTGTAATATATTATAAATTAGGTACCATTCGTTGGCGTTGGTACAAAGCTGATGGACGCAATAATCTGAATAGATGACACCTACCTCGGTGAATGGCTAATGTGTGCATCTATCTAGCACTGTCATAATATTTCATTCAAGATTTAATAATGTCTGCTTAGTTAAAGAGAAGCCGTGAAGGTGGGCATAGGCGGTAAGAGTAATGAGGTATGAGTGACTTACCAGACACAATTACTGGGAAGACATGTTAAGTGCTGGTGGGTGGGAGGCATACTTTAGGAACTCTATTGTTGCTGGAGTCTTTTGTTTTTCAAAGTTAATTAATAATTAATAATAATAAAAACTTTAACTTTCCACCTATAAAATTAATTATTTTTTATAGTAATGACATGTTTCACCTTGCTAAGACAATGTCAAAGAAAATTCTACACTAAGTTAAACTACTTTTAATTTTTCTTCATTTTCATAAATTAAAGAAAAAATCAATTAGTAATAATAATATACTTAGGAAATTGAAAATAATTGTGTTTAATTCAAATATGTAAAAAAAAACATTAAAACCACGACATGTTCATAAAAACTAAGAAATGAAAGACTAATATAAACACGCCAACATCCCCAAACAGCAAATAAATAAACTCCAGTCTGCATTCAATGCAGCAGCAAGACTGATAAGGGGTGTGCCAAAGAGTTGTCAGATAACACAGCATCTTAAGGAGCTCCACTGGCTGAAATGTCCAGAAAGGATACAATACAAGCTCTGCTGGACGGTCTATAAGGCGTTGCATGGAATGGCACCAGCTTATATATCTGAACTCTGCATCAACGAGAACCTGAATGCTAGACAGTCTACATTGTGATCAGCTAAGTCTTCTGCGATCGGTAGATTGACTGTGCCAAAACGCTGTCCAAGCACAAACTTTGGCGACCGAGCCTTCGCGGTAGCTGGCCCTTCAGCCTGGAACAGTCTTCCAGCAGACCTTAAGTGCATTGAGAATCAATCAGAGTTTAGATCGAGACTCAAAACGCACCTTTTCAAATTATCATTTCATGACAGGAAGGGCTGATTGATTTCGTCGGGTGCAGCCCTCATACTAAATATGTTTATATTTTTTTTTATCATTATTATTATTATTATCTAGTTGATAAAACGGAGCATCTTCTACAGCGCCCTTGAGATGAGCAATTCATAAAAATGGCGCTTTATAAATTATCCAATTTATTATATTATATTATGGCATTTAAAATTCGATACAATAATTTAAATTTAAAAATTAACCATTTATTAGTAATAATAACATGTGAAGATGCATTGATCTCAGAAACATGTAGTGTTATTTTATTTGTTATACAATATGATGACCTTCGTGACCGAGTGGTAAGTGCATTGACTGCCACACCGATGGTTCCGGGTTCGATTCCCGGCGAGGAGCAGTGTGATTGTCACACTGTCTTTGGTCAGGTGTAAGATTCACGTGACAATAAAATGGCGATAGATTAGCTACCTAGCACATGTCACGAGAATCACTATGATAGTTATAATATCCTTTACATCTATTTGGCTCATGCTGTCATGATGTCAAGAGCGATTGAACAAAATAATAATAATGTTATATTTCATACCCAAGTTAAACATTTATACTTTGTTCTACTATACTTTTAAACCGATCGCTTTTTAAGCGGTCACATTTAGATTTTTAGATTTAAAACACGTCTTAATGCGCCCTTGAGGTGATTACATCACAAAAACGGCGCTTTAAAAGTTAGCATATTATTATTATTATTATTATTATTATTATTATTATGTTATTATCAATTTCACAATAAAATTCCAGACTGCTAAAAAAAAAAGTTTTGTCGAAAATCGACAAAATCTACTTCTTTTGTTTCTGAAACTGCTCGAAACTAAAATAACAAGTGAAATCAAATAAAATAAATTCAATCTTTTATATAAACCGTTTTCATTGATATGTTTTCTTCACAGTGTATCAAATATATGGAGATGAGGCCAATAAGAGTCTGTGTGGTATGATAAAAAGTCGATTAATGTTTAATATGAATAATTTTCTGATGTTGTGCGTGCTAATCAGAAACGGTAGGTTCTCATGGAGGGCGCCAACTAGAGCGATAACGCGCGAACATTCTATCCGCTGAGTATACGCGCGGTACTAAATTGGCTATTATAATGTACAGAGAAGTCCAAATAAACAGAACCATAGTGAAAAACTATAGAAAAAAAATAGAGTGAAAAACATTTCATTAATAATGAATGATTTTTTTATGAATTACATGTCGGGAAAACCTTTGAAATATGTCGAGAAAAATAAACACAAAAGTGAAAGATATCAAGCAAAAACAAAAAGGCAACATGTTAGACCAATATGGAAAAGGAGGTGCAGCAAGAGAATCTGAGAGAGGTAATGAGCTAGAAAAAAAAAGTTTAGCGTCTTCTTACAAAGAGGCACGACCTCAGATAATGGAAAATGGCAAATGGAAAGAAAAGGGAAATATTGTATTTTATAACATACTTGCTTAACTCTACAAACAAGCTAAAATTGTTTAAATAAGTATCTAAAGAAACAAATATTTTATTAATTTATAAATGCAATGCAATGTGACAATTTCTCCACAAGTGGAATAAAACTCAATACGAGTACATATGATATTATAAAGGACTTTTTTTATTATTATATTTAAAAGAACAATTGTTTAATTATTTAAATAAAAAGAAGAAGCGGGAAATTAAGCAAATTAAATTTGTTTATTTTATCTTCGTCAGCTTGTCTCCATTTACTGCTGTCTCTCCACCCCCATGACGCCCTTCTCGGTCTCTCACCAGTGTTTTCCAGGTCCTTTTTGTCGTCCGTACAATATTGTCGGGGTTAAATGCATAACCCAGATAAACATATTTCATGAAGAAATATATGACACGAATAAACACAAAAACGCTGACCCAAGACCTAATTATCAAATTTGATGATTCGTGGGCCCCAAATTCTTCAAGTTGGTCACTAGGTCAGGTCATCGGATCAGGTCATCGGATGACGAAACCAAAGCATATAAAAGCAGTACTCCCGAGCACCCAAAACGGTCAGTCCACTCTAAACGTCAGTCAACTCTAAACGTCAGCCAGTATCGCGATCTCGAAGAGACACGAGTCTCCACTACCCAGTCTACGTACGAGAAACCTCCGACGACTCCTCGCTCCAGCCACTCGACGATACCGCCCAGCGAGCCCTCACACTCTACGACTCACCACCCGAACTCCGCCCCGCTGCTATCGACATCCAGCCACGCTCCATCACGAGTATATCATACAGTTACGTGTAATTACTTGTGATCCGCAATAAACGCTGAAACCTCCGCCGTCTTTCAACTCTCACCACCTACACCCCCACAATATCATTGCTCTACCTGGTAGGCTGTCTCCCGACACTTTTCCAGCCCAATATTGGCCTCCATTTAGTAACCATCTTCTTCTTCCTCTTCATCTTCCTTCATCCCGTCGGCACATATATCAAGCCCAATTTGTCTTGTGTATTTACAGTGTATTTTCGCAACACTTTTATTAATGTGAAAACAGTTTTTTATGTTGTGAAAATACAATTTTCCAAAATTTATTCGAATTAAAATTATATCTAATAATTTATACAGTCCAAAATAAAATATTTACTAGTTTCTCTATAGCTCTATAGCTGGTGAAAATAAAAATATTATTTTCAGCTGTACCTGGCTTGTAGGGAATATAACAGGCTTCCTGAGAGTATTCGAGGCTTTAATAATGTAGCCAACAGCCTAAAGTTGTATTACCTCAGGCAGTATGTGGAAAGTGGTAATTATTAGTATATTAGTGTATCTTGATTTTTATTCTGCTTGTTATAATATTTTTGTGTTTGTAATCATTGTGTGTTCTGTCATGAATATGTTATATATTATAATCATTGTAATTATTTTTAGGGGCAAAATGAGTTTATTATAACTCATGGGGAATACATGCTTTTTTATGTATTTTATATAAATAAAACTCAACAACCTAGAAGCCCTAGAGATAAAAAAATCAATAAATTCTAATTGTAAAATAATAAATAACCAAACCAATTTGTCCTACAGCCCTATTTTAAATATGTTCCCTCTGAACAACCCTGTACCACTGCCTAATCCTCCCCACTCTCTTCTGTCAATTCCTTATCACCCACAGTCTTCTCACTCTAACACTCTAGTCCCATCTTCCTCTAGTCCTAAGCCATGATATTGTAATTAATTTTAAGTTTAGTTATTAATCAGTCCTGAGGAAGCTCGGTTGCGAGCGAAACCGGTCGACGAACTCAAAAAATAAAAGTGGTTTTAACAAATTAATGTGTATTCAATTTATATAAATAAATATATTTCGAATATTTTGCAAACGCGTCTAATATTTTGAACTCCTCTGTACACACATGGTTCCGTCTGGGCGGTAGCCGGATGAACTGTAATTTACGTGACCGCGAGCAGGTAGGCATGAAGCTTTCTTGAGCACGCGTCAATATATATCCGATACAATCCTCCATTGTAGCGTGTACCCATTCGAATGAACATAGATTGTGTTTTTTCTTCATAACTGTATCGAATAATACACCGGACTGGGTAACATTTATTAAGAATTTAAATGTTTTTTTATTTTATAAATTTCTGAAAAATTACAGTTTTTTACACTTAGTTCATTTTATTGTAAATATGCGTATACTTTATTAATATTTTAAACTCTCATATCTGTATCATTAGTGTGTTGGAAATTATTTCTGTTATTACTATTGATATTAATAAACAAATTAATAAATGAAATATCATGAACTTAAAATAAACTTAAAATGGTCAATTATTTGGCGTATAAAATAGGAGTGGATACTCCAGGCGACTTCTAACAGTGCGATAGGAGGCGGTAGCCTCTTCGCATTGTGTTAATAAAGTAGTTTGCTAAATGCTAAACAATCATTCTTCATAGATGGCGTTAGTGGATGGATTGTATAGATTAATCTTAAAAAATTAATTAGTACAATCAAATCTACATAGATGGCTAACTGGAACTGCCACGTGAAGATAAGTATGAATTTGGAGTATATATACAACTTCCAAAAAATGTATCATACATGATCATAATAACAATGGTGGAATGGGGAATGTTGTAATTACATAAAGCGTGCGCTTAACCCAACCAATGACAGGTCATAAGTCCTGTAAACACCTTGATCATCCATATTCAGTTTCCAGTTTGTTTCTTCGTCTCTATTGAGATACAATTAAAAATTTAAAATAAACCTTTTATTTTTTTAGATTGAAAACAATTTTAAATTTGCATTTTGGAATTTTGGGGAAATCCACGAGGCTCTTGTCTCAAGATCGACGTTTCGGATATCGTTGCAGTCTCCATCTTCAGGGTAGTTATTTTGAGATTTTCCCAAAATCCCAAAATACGTGTTGCTACCAACCGAGAAAATCTACGAAATATTGAAGTTCACTACAGATATACGAGTACATTTAACATTTATTTCTGACATGCGCTTTTTAAGAGTATTAAGCAAATGAGTTTGCAATCAGGTAAGAATATCGTTTTAAGTAATTTTTTGACAAATTTATGACGTAAACACTTTGAAATTACATAGAAAGGCCGAGTAAAATGAAATTCAACGTGGAAAAAACAGTATTTTAATTCATAAAAAATCGTTTTTAACTAAGGAGGATGAACCACCACACTTGACGTAGCTCTCGCCTCTCCTTTACATTCGTATACATGATCGCTCGTCGATTTATTCGACTTCGGACATGGCCGCCTTTTGAAAATTGATTAATTTATTCGTAATATTTATAATAATGTTGTAGTATAATAATGCTTCCGCCAACACAATGTATTATTTATAATTGTATTTGAATTTACTTAATAATTTTTGACATATCTCGGTTTAGCTTAAATATTAAATATAGCCCCAGTTTACATGGCACTTATATTTACTTACTATAATTAAATTTGTTACCAGCCATTTGAGTTATAATTAAATGTAAGAAAAATACAACATTATTTGAAGAACGCGTTTACATATTAAAACACGTAATAAGTATATTGTTAAATACCAGAGAAACTGTTGATCGTGATAGAATACCATTATGTTTGCTATGAAAGTAAATGGAGAAAATATAAAGACGAGACACTGAAATATAAATCAGGTATATCCTGGCAGTAAAGAGGTGGGTTTTCAAACGAATCACCCAAAGGCATTCACATGATAATAATGATAAATATTCTTATGATTTGCAAAGATGATGTAAATTATCTCATAAGGTGTGATTTATGATCATATTATTAATGAAAAAAACCTTTTAATTATGAACTGTTAAAATTTAAAACACTATTTATGATATCACGATTTTTTTTCCGACAGCTGTTTCATCAACCTATGTTGACATCATCAGGTGTAATAATTTTTTCAACTCTCAAAATTAATTTTCGTAATTTATTTAATATTTATGTGATTTTGTTTCAATGTCAATTGTAATAAAACAAATGATAGCATTTTGAAGTTCTTGCCGGAGTTGAGTTAGATTATTGTAACAACTGATGAAAAAAAATGTACTACCATAAACAGCGTTTTATAATTCAACAGTTGATAATTTTTTTTTTTTTTTTATGTACACAACAGGTCGTTTGGACCCAATTACTGTATACAATTATTATTTTTTTAGCAATTATATTGATTCTCGTGACATGTGATAGGTAGCCAATCTATCGCCATTTTATTGTCACTTGAATTCTACACCAGACCAAAGACAGTGTGACAATCACACTGCCATCACCGGGAATCGAACCCAGGACCTTCGGCATGGAAGTCAGAGCTTGTAACCACTCTGCCACGAAGGTCGTCACAATGTTGAAGTATCATAGTGTTTCGGCCAAAAAAATTGACTATTTAATTATTTTTGATAAACTTAGAGCGTTAACACAGTGAAATTCCATAATGAAATTTATTTATAAATTAAAACACTGTTTTTCTCAATAATTAATACGAATGATAACTCCTGTTCTACAGAAATTTATTATATATTTTTTTAATGACATTTTAATAGACAAGCGAAACATGTCATTTACATTAATTATAATAACACTTCGTGAAACAAACGTTTTTATTCGTATAATTTATTTAATATCGAGTTTTACATCATTGCTCAAGAAACAATCTAACTAACTAACTAACTAACCATCACGCCGTTTCCCCGAAAGGGTAGACAGAAAGAATGAACTGCAACACTTTAATCGATGCTGCACTCCATTCTTCTCTTTTCGCCAACGCGAGAGACGCGGTGTGATGGGTTGCGAACCTCATCGCCACCAATAGGCATCTCCCGCGCACACTTCAATCATTCAACGTCTACATAATAAATCTTAAACAAATTATACAAAATACAATGATATAAAATAAAATAACACATAAAAATAATTTAACACATAATGTTCTTTTAGATGGTGCACTTGTCGTCAGCTGGACGATCCGGACATTAATTTGTGTTTATTTTATTTTTAATCCACTTTTTTCATTTTAATTAGGCACTTATCACAATCCAACACCAGCAAAAACTTGAAAATTTGATTGAAGAATTTATTCAAATTGTCATTGGAACAAATGAAAAATTTATTTTGACAACTGTCAAAATTATTTTTATAAATGAAAAAACTTGTATTATTTTAACATCAGAAGAGTGAAAACGTATTTTGTGTCACAAATAACTATCACAAAGTGCGGCAACAATCAAATTGATCAAAACAATTCACTTATACAAGAAATATCTCCAAATTGACAGGAACACCACATGAATCAAACCATTTTTTTTAAATCAGAAACAATCTATACTGTTATATCCAATTGTGAGTTTCTGTTTCGAATGTTATATTCCTCTATATCGCACTACATAATAAGCCTCGCAGAAGACCTCCTAAAAGATGGAAGGATAGTTGGGAGTCTACCTCACAGAAGTAGCAAAACTTTGGAGATCAGACCACATAGGTCGACAACAAGGAATAAGAGAAAAAGAAAAAAATAAGCTTCTCATTCACAAACTAATTGGTTTTGGTTGTCAAATAATTGTTTTTATTTTTTATGAATTTTTAAAACATATTTTTATAATTTCTTAAAATTTCCTGCAAACACTTATACTTATAGGTTCGTTATTATTAATTCTTTCTTCTTCGTAATGTTAATCTTTACCCTTTATCTTTCTATAGTTGTGAAAGTTTTGGACGATTTTTTATCATTTCCAGGGGTGCCCGGTGTTACATTTTTAGTAATACCAAACATGAAGGCACCGTCTTTGCCTATTTCTCCTAATGTTTATAAAAAAAAACATTGATCTTGATATTGAAAAATATCGATGACTGACGGCGGATAGTAAAACCTATTTTTTTAATGACAAATAAATAAATAAAATTATGACTTACCAAAAATATGAAAAATGCCAGACATGTCCCCGTTAAATATTTTCTGAACAATATACACGGACCCCTATCTGCCATTTTTATTCTCGCCCGCCTCATGGTGTACCCAGGGTTGGAAAGGCTCTGAAATCAAATTAAAAAATCTAATAAATTATAAAGAATATTATAGATTATGATATTACCCAAGAAACAAGTAACTACTATAAAACAATTATTATTATTATATTATAATTTTTATATAAGACGTATTTAAGTTCACCAATGGTATTTAGAAATGTCATTAGTACGTATGAAAACGTATGTTTTCTAGAAGTTTTATTATAATTTATGTTAATGGCACATTTAACCTATCTAAGGCAATATAAAATGTTAGATAAGCAAAAAATATCATTCGCATAAATTATAATCATATTTTTTTTAAAACAGAGGTTTTTATTCGTACTTATTATTTAATGAGGAATTTTACGTCATTCTCCAAGAAAAAATAAATTTATAAAAGTGGTTTATTAATTAATTTTTTGAGACTTGATTAAATTTATGAAATCACGTTTTGATCAAAACGTCTGCTTTCTAGAAAATTCATTATTATTATAGTGTGGGAGTGACATGTATCGCCTTGCTAGAGCATTATCAATTTGAGACCACCGGGTGGTTATCAAGAGGATATATGCTAAACTGCTAATCAAGGGGACTTAGATTTAATCCTAGATACGACCCAGTTCTTTACTTAAAATAATGAGCTCTTATTTCAGCTAACTTTAGGGATTTGATTTGGAAAAAATATTTACTATATTCAATACATATTTTTTTCGAAGAATTATGTAAAATTCCGAATTAAATAATTTATATTAATGAAAGCGTCTGGGAATAACATGTTTCGCCTTGCTTTGACATTTCATATGTTTTTATGATTTAAAACACTTTATGTAGTTTTCTCTCAAATACTCGTATTATAAAAAATATCTCGAAAATGAACATTCACAATATAGTTTAATACATTTTTTTGTTTTATTTCATTGTTAAAAAAATACATTAAGTCGTGTTTACTCGTATTTGTAGTTTATGAAAAATACGTTATCTTTCCGATTAAAAATGATAATTATTTTCATCTACAAAAATGAAGGTTTAAATATTGATTGTATCATATTTTTCACATTCATGTCATATTTTATGATGGGAACGTATGGAGATAATGAAGAACGACTAACACGACTTAAAGCTCTCGCATGTTATGGCGCCGGTAAGGTAATTCATCCATGGAGCTTTATCGTTACAGAAGAAACCAAGGTCAACTGGGTCAAACGTGGGACCCTAGAAGGGCGAGGGAAGAACTGAATAATCGAAAGACTGAATACAAAACTGATTATTGCATACGGTGAAAGAAGAAAGTTAAATATATATTCAATTTAATATAAAATTCAGTTTATTTAAAAATAATAAACATCACGGATACATAAATCCAAATAGTTTATTAATACACAATAAAACCTTCGTTAATATAACAATCAATACAGCAAAATTTTAATTCTAGGGTTTAAAGCAATGTCTAATATCTTAGGTGGTTCTTGGGGTACCACTTGGGCCTTAACCGCCCTACCTTCAGGTAATTTTCCGAGAAACGTGCAAAAAAGCAGATTTTTTGTTAATGAAATTTAATTATATGTTAATTTTATTTTTTTAAATTACGAAACGTTAAATACTCGGCCGCACACTTCGCCTGCTCTTGTAAAACTATCATATTTATGAAGACTTGTACTCGAGTGTCGTTGGCACACGCGCGTATCCTTAACAGTTTGTACATTTTGGGTACATTACTTTTTCTCAAGCGCGTACATGATGGTACATTCAAAGTAAACGTATCACGTACGTTCAAATACGTAGGGTGGTTAATATTACAATTAATAAAGTAAAAATTTAATTCTAGAGTTTGAAGCAATGTCTAATATCTTAGGTGGTTCTTGGGGTGCCACTTGGGCCTTAAATGTGGTAATATCTTCTTGGTCTCCATATTTTTGTTTGTAACCGTTTTTTAACACATTTACTGTAGGTACGAGTATACATTAAAAAAAATATTGATTATCATAAAATGTGATAGGTAGATAATTTATTAATTCTTCCAGAGCAACCGTGTTTTTATTTACACTGTCACCGGGAATCAAACCCAAAACAGTCATAGCTGTAGCCACTCTACATATTTAAATAAATTGGAGTTCAATTGAAAAAAACAACAAGAAGAAAAAAAATATTTAATATATCATTAGAGACCGATGCTTTGTAAGGGTAGCCTCACTACTGTGAATTCTTAATTTAAAAGTTATCTTGATTCTCAAGTCTTCCGAGACGAGTACTGCTTAGGTTTTGAATTAAGAATTTTGCACGTTACATGTGAATACTTCACATAGAATGAAATTTAACTAGCGATATGGGTGCAATAATGAGTGATTATAATAAAGGTCCCACGATCGAATAAAAATAGGATTCGTTTAGAGGCTAGGGATGTTGTTGCACTTTGATACCAAAATGTAAACTTTAAACTTTGAAATATAACTTGGCCCAATTTTAATTTAAAAATATTAATTAATAGTAATACTGAACGATGATTCAGTTTTATTTTTGTTGTATGTATTATCGATAATTTTTTTAATAAAGTTGATTTTTGATCAACCTAAATAGTGCATTTAATTAACTTTTGGATTCATATTTTAATATATTTTTTTTAAACATTGAATTTTCACAAAACTTTATTGCACTTTTCATAAACATGTTAAGAGAGGCAGGCAGCCCTTGGAGTAGATTTTTTTTTTTCAAAAATAAAATTTTATTGGAAAAAATATATATATTGAGGGAGGGCGTTTGCGGCTGAAACATGTTTGTGAAAATAGCAAAAAAGTGTTGTGAAAATACAATGTTTTTCCAAAGATATTCAAATGTGAATCTACAACATCAAGCGATATCGAATATAGAAGAGATGAAGCCGTTGGATTCCATAATTATAATTTACTTATGATTTTAAATACTGTTTTTGGAGTTTACTCCTTAAGAATCACATAATGTCACATGCAGCTCTCATGACTAAAAACATTGTCAAAGCCCCCTTGAGGTGAGCTATTCATGAAAACGGCGCTATACAAATTAGCCAAATTATTATTATTATTATAAAGCCCACAGTGAACGATTTAGATGGGGAGCGAATTCGAGTGTTAACAAAAAGTGAAGACGTTAAATTGTCCCTCCGCGTAACATATTTGCGCATTCTTTACTGAATGCGTGTATATTTTAATAAGGCATTCTGAACGTCGCGTCGTCTTAAATCCAACATGTCTAACAAACAATATAATAATAATATTTTAATTGTAAATTCCCATTCTACTAGAAATTAAATCAAATTGGTAAATAAACCAATAGAAATAAAAATCACATGATTAAGGATCGTATAGCGTGCAGATTGTTAAAACGCGTCAACACAATAAAAATATGTTGATATGCTCCAAGTATAAAACGGCTTCCAAGCACAACACCTTCCCCTATACATAACTGAAATTGCAATAATTCGTGGTGTTAGAAGTCACAAAAATATTCTCAGGATTTCATCACTTTTTGTTCCATTCATTTTGCATATACTCGTATAATATGGTTTCGTGCAACAAAAGGAATTTAATCCTGAGACTAACATTAAAACAGTGCGTCTAAGAAATGTATCAACAAGTAGATTAGGTTTATGTTAAAAGAGAACAGAAAACTTCTTCAAGATTAACTAGAAGTATTAAGTATCGTAAATTTTTGTCACTACTTGTTATAAAATGTACTAGTAAAATACTTGATCATTTAACGCGGTTACTAAGCTAAAAATTACTAAACAAGAAATTGCGTTAAAATGAGACACACTTAATCGTTTTATAATGAATATTTTTTTCCATTTATGAGTTTATTCCAGTGTACAATGGTGTTCTTTGTACCGACCCTTATGTATAGAAGCGAAGCATGGAACTGTCAAATGAGAGATGAAAGTAAAAAAAAATGAAGTAGAAATGAGATCTCTTAGACGAATGTGTGATACTCTGTGTATGATAGAGTGTCGAATGAAAATAATAGAAGTGAAATCGGTGCGAATGATGGTGTTATAAACAAAATAATAAAAGGATCATTATAATGGTTTGGACACTTGGAAAGAATAATTGAAGAAATAATGATAATAAAAGTATATGTTAACGATGTAAATGGAACTTGAAATAGAGGAAGACCGAGGAAAACCCGGCACGATCAAATAAATCAAATATTAAAAGTCGGCCACGTGAGGAGTCAGAGAAATCGACGCGCTTGCATGACACGATGTATGAATGTTGAGGAAGCGAAAGAAAAGTGTGGCAGTTCATTCATTCTGCCTACCCTTTCGGTGAGACTTAGTTAGTAGTAAGTTTACTTAGAATTTATTTTTCTATATGTACGAGGTCTGTTCAAAAAGTATCGCGAATTTTATATTTTTTCAAAAAGTATTTATTTATTCATGAATATCTATTTTGTCCCCTTCAAAGTAATTCCCCTCGGATATAATACATTTATGCCAACGTTTTTTCCAATCCTCGAAGCACTTAAAAAATCATTTTTTGTGATCTTGTTCAGCTCCTCCTTCGATGCCGTCTTTATCTCCTCAATCGTGGCGTAGCGTCGTCCTTTCATGGGCCTCTTCAGTTTTGGAAACAGGAAAAAGTCACAGGGGGCCAGGTCTGGGGAATACGGTGGCTGCGGCACCATTACTGTGTTGTTTTTGGCCAAATATTCGCGCACAAGCAACGATGTGTGAGCAGGGGCGTTATCATGGTGCAAAAGCCAGTTTTTGTTCTTCCACAAATCCGGGCGTTTCTGGCGGATTGCTTCGCGCAAATTGCGCATAACTTGCAGGTAATATTCCTTATTGACCGTACTACCCTGTGGCAAGAACTCATGATGCACCACGCCCCTGCAATCGAAGAAAACTGTGAGCAAAACCTTCACGTTCGACCGAACTTGGCGCGCTTTTTTTGGTCTTGGCTCATGCGGCAGCTTCCATTGGGATGATTGAGCTTTGGTTTCCACGTCATAACCATAAACCCATGATTCGTCACCAGTTATGACCCTCTGGAGCACATTTGGGTCGTCACGGACCGAGTCCAACATCTCCTGAGCAATGTTAACGCGATGCTGTTTTTGGTCGAAATTGAGCAATTTTGGCACGAATTTCGCGGCGACCCGACTCATGCCCAAATCATTGGTTAAAATCGAATGGCACGAGCCAATCGATATGTTTAGGTCCTCAGCAACTTCTCTAACGGTGATTCGACGATTGGCTAATACTATTTTCTTCACTTTATCAATGTTTTCGTCTGTTGTTGACGTGCTCGGGCGTCCGGCACGCTCTTCGTCGTTCATATCTTCTCGGCCCTCTGAGAACATTTTGTACCACCGATAAACGTTGCTTTGGTCCAAGGTAGCTTCACCATATGCCACAGTCAACATTCGAAATGCGTCCGCGCACTTTATTTTGTTTTTCACACAAAATTTGATACAGATTCTTTGATCCATTTTTTGGAATAGGCAAAAATCGAAGACGAGCCAAAACACATCCAAGCAAAACAGCTGTCAAAAATTAACTAAACATTCAAAATGGCCGACCTTGTCAGCATAAGTAAGGGACATGAGTACCAACATAACGCTACAAAAAAATCAAAAATCAAATATACGTGGCCAGCGGAAATTCAAAATTCGCGATACTTTTTGAACAGACCTCGTATTTACGGTATTTAATCTTTCAAAAACTAATATGTCTACTAAATCTTTCAAAAACTATGTGTGGATATTCTGTGTACGATAGAGTGTCGAATGAAAATATAAGAAGTGAATGCGGTGCGAATGATGGTGTCATGAACAAAATAATGAAAGGATCATTAAGATGGTTTGGACATATGGAAAGAATGAATGAAGAAAGAATGGAAAAAAAATTATATGTTAATTATGTAAATGGTACCAGAAATAGAGGAAGACCGAGGAAAACGTGGCACGATCAAATAAATCAAATATTGAATGTCGGCCATGTGAGGAGTCAGAGAAATCGACGCGCGTGCATGACACGATGTATGAATGTTGAGGAAGCGAAAGAAAAGTGTGGCAGTTCATTCATTCTGCCTACCCTTTCGGGGAGACTTAGTTAGTAGCAAGTTCGCTTAGAATTTATTTTTCTATATGTATTTACATTGAACAGTGAGATTATAAATGTGATATCAGAAAGAGTTTTTCGATTCTAGCCATTAAAACTACCTTATTACGGTCGGTTTTGTAGTAAATTCTTTCTAAGTGGTTTAACACCTTTTTAATATTTCTACGGCCTCAAGTGTAAGTGGCCGTGATAATTTTGAACAACTGACGAGCGAAAGAAGTACGAAATAAATCACCTATAAATCTTTATCTTAATGAAAATATGTTTTTTTTTCATAGTTTTATAATTGTGGTAACATTGGCGTAACGTCAAAAATAGCCAATTGAAACAATTTGAAATAAAGCAAATTATTTATTCACAAATAAAACAGTACGTATTCAAACAAGCATTGATCGATGCAGTATTATTTTTTTATTTTTAGTACGAAACTCAGTTTCAAAAATAATATTTTAAATTGCAATAGAGAATAAACCCACAAATCTACATCAATAATTCCATATACGGTTCGGTGTTAATTTGAAAATAATCATTTAGTACATTTTTATATTTAAGTTTTCAATATTTTAGTTTCATATTTATGATTTTCAAACGCTTGAATCGCATAAATTTATTTTTAATGATAAAATAATACTGTTTTCGCCTTATGTAAGTTTATCTCGATATGCTTCGATGGCATGTTTCGACCCTTATGTATGGAAGCGAAGCATGGAACTGGCAGAAGAAGGATGAAAGTAGAATAAATTCAGTAGAAATGAGATCTCTTATACGAATGTGTGGATACTCTGTGTATGGTAGTGTCGAATGAAAATATATAGTGAATGCGGTGCGAATTATGGTGTAATGAACATAATAATGAAAGGATCATTAAGATGGTTTGGACATATGGAAAGAATGAATGAAGAAAGGGTGGTAAAACAATTATATGTTAACGATGTACATGGAACCAGAAATAGAAGAAGACCAAGGAAAACGTGGCACGATCAAATAAATCAAATATTGAATGTCGACCATGTGAGGAGTCAGAGAAATCGACGCGCGTGCATGACGCGATGTATTAATGTTGAGGAAGCGAGAGAAATATATCAGGGAAGAAAAGTGTGGCAGTCCCTTCTTTCTGCCTACCCCTTCAGCGAGACGTTTTAAATTCATTTGATTATGCCTAAGTAAGGCGAAATATGCATTCCTATAAAATATAAGAAAAATTCTATAAAACAGACTTTTTTCAAAACCTAATAAATTCCAATGTATATATTAAACAAATGGAATTAGATAAATGAAAGTGAACTTAGAGTTGGCAGAAAAAGGATGAAAGTAGGATAAATGCCGTATAAATGAGAGAGGGAAAATAATGTATGATAGAATACCCAATGAAGAAGTTAGAAAGGAAAGTAAGGCGAATGAATGCGTCCTAAATAAAATTAAGAAATGGTCACTAAGATGATTTAATTATATGGATGAGGGAAGAATAATTAAAAAGATATACACATGTCGTGTGAACGGAAAAAAATTCGAAGAAGACCAAGGTAGACATGGCTTGACCAAATTAATCAAATACCGAAAGGCGGCCATGTTCGAAGTAGGAACAATCGACAAGCGTGCGTGTCACAATATGTGAATGTAGAAGTTGCGCGAGAGTTATTTCAGGATAGTAGTCTGCGTTCTGCCAGTTGGTACTTATGGTCTTGAAACTGCAACATTGTCCAAACAAAATGCCGAGAAACTACGAGTGACCCAAAGAGCCATGTTAGGAATAAACCTAAGAGACAGAGTCAGAAAAGATACGATGAGAGAAAAAACAAAGGTCATTGACATCATCCACCCGGTGGCGACTATAAAATGGCAATGGGCAGGTTACGTAGCCAGAAGCTCGGATGAAAAGTGGACAAGAAGGCTGCTGACTTGGAGACCGTGGACGGCAAAGAGAAGTGCAGGGCGACCGCAACTACGGTGGAAGGATGATCTGAACAGACACGTCGGAATAACCTGGATGCAGTCGTGACAGAGTGACATGGAAGCGAATGGCATAGCCCTTTTTTCAGGAGTGGACGGGAATAAGCTGAGGAAGAAGAAGAAGAAGAAAAACAGTATGGTGGTCCATTTGCCAACACCTCCGGAGAAACGACGTGATAGTTGGAATAAGAGTTTTTTTAATAATATTTGTTGATACGCCATTGCGTATCGAAAAAAAATCATGTTTTAGTTGCATGCACAACAAATTTACTGGATTTTAATTGGATCACGATGACCCTGATAGCCGATAGAACTCGCGGTTGGCGGGAAGTGTAGAGGGTAATCTCCATCGTAACAATTGCTAGTTTTATAACTTTTAGATCAGAATCTACCGTGTAAGTGCTTTATACGCTGTTGATGAAGAAACAATTCTTAATGTCGTGATTTCATCTGATAATCCAACAGAAATAAGAATCCGCCTTTTTGAAGGTGTAATGTTTTTGAGCGGTGTAACATATTTTAAATTGAAAATAATATAGAGGCCAAAAGCAGTACTTTGTATTAAAACATGTTGACTGTGTAATTATATACTTATAATTGACTTCGGGGTGGGATTTTTAAGGATTGTAATACCCCTTAAGAGTCGTCCCTAGTTAAAGTAAGAAAGCGAAATAGACAGTTGAGAGACAAAGATCGATAAAAATTAATTTAACAAAACAACTTAACAAGTTGGGTTTTAATTTGGATATAAAAATATTAAAAATATGGGTATTCAGCTTGAACTTAAAATATGTCGGATAAGGCTGACGTTTATCCTGGATGCAATCAAATTATTATTATTATTATTATTTTGTTGAATCGTTCTTTACATCATTATAGTGCGAGCCAAATCGATGTAAAGGGTATAGCTACCATTTTGATTCTCATGATATGTGATAGGTAGCTAATCTATCGCCATTTTATTGTCACGTGAATTCTGCAATAGACCAAAGACAGTGTGGCAATCATACTTCCATCATTCCGCCGGGAATCGAACCCGGGACCTTCGGGGTGAATGTTAAAGCACTTATCACTCGGCCACGAAGGTCGTCTTTTTCAAAATATTTAAAAGCCATTATTATTACTTGACTTACAAGACGTCCTTCGTGGCAGAGTTGCAAGAGCTATGACTGTCACACTGAAGGTCCCGGGTTTGATTCCCGGCGATGGCGTTGTGATTCTCACGCTATCTTTGCTCTAGTGTAGAATTCACGATAAAATAAAATGGCGTTAGATTAGCTACTATCACATGTCATGAGAATCAATACCTCAAAAGTTATGTACAGTAATTGGGTAAAAAATGTGGAAAGCAACGGAAAACTACCATATTAACCACTTAATGCTCGTTTTTTTTTTTACGAAAATAGTATCAGAAATATCAGGTGATTTTATTTTTTAATTAAAGAATTTATATAATTTAAAAATAGTCCAGTTCCAAAAAGAGGCGAACTCTGTTTGTTAGTTTACCTTATGTAACACAAACAAGTCGAAACGCGCGAGCAGTGCTCGCGTTGGCGCGATACGATACATGCGCCGCGCGCGAGCACTGCTCGTTCAAAAGCATTAAGTGGTTAAAGACCCAAGTGGCATTCCGAGATCCGGCAAAAAATGGTACATTTTGCTGCAAACCAATCCCTTGGATTGTAACTAGAAAAGCGAACATTACTTATTTCAGACATAATTTCACTTATAGTTCTCAGATTCATTTTCACTACTGGTTTATTTATACAAAAACAAACATCAGAAAAAGCATAATTGGTTGGAAATAGCACTAATATTGTATTGTATTTTAGATTCAGTTATTCGTCATTAGATGTGTATTGCTTTCTATATCAATTGCAGGAAAACAAAGCTTATATCTATTATCATTGCGATAACAATGTTTCCATTGTTCAGTCATGAGCAGTGAAAACATATGTAATTTGCTTTCTTTGCGGATCAGGCACATTTTCTATGATATTTCTTTTCAAATTATCTATTCATTTGTTCTATTGAAAACATATAGGATGCTAAATTACGTCCGCTTGTATTAATAGGTACAATGTTAGGGAATCAAATAACGGCAGATCGATTTTAATTATTTATTGTTATTATTGTGAGTTCTTTATCGTGTCGTCAATTTTACATAAACATTTGTTTTCGATTTTAAACAAACTTTTATTTTAAAGTGTCCAGTGTTCTGGCCGAAACACTATAAAAAAATATAAAAGACTGTTTATGGTATCAACTAAACTATTTATAAAAATATGTAATAAAACAAATGAATGAGCTGTCGCGAAAAATAAAACATATAAAAAATTGTGATACCATATTATAATTATATTTTCATTGTAAACTTTTATTTTCTTAAAACAAAAATCAAAAGCTTAAATTCGTTTATATAGTTTTTTGAACAATGACGTAAAACTCCACAATAAATAATTAATACGAATGAAAACGTCTGTTTTATAGAAGTTTTATTATATTTTATGTGGATTGCATGGTTCGCCTGAAATGTAGCTATATTTGATAATGCCTTAGACAGGCAAAACGTGTCATTCACGTAAAATATAATAATACTTCTATAAAACTGACGTTTTCGGTCGTATTAATTAAACTTGAATTAAGACCGCATTTTGAAATAAAATGAAACTTTGAAAGTTAGCAGAAAACTTAAGTACGCTTTAATACGCATTTTTAATTAGAAGTTTGAGTTAATGTGTTATGAAAATGTCATTTTTTTAAACTATTTTTATCGATATTTTATATAATGAAAACCAATAACTTGGTTATTTAAAACTTTTAAGTTTCAACATTTCAGCAGAAAAATAAAGAAAGTAATCAAATGAATACATGATACATTTAACATTTAACTAAAAATCATTACGTGATAAAATAAGACAGTAAAATAATTCATAATCTCGGTCAATTATAAAAATATCGTATTTGATATATTCCCTTGGCAACCCTATCTATCAGACAGGGCCGGCGCATTTCTGAGAATTGGCAGGAATCTGCGCAACGGTAGTGACTCCCCCCCTCCTACCACCCTGGAGCTAACAGCCAATCAGAAAGCTTCTCACACCCCCTCCCCCAGCCGCCGTCCGTTAACCAACCCGCTATAGCATACTTGCAATAACGTTGGTATGCGTACAAGGAATGCATTTAATTTTTATTTTCTCAATCGTATAACATTTTGATGGCTGAATATCTCCTAAAAAATATTATTTTCTCCGCGATATTTATATATCTTTGTCTTTTATAATCTCAGTCTAATTGTCATTATTTATTCTATCTTTTTCTAAAACAGTATGACTGTTTTTTAGACATCATTTTTCTAATGCATTATTTAAGATATCAATCTACAAACGAATGAATTTTTTTTAAACATTAATAAAACATCTACTATTTTTTTTCGAAAGCAACCAATTGATCCGTTTCATTTTTGCATATTTTAGCATGGCACTTTCAAAACAGAAAACATTGTAAATATTTCGTTTGCAAAGTTTTACAACTATACTCGTACGTTTTTAAATTAAAGCATTTCTAACATGGTGTGCAAGATTATAACATTTTGATAAAAATGCATAGAACATATTTAATATTTTGTCCAAATACTTCTTCTTCTTCTTCTTCTCCTTATAGACCTTTGGTCTGTTCCAGAAATCAGGCTGGCCTCTCTTGGGAGGTTGACTCCCAGCTTTCTCTCCATCTCTTCGGCGGTCTTCCAGGGGGACGGCAGCCGGCAGGAATCTGATGCGCCACAGCGTGTGAGATTCTGGTGGGATCCATCCTCTGCACGTGTGCATTCCAGTATCTTTTGCGTTGTCTGCCTCATCTCACGACATCCTCCACCTTGCAGATCTCGCGGATGGCCGTATTCCTCACCCTATCACGAATCGTCTTAGTCCAAATACTATTTAAACAAATTAAAATGCACAGTTGGTGGCGAGAAAATTCCCTTTATATTACATTGCATGAATACAATATTACAGTTCATTTTACTCGTACGAAAAGGTTTCTAACCAATGGCCTATTGGCGTATTTTTTTCCGTGACCGCTCAGATATCCGAAAGATAAAATAATGTGTTTCACGAAACGATTTAGTAGCAAAGTCTCGATCATTACAATGTCAAGCATCTTGGATTTAAAACATTTTTTACTTATTCCCAAGATATTGCGTATGCAATATGCATATCAAATCATTAACGAATAACAATATCATAAATACCAACAAAACGTAAGAGCATGTATTCTTTATCATATTATTTAGAAAGTGTTGTGACACTGTATATACCTACATTGTATGTTTATATGTAAAATTTAAATGATTGTACATTTTAATAATTAAGTTAAAAGTTTGACAATTGAACAAGTGATATCGAAGTCTATTTTTTATAAATTTATAACAAAAATCCTTTAAAAATATCTTAATTATTTATAATAATTAATGCACAGTGAAATTATATAAACGTTTACTTTAAAAAGAAGCTATTACTTGGTGGTTTGACATATTAAAAATTAGAATTAAACACTTTTAAAACGTTGTATAAAACCACTTTATTTTGAGCCAGGAGCGCCAACCGGTTTCACTCTATAACAAGCTTCGCCAGGGCTATACACAAACTTATTTCAAACGTCAGGGCTACACAGTTTGTGCATAGCCCTGATGAAGATCGTTACACAGTGAAACCGGTTGGCGCTCCTGACTTAAAACAAAGTGGTTTTATACAACGTTTTAAAAGTGTTTAATTCTAATTTTATATAAATGTATTAATTACAAATATGCTAAAGCTATGTGTTCAGAACATAAACATGAATAATGTTTTCAAAACTTAATCTTAACAAAAACATCTGTTTTTTAGAAGTTTTATTATATTTTAAGGGATTGATATATTTCGCATATGTTAGCATGTTCGGAGGGTGAAAATTAGAAAGGTCTCATATTTGGCTCATGTGCTAAGTGGAGAAAAATGCCACCTACTTCGACTGATATTAATGGGTAAAGTGGAGGGACGTCGGGGGAGTTGGTAGAAGGCAGCTGTTCTGGCTGCAGAACATCAAAGAGTGGAGTTCAGAACCTTTTCCAAGTGGCGCAGGACAGATATGCTTTTGCTGCAGTGATTGCCAACGTTTGGGAGACCTGACACTGCACCGAAAAAAAATTATGTGTTCTGTATTGTCAGGGCTAACATTACTTCATAATACCATGGGAAGGAAAATGGCATCGGTCGACCTCAGAAAATATGGACTGACCACTCGATTCCAGTCGGGGGAAGAAGATGGGTTAAAATCGCGCAAGAGAAAAAAAAATTAAGACTATTTCAAGAGGTCTGCATCCAGATGGGAAAAAATGACTAAAAGAAGAAGAAGAAGAAGAATCATAAAAATTAAAATGAGAAGAATCATTCGTAATCAAATCTACGATGAAATCTATTTCCCATCAAAAATAAATGTACTTACGAGTATATGGCTAATTAAATTGCAGGAAATTGACTTACTTATAAATATATAAAAGAAAACTAATTATATATAACTTTCACGACATTCGAGATCGCGTAACCCTTTTTTAGTTTTATATAGGAGGATACAAATTATTTTCTCACACTCAGGAAGAGAAAACTTTAGTTTATAATATTATATGTAAAATATTATCAATAATTGCATTACTCTTATGCAGATCTACATATTTTGATACAATGTACTCTCCTGCATAATTTCTTCTTCATCTTCCAATCTTAAACATCTTATAAATGGAAACGGGATGTCTTCAAAACGAAACGGAAGGTTTCTCACGGTCTCTCAAAGTGAAATCCGAATCCAGTTTAATAAGGTATTTTCGATCGACATTTTCCGATTGGTTTTGTAACGAGGTAGTCATTCGAAAAACGGTACATCACAACCGCAAGGTTCGTATTACAAATCTTTTACATCCGTGTGTGGCATTTATTTTAAGCAGATTTTTCGTTGTGAGATTTATTTGGATAGTGTAATTTTTTAAACGTATATGTCAGGATAGAACAGTGTGACGGAACAACCTCTCTACCTATCCTTCCGGAGAAACGGTTTGATAGTACGTTAGTTAATAATTTATTTTCTCTTTGTTAATTTGTTATTACTTAACTTAAAGTTGTCATCGCAAACAAAAACCTATCCAAAAAAGCTAGAATGGCAGTGCACAACGGTGTTCTTCTACCGACCGTTATGTATGGAAGCAAAGCATGGAACTGGCAAAAGAAGGATGAAAGTAGAATAAATGCAGTAGAAATGTGATCTCTTAGACGAGTGGTGTAGATGTGTGGATACTCTGTGTATGATAGAATGTCGAATGATATTTATAAGAAGTGAATGCGGTGCGAATGATGGTGTCATGAACAAAATAATGAAAGGATCATTATGATGGTTTTAACATATGGAAAGAATGAATGAAGAAATAATGGTAAAAAAATAATTTGTTAATGATGTAAATGGAAAAATAAATAGAGGAAGACCGAGGAAAACGTGGCACGATCAAATAAATCAAATATTGAATGTCGGCCATGTGAGGAGTCAGAGAAATCGACGCGCGTGCATGACACGATGAACGAATGTTGAGGAATCGTGAGAAATATGTCAGGAAAGAAAAGTGTGGAAGTCCATTCTTTCTGCCTACCCCTTCGGAGAGACGGCGTGATGATTAGTTAGTTAGTTAGTTAATTTGTTTTTCAATTCCTTAATTCCTTATATATTAGGTGTAACCTGGAATTTACTGTTTATGTTGGTTTCCCTGTTAATATACCAATGGGGTCGTAAATCATAATAATAATCAAGCATTATAATTAATTTATTCTTATTAACCGTCGCGTTGCCATGTGGTCAATTGAGTTTCCACTGCCAATTTAAAGTTGATTTTCTTAAAACCTATGGACCCTAATATTATAAAAAAAATTGTAATCCTCCATTGAAGTGTTCTCAATATTTCGTAATAAAAAAAAAAGCAAAAAATTACTTCCTTCATCCCAAAAAAAAAATATTTTCTAAGACTGCCCTCACCTTCATTCGTGTTAAGGTAGAATTTGTTTTGCTAATATTTACAACTTTATCAAAAGTGACAAATACTTACTCGCTGTTTTGAACGTATTATAAATTATATCTTTGGCCTTTTCAATAGGTACGTAATAATACCGACTGTGGATGGAAACGCAGCACGCAACTTAATAATATCAGAACTGTGAAAATATTAACACTTTACCAAAAGGGACAAATATTAATACGTACTCGTTGTCTTGAACGTACTATACATTTTGCCTAGGTGCCTTTATCATACGTAAAATCTCGTAAAGTCTCGCCCCGCCGGCCGCGGCGCGTAGACAAGTTTATACTTGGTGTCCAGTTGCTCGTATGCTGTGACGCATTCCATATCAGAAATCGCATGGTTCCAGAAAAAAATTAATAATGATATGTTTTTCAAATAATCCATGTATGTTATAGATATCGATCTATTCCTAATGAAATTCCCTACAAGATGAAATAAATTAAATTTTGATTCATCTAGTCATATGCTTGATATTTAGATAAAGTTAGCGGTAAACTGAATTGACCACATGGGAGCGAGCGTTTTGTTTTGAACACGGTACGTTAAGGGTTAATGTAGGTCTTACGCCTGGATTCTCAAGAGGAATAACATGCTTTAAAGAAGCTCCAACGCTCGCAGTAAACAGATTATAGCCCTGGACAAAGGACTATTATTTTTTCTCATATTGAGTTATAATTTTAAAAAATATGTTTCTTAACTACTTCCACTTTTGTCTTTATTTCCACAGCGACAAGTTTTGCCGGGCTCGCTGGCATCGACGGACGCTTAGTCAGATGCTTGACTCAGTCTGTCGATGTTAAAATAACGACAAAAGTGGAAGTTGTAAAAAAAACATCGTTTTATTTAATTATTATTTAGATGAACTTCCATCAAGATATTTCAGTAAAATCATTTTATTACTCATATTAATTTTGTGTAATATTAATGAAAACTTTCCTATTTCTGAATAAGTTAAACATTTTAGAGGGTGACATATTTTGGCCTGTTAGTACAAAATAATATTTTAATTATACTGTAAAACGGAAATAATTAAATAGTCCTTTTTTGGCTGAAACACTACAATAATTCAACATTATTAACTGTTTAATTATAAAACTCTGTTTATGTATCACAATTTTATTTTTCGTGACTGCTGTTTCGTCAAACTATGTTGAGATCATTAGGTGTTACAATGATGATGTCAACATAAGTGGAAGGAAATAATTCAATCTCACAAAATATTATTGAAAACTATTTTATGAATTAAAACACTGTTTTCTCCACTTTTTAGTTAACATTTCACGACATGTTTCGAAGGCTGTGCCTTCATCATCGGGAGAACGGTATAAACTCGTATTTTTTTCGTTCTCCCGATGATAAAGGCGTAAAGCCTTAAAAGCATGTAGAGAAAAATAAACTCAAAAGTTGAAAAAACATTTTTTTAATTCATAACAAATTCGCCATTCTGGAATTCCACAGTATTAACGACTTAAGTTTATTGATGATTGAGGTATTAGTTTTGTTAAACTCCATTATATATTTATAATTGTAAACACGATTGTTTAGTCGTTTTACTTGTAATTTATTTAAATTATAAATTGTGACGAATTTGTTTCGCAAGAAGGCGAAACAAATTCGTCAATATTTATATAATTTATGTAAACTAAGGGGAGAAAAATACCACCTCCTTCGACTGATATTAATGGGTTAATTGGAGGGACGTCGGGGAGTTGGTAGAAGGCAGCTATCCTGGCTGCAGAACATCAATGAGTGGACAAGAATAACAAAAGTTCAGAACCTGTTCCAAATGGCACAGGATAGAGATGCTTTTGCTGTAGTGATCGCCAACGTTGGGGGGACCTGACACGGTACCGAAAGAAGAAGAATATAAATTAAATCTTAGTTAAACCACCACAGACAATCGTGTTTACTATTATAGCCTTAAATTTATTTAAAAATATATATAAAAGTTTTAGAAAATTGACGTTATAATTAATTTAAAATAATAAATAGGTATAAACTTATGAAATCGAAGTAAATATCTTAAGCTTTAATAAATAAAATTCAATCGTCAAAAAATTGTGTGTTATTATACGAGTAATTAATTTGCTGCATAGCTCTTAACATCATTAGAGCACGAGCCAAACCGATGTAAATTATATAAATATTATTTTGATTCTCATGACACGTGATATGTAGCTAATCTATCGCCAAGAGAAAAGACCGTATAAGAATCACACTGTTATTATCGGAAATCGAACCTGGGGCTTTCTATAGCACTCAGCAATGAAGGTCATTTATGAATCATCGCATTTGGATAATTTCACATTATGTCATTTACAAATTGTAATTTATTGGAAGGTTTGTTACAGGATTTATTAAAATGATTTCGTATATCGATTTATGCCGTGGCCATGTTAGTAGCTCAAGCAAGTGTGTTCGCATGTTATCTATTTCGTTTAATCTTCAACACCCAAAACACCGAATCAAACAAATCAGAATCTTTCAAAATATTTTATATCAATAAATCGACGTAGCGTTTTTGTTTTTAATTTACATAATTGGTTTTCTAGCTCACAGCTTGAATTCATTAATTTAATTCTCGATTTATTTACGTGAGAACAATAAATTTGGATCCAGTGGGAAGCGATCGGGGAGTCTTCTGGTCAGGTGTCTGTGCTGCAGACTTATGTATGGGGACGCGGCCCGTATCATCTCCCACGTAACGGCATTCATCGATCCATCATATGTTGGCAACCGCTGTATCTGGGATGCTTAAAAAACGCTATTTTTCATTTAAAATCTCACACATTGAATGCTAAATTATTTTAGGAGTTAATTAACAGTTAAATGGTTCAATGGATTCTTTGCTGAGACTTTGAATTCAGGCTATGGCGGCTCGTAATGTATCTCAACAAATAATATAATAACCAAACAAAAATACCATATTTACAAACGGTATAAATGAATATGTAACGATAGTAAAATTTTAAATCTATTGTATTGAATATGAATCTTCTTGAATATCTGTAATACAAATATTTAAATTCAGTAAATTTTACATAAATATTTGAAGATTATTTTTGTATGGAATCATGTTTTCCACCCATGATCTGTATGTATATAAAGGACTAAGTTTACAATAGTGTCACCAGTCTGTCGATGCCAGCGAGCCTGGCGAAACCGGTCGCTGTCGAAATAAAGACAAAAGTGGAAGTAGTTAAGAAAACTTCGTTTTATTTAATTATTATAGAATAGCCATTTCATTTTGAGAAAAAAAATAAGAATGCTCATGATTTTCAGTTTGTAAAATTCCATTATAAAATTTATAATGAAAACACCATTGCTGTATAGCTTTCACTGTGATTTTTTATTTACTTAAAATATAATACATTATAAAATGTATTTTATATAAAAATATATAAATTCTAGTTACAAATTTGTTTCGACTTGCGAGGTCATTCTCAAATGTTTTAGAATACCCTCGTAAGGCAACACTAATTTGTAAGTATTATTTACATATAAACTAACTAACTAACTAACCATCACACCGTCTCCCCGAAGGGGTAGGCAGAAATAATGGATTGCCACACTTTTCTTTCCTGACATATTTCTCTCCCTTCCTCAACATTCATACATCTTGTCATGCACGCGCGTCGATTTCTCTGACTCCTCACATTGCCGACATTCAATATTTGATTTCTTTGATCGTGCCACGTTTTCCTCGGTCTTCCTCTATTTCTGGGTCCATTTACTCGTACATCATTAACATATAATTTTTTTACCATTCTTTCTTCATTCATTCTTTCCATATGTCCAAAGCATCTTAATGATCCTTTCATAATTTTGTTCATAACACCATCATTCGCACCGCATTCACTTCTTATATATTCACTCGACACTCTATCATACACAAAGTATCTACACAAAGAGACCGTATTTTATTTTAATTTATAAGTCTAAGAGATCGTGTTTTATTTTAAATTATATTTCTTTTCTGCAGAAAACCATGTCAAAGCAAGTAGCTCTGTGTTAGTTTTAAAAGCAAAGTTATAGTTGATGAATTTCTAAAAAAAAGAACAATATTAAGAAAGCAGAGGATCTACTTAAAACATAAAAAATCGGCAAAGGGTCTAGGGGGCAAAAAAGTTAGGGAACCTATGACATAGACTCACAATTGTAATTCTTATTTTTATTACTCGTATATTTGCTCCCAGTAATTTGATGAATCATATTTTGTATTAGCCACATTGTGCTAAAAGCAATTAAGCAAGTTAAAAACAGAGAACTAATCAAATTAAAAAAGCACTAATAAAAACTTGATAAGAATTTAACCTCGCTAAATAAACTTTTTTACTTAAAGTCTTTTAACTTGCACTCTCTTTCGTTTCTATCCACCCATGCGTATTTATTTAATACATACACATTATGATCAGGTGTCCTACATTTTCGTTCAACCGAACGATAGCCGTGCCGAAGTAAAGTAGAATGAATTAGTCGAAAGGTTCAAATCAAAATGAGATCAGTAAATCCGTTAAAATCGATGAAAAAACGTTTTTAGCTAGTGTCCTCAATTTAGTTATCACGGAAAAATTATACACGTGTAAGAGACAGACACTGAACCAGATTCGATCAATTGAAGTTTTCAATGTAGTAAAATGATTAAATAAAAAGTGCATTTTTGTAGCGTTGTGGGTAAAATATGTGAGTACTACAGAGTAAACTTTGCTACTTTAAAATATAATATTGTTTGGTTAATTTTTTGTTTTGATTTATATCAGGTATCGGCCGTTACTCCGACTTCAAAATTGCTATACAATGCCAAGGCTGTATTAAATGTTGAACTTGACCATTATTTTATGTAATAAAATATAGAGAAACGCGAAAATCATATACAGGCAATATTGCATGCTCGAAATTCAATTACCTTATGTGAATTCGTTTTTTTTTTTTTCAAAGAGGAAGTCATTGATTAATCTTCATTGCTTTCTGGTATTTATTGTAGTTCTCATGCGTTTCTGGTATTTTATCAGTTCTCAAATAGATGCTTTAAACTGTTAAGAGGTTTGTAATGCCTTTTGAGAGAAATAAACCAATTTGAATTTGATTTTGAATCTTTCGTCGGCTTAACTTATCATCTAATACTTGTATGATTTCCACAAAATAATCTTACAAAAAATCTAACCAATTAACCATCACGTCGTCTTCCCGAAGGTGTAGTAGAATAAATTTGCTGCCAAAATGCTATTTCCTGACATAATTCTCTTCCTCTACTTAACATTCATACATCGTGTCTTGCACGCCCGTCGATTGCCTCCTTTTGTGGCCGACATTAAATATTTGATTGATTTGATCGTGCTACGTTTTCCTCGGTCTTCCCCTATTTCATGTTTCATTTACATCGTTAGTAAATACTTTCTTTACCATTATTTATTCATTTATACTTTCAAAATGTCCAAACCATCATAATGACCCTTTAATTATTGTGTTCATAACTTTTTCATTCGCAATCCATTCACTTTTTATATTTGCATTTAACACTCTATCATATACAGATTTACCACACATTCGTCTAAGATATTACATTTTTTCTGAATTCATTCAATTTTCATCTTTATTTTTTCAGTTTCACGCATAGTTTCTGGGAGTTAGGCAGAATGAATAGACTGTCTCACTTTCTTTCCTGACATACTTTTCTTGATTTCTCAACATTCATACATCGTGTCATGCACGCACATTGATTTTTCCGACTCCTAACGTAGCCGATATTCTATATTTGATTTATTCGATTGTGCCACGTTTTCCTCGGTCTTCCTCTATTTCAAGTTCCGTTTACATCGTTCCATAGGTTCAATACATTTAATTAACCGCCCTACCTTCAGCTTATTTTCCGAGAAACGTGCAAAAAAAATCAGGTTTTGTTATTATATTACGAAATGTCAAATACTCGACCGCACACTTCGCCTGCCCCTTGTAAAACTATCATATTTATGAAGACTTGTACTCAAGTGTTGTTGGCACACACGCGTATCCCTAACAGTTTGTACATTTTAGGAACATTACTTTTTCTCAAGCGCGTACGTGATACGGGATAGCGCAGAATGGTACAGTCAAAGTAAACGTATCACGTACGTTGAAATACGTAGGGTGGTTAAAGAAAAAAACATGTAATAAATGTGCACCGCGTGAAGCATTTATTAAATCACTGTAAGATTAATTAAAAAAATATATAATTTTGTCAGAAGAAAAAAAATGCAGTGAAGAATATATAGTACATAGAATATAATTGTATTATTTTTAAATTAAATACTAAAACTGAAATATTAATTATAATAAAAACTAATTACAGCGTATACCTACAGGAAATATACAATTAAAAATAATGAAAGCGTAGAAATAAAATCATTGAAGAATTTGCGGTAAAATTATGTGTAATAATACACTGAACGAAGAAATAAATTAAATTTAGAAAGGGTCTCTAAGATGGTTAGCTAGCGCAAAGGTTGGATGGTGTCGTGGCAGACTGTCGCGACTTGGGGCAGTAAGACTGGGATATGGCTACTAGGAACAGGAAAAGGCGGAGACGTTTTTTGGAGAAATCTAAAACCCAACAAGGGTTGTAACGCTGAAGATGATGATACTATGGAATTCGGCGTCTGAATTGCTCTTAAACTAAATAACCATCACGCCGTTTCCCGTAAGGGGTAGGCAGAACAGATTGATCGCCACAATATTTTATCCTGACACAACTCTTGCACCTCTTCTACATTCACACATCGTGACATGCACGCTCGTCGATTGTTCCTACTTCGAACATGGCCGTATTTCAGTAATTGGTCTTCCTTGGCCTTCCTCTACTTCTTTTTCCATTCACACTACTTGTATATATCTTTTTTTAACCATTCTTTCCTCATCCATTCATTCCATATGTCCAAACCATCTTAGTGACCCTTTCTTATTTTTATTTATCACGCATTCATCATCTTTACATTCCTTTCTTACTTTATCATACCTAAATATTCTATCGAACATTGTTTTTCCGCACATCCTTCTTAGTGACCTCATTTCTATGGCATTTATCCTACATTCATCCTTCTTCTTCCAACTCAAAGCTTCACTTTCATACATAAGGGTCGGCACTAGAACTCCATTGTGCACTGCCATCTTTGCTTCAGTCGATATATTTATATTTGCGGTAATGACTTTGAGTGCACCATTTATTTTGTTTCCAGCTCCAACCCTTCTTTCGATATCTTTCTCCATTTTTCCATCTCTTGTAAACATGCTTGCTCTTCTACTGACATAACCCAAAACATGTTGATTCTGCGCGGCATTATATAGATGCCGACATAACCATCAGGATTATATTAAAATGCATCGAAATTAATAAGCTCGGTGGTCCAATTACATACAACAGGTAATTAACTTTATTTGAATTTTGAAAGCTTTCCTATAATGTGATGTTATAGAACAGAGGTTCCCAATTTTTCCCCTTAAACTAGCAAAAATAGATTTTCCCTAAATCTATAAATGTATATTTATTTTACGCAGCTGAATAGGTACTGATTACTCAAATAGTTTGTAGAAGCTTCGGTCAAAACAAGTCTGTACATGTGTTGTTAAATGCATTTACGCGTGCGATGCATCGCTGCTGGTATTTAAACTTTGAATTGCATATAAACATAGCACGCCACGAAGCAGATATAATACATATGTAAAGAAATGTTTTAAACTGTTTAATTTAAAACTTTGTTTTTATGTATCACAATTTTATTTTATTTTAAAATTATTCAAATTGACATAGGAACAAATACATATAGTTTCGAAAAACACGAAAATTTAACAATTGAAATATTATTGTAATACCTGATGATATCAATATAGGTTGACGAAAAAGCTGTCGCGAAAAATAATAATAAAATTAGGATACATAAAAACAAAGTTTTATAATTTTACAGTTTATAATGTTGAAGTATCATAGTGTTTCGGCCAAAACAAGGGACTAATTAAAGAAATGTTTCAAATAAGTCACTATTATAGTATTATATGTGTACGTAATTTACATTAGTATTATGTTATTTTCACTCCTGAATGTTGATGGTAATAAGATCTAAATGAGGTCCAGTAACGCGGATCTCTTATTCAATATTATGATCCCCCATTTTTTTCTCGCTGACATGGACCCCTAGTAAGATGAAATCGACCCCTAGGAGTCCATTGAAACCACTTTAAATAAAATATGTCCATTGAAACCACTTTAAATAAAGTTATCCAATGCCACTCACATGTATGAACGTACAGTAATGCTTAGAATATCGATAGTCCTGTAAGCAGCATCTTCACTCCGAAAACCACCTTCCTCGTCGACTGTTGGTTCTCCAATAAATTTGACTACCGCCGCTTCAGCCTGTCTATCTTCAGAGCCACCTAGGTGATATCGGTTTGTTTCCGAATAAATTAATTTTTGATTCTCCCTCAAAGTTATTCCAAGCATGCCTCTTTCCTTGGCGCGCTGGGCGACCTGTACACTAGACCCTTGTTAGTATCCACGTCCATTTTGAGAATCATTGGTATACTCGTAGAAAGAAACCTATATCTTATATTGGATAAGCGTCGGTTAAGGATGATCGCTTGATGTTTTGTGAACAATATCTGATAATTTTGAACCATACCCATATCCTCTGAGGGCGGTAAAAATGCATTTTGATAACCAGTTTTTACCGTTGTTTAGCCCATTTCAGTTTTCATTAGAGTTTTATAGGTCGTTAAATCTCCCACGCGCGGTTATATGGGAGATTAGAGATCAGACTTAAGCGCGAGACTCTCCGACGTCTGTGTGGTGTATTATGACAAGCATTCTTACGTGCTCAGCTCTCTCGAATCTTCTGTGTCGGGTGATACTCACAGGTTATTAAACAACTAATTAAAAAAATATTGTGTTGGGTAAGATACGTTAGATTCGTTGGATCGATGTTTTATAAACATCTATATTTTCTCATGAATCCTACATGTCAGACTTTTTATTATAGTTTAAAATAATTTTTATATTTTTTATTTAAATTGTAGTTTATTTTGTATTAACTGCTCATTAGTCATACTTTCAATACTAATTTTATCTTCTTCTGTGTCAGAAACCGAAATTATGTCTCGTGGGATGATGACGTCCAGCTGTCCCTCTCCTAGGGCTCTCTCCAGGTAGGTGGTGTCCGGAGGGGATTTCATAAGCGGCCATTTGGGCTACATGGTCTCTTCAGTATCTTCTTCTGGATCTAATCCGCTGAACGATATCCTGTATTTCGCAAGTTGTTCTTATGTCTGCGTTGCGGACACGATCTCGGAGAGTTTTTCAGTAATTGATCTTAGGACCTTCATCTCCGATCATCCTTCATCATCTTAGTAGTCCTTGGTTCGCACAGTGTCGGTCCGCGTCGTCTCTATAGCATACGTCGTGATAGGTCGCACGCATGTCTTATAAATTCTGATCTTGCTCTCGATACGCATGTGCTTGTTTTTCCAAACTAGATTCTTCAAATATCCTGACACGGCAGAGGCTTTACAGACTTATTCTCGTACTTCGGTATAAAGATCATTATAGCTGCAGATCTCTACTATATTAGTCTACTATATTTCAAATACGTTTTTTTTCTCCTTCATCTTCTTATTCCTATCCTATCGTATGTTGGATAACATTGTGGCATTTTTACTTTGGATGCAGCAACTCTAAACAAGGATATCGAACTGTATCTGAACTTCTCTTTTTTTTTAATTCGAAGTAAATTATATGTTAATTGTGTCAAGGCTAATATTGTTTTAAATAGTTCTGGGAAATAATTTTTTAATATTTTAATGTATTATTCGTTGTAATCTTACGATCGTATTATTTAAAATTATGACATATAGAGATTAAAAGGTAGATCTTAAACAGGAAAGTTTATAAAGTCGGGTCCTGGAGTAGCAAGACTGGGAGGTAGCGGCCAGATATAGGACGGGATGGAGACGTTTCTTGGAGGAGGCCAAGACTCACCAAGGGTTGTAGCGCCGGAGAAGAAGAAGAAAAACTTAAGTGATCTTTTAACCAAAATAAGTGGTTAATGGTTACGTCAGATTTTCATTATATTATGATTTCATCCAGGGTACTTGACTCTTCAAATGGTGTCGATGATAAGATGAAATGTACGTACTCGTTTCGGTCAAAAATTAAGACTTTATGGTTCTTAGTAATAGAAATGTACATATAAGGTAGAATATACTCGTATACCTAAGTAACAAAAAAAAATTAGAAGACATATTTACCAAAATAATTATCAGTGTTAATATAACAACAACAAACCATTACGCCGTTTCCCCGCAGGGGTAGGCAGAGAGAATGGACCGCCACACTACTCTATCCTGACATACCTCTCAAGCTTCCTCCACATTCATACATCGAGTCATACACGCACGTCGATTCTTCCGGCTTCTGACATGACCAACCTTTAATATTTGATTAATTTAGTCATGCCATGTTTTCCTCGCTCTACCTTGACTTCTTACTCCACTTACATCGTTAACGTATACTGTTGTAACCATTCTTTCTTCACCCATGCGCTCTATATATCCGAACCAACGCAGCGATCCTTTCATAATTTTGTTCATAATACTTTTTTTCGCTCTACATTCCTTCCTAATATCAGCAAGTGTTAAAATAAAATTATTAAATATCAATTTACAATGTTAATCGTTCTATTAACAGCGATTCAAGCTTCTATGCAGGAAGTCTCGTCAATTATTTGTGTAATTACTAATGCAAAATACTTATATTATGAATCACAGCGTTCGACACACTTTCCCTGAAATTCCTGTTAAGTTCACTGATCTTACCATTCGGCTGTGTCAATACCAACCTTCTTTTATTTGATAAATTAACATTCTTAAATATTATATGAACAATATCAAGTATTGTTTATAAATAATTCAAGCGATAAAAATTAAATAGTTATTAAAAAAAAACGCAAGAGCAAAATCTAAAGTTTAACTACGAAAGTTTAACTTTCTGAACCATCACGCCGTCTCTCCGGAAGGGAAAGGCAGAAAGAATGGACTGCCATACTTTAACCGATGATGCACTCCATCCTTCTCTTTTCGCCTCGCGAGAGATGCGATGTGATTGGTTGCGAACCTCATCGCCACCAATTGGCAAGTTTAACTTCATACTACAAATAATAGCGAAAATATAGTTTATAAACTAACTAGCTAACTAACCCTCACGCCGTCTCCCCTGAGGCAGAATGAATAGACTTTCCACACTTTTCTTTCCTGACATGTTTCTCTCGCTTCCTCAACATTCTTACATCGTGTCATGCAGCGCCTCGATTTCTCTGACTCTTCACGTGGCCGACATTCAATATTTGATTTATTTGATCGTGCCACGTTTTCCTCGGTCTTTCTCTATTTCTAGTTCCATTTACATCGTTAACATACAATTTTTTTAATATTCTTTCTTCATTCATTCTTTTCATGTGTCCAAACCATCTTAATGATCCTTTCATTATTTTCTTTATAACATCATCATTCGCACTGCATTCACTTTTTTTTATTTTCACTCTTTCATACACAGAGTATCCGCACATTTGTCTAAGAGATCTCATTTCTACTGAATTTATTCTACTTTCATCCTTCTTTTGCCAGTTACATGCTTAGCTTCCATACATAAGGATCCATCCATATAACGAACAAAATATATATAAAAAAGTTATTTATCGTTGTACAATAATATATATAATTTTTTGTTGCATATTATATAGTAAGTATACCGTTGTATATTCAGGTACAGGATTAGTTTGAATTGTTTTGTAAATATGACTTGAAATAAGGTTTAAAGTTGATAGATTATTAACGATGGTACAGGCCACTAGATTTTCTTGGACACATAACGAGGTGAGAAAAATCTCAATGGAAGGTTAATCCTGAACGGAAATCGTCTTTAGAATTAAGAAAATACTAGAGGAGGATCAGTAATGATTGTTTCACTTTCGTAGTAGGGAAGTACTTATTGACATTGCACACAAAACGATGCAGAAATCCAAAACCTTTTCTAGTAGCAAAAAATATATTTGTGTCTTTCTAATGGAATTTATGTCTTGAGTGAATTGTATTTGTAATATACGTCAACAATCGTAAATAAATAGATGGACGATATAAGAATTTAAAAAATATATACAAAAACCCCAGCAGCAAGAGATTCACCAAAGAAATAGATGGCTGGACATCATCCCAGGACAGCTCACTTAAACTAAAAATAATAATGATTGAAAATATACTATTCTAAGGAAGGGTGCGAACGATAATACCGACATCTTCCTTATCTGAAAACAAACATTATGGGTGAGTGGAGAGGGATATTGAAAGAAGGGTTGGGGCAGGCAACAAAGTGAATAATGCACTTAAAGATGTCATCGGAAACTAAAACCTATCCAAAAAAGCTAGAATGGCAGTGCACAATGGTGTTATTCTACCGACCCTTATGTATGGAAGCGAAGCATGGAACTGGCAAAAGAAGAATGAAAGTAGAATAATTGCAGTAGAAATGAGATCTCTTAGACGAGTGTGTGGATACTCTGTGTATGATGCGAATGATGGTGTCATGAACAAAATAAGGAAAGGATCATTAAGATGGTTTGGACATATGGAAAGAATGAATGAAGAAAGAATGGTAAAAAAAATATATGTTAATGATGTAAATGGAACCAGAAATAGAGGAAGACCGAGGAAAACGTGGCACGATCAAATAAATCAAATATTGAATGTCGGCCATGTGAGGAGTCAGAGAAATCGACGCGCGTGCATGACACGATGTATGAATGTTGAGGAAGTAAGAGATATATGTCAGGAAAGAAAAGTGTGACAGTTCATTCTTTCTGTCTACCCCTTCGGGGAGACGGCGTGATGGTTAGTTATTTAGTTAGTTAATATAATATCCTATATAAACAACTAACCAAACATCATATTTTGTTACAGACAAACCCTTCTCAGTTGTGTTTTACATTACAATACATTTTAACTTTTAGGCATGTTCCATTTCCTTTTAGGTAAATCTCCGAAGCTGAAATGACTAAAACAGCAACATAGTTAAATGTCATATGCACATGCTTAAAATGTTGTGAGCATATGAATGACAGAAAATATTATGGCACACACGCTTACTGAAGAAATCTTTGCTCATGCGCAAGCTGATTAAATCATGCGCATGCGCGTGCTGAAAAAATTATTGCGCATGCGTATTTTTTTATTTCGTTGCGCGTGTCCCTGATTAAGAAAGCATTAAGCATGCGCATGCTACAATAAATATATCAGTTATTGTGTTAGAAAATATTCTACATAAATTAAGTGGGTCGTGTACAATATTTTAATGTTATAATTTTTGCGAGAATTGGATCGATTTGTATTTATTATATTTTAAGTCCCATTTTTTGCAGTATCAAATTGTTAATGCAAATACCATAGAAGCCGCGGGTCGCCGACCCCTGCGTCAAGTGTCTCATACGGGGTAACTAGGTTACCGGCAATTGAAGAATGCTCTCACGTGTTGAGATAAACGCCTCGGCTTTTGTGCAGGTTTATGCAAATCCAGCGTTAGGAACAACTTGTTATGTTAATTATTATGTTTTCTCTTTGGATTCATTATATTTTGCATTCTTCCTGTAGGTAGACAATTGATCTACATTTCTTAAATTGTCGAAGGAATTTTAAGTATTCAAACATGACTGGACGTGGTTTTTTGTTTAATTTATTGACGTATTTTAATTGGCGCTTAAAAACTTTTCACGTTGACGATAAAGTACTTTTAATTTAATTAATACTAACGAAAATATTATCAAAACGAAACAGGTAATTTTTATTAAATAAATTGTATTAAATCTTCTAGAAAACAGACGTTTTTATTCGCATATATACGGAGTTTTGCATCATTATTTAAAAAATAAATTTAAAAAATTATTTATTTTATAATGAAAGTAGGAATAAAGCTTCAGGTTAACATTATCGTTATTTTTTTTAACTTAAAAAAATCATTGTTTTTTCCATGATTGAGTATATTTTTTTCAGTTTCCGATTGTTTTGAAAGCATTTAATCTTCATCGGCGGAAGAAATAAATAAACTTAGTTTATTTAGGAGAATAAACTGTATTTATAAATCATAAAAATCACAACTTTGGCATTACACCGTGTTAATGCCTCAAGTTCATAAAAAATATATGAATAAAAAAATGTTTCGGGTCGAGTGCTACGTTTCGTAACTGAAAAAGTTATTATATTCCACCAAAATTTTATAAAAATGTCCTTTGGTTTATGTTTGTTAATAAAAATTTTAAATGCGAAATATATTTTTTTAATTAAATCTGTGTTGCATTGTTAATATATGTTAAAAAATTTCTTATGGCAACAGTCTTGAGCCCCTCCCGCAATTAATGCGGATAAAAATAAATAAATAAAATCCTACCCGATAGCCCACTACGTACTTCGCCAAACAAAATGGTCTCACGCAGGAAGCTATCTCCTACCACAACTCCATCCAGGCACTGATCCTCTTATCTTCCCCTCGAGAACAGACTTTTTTTTAAATACAATCCCAACCCTAACTGGTCTTCCATTCTTTGACAATAATGTAAGACTTTATCATAAACCCTAAATCCCCCCTCGCCCTCTTTCGGAGGGACACTCGGGGCCATACATTTAGCCCCATCATAAAACAACTACTTAATCACATTCCAACAATATTTCCTACAGACGTAAGAGGAATAGCCATTAAAGCTGAACCTCTGTAAGCCAGAAGATCCAAGTCCAACGATTTCTGTAATTTATATTTTATTAGGAAATCGAAGCACGCGAAAAGAAGAAATAATGCCTAAGGTTCGTTTTGATAAGATAAGTTTATCCATTAGCATATGTTCTTGCATATCAGTACATTGAATTGAATTATTATCCGTAGTATAAATAACGTAAAATGGATATTAGAGCCTAAAAGCTTAATGGTGGCAACATTAAGAAAGCAATTTGTATTTTTTACGAAGTCGTAAACCGAGCATTTGTATAATTTATTTATATACATGCGTAAATATGATATATTTCACAAGTGCACACACATCCATTTAAATATTTGTATGCAATAAAAATAAGTCAGAGAGCCTACTAAAATATTTATTCAATAAAGTGTTATAAATAATGTCGGATTTTTCAATAGTTGTACCGGCGCATCGTACGCTCGTTAAATGTTTAGTTTATCTGTTTTCTAAGTTGGAATTCGAGTTTAGAATAACCCATAGACAAGAATGTGATTACATGTTTCATCACAAACAACATGAATAATATTTATTGCACTTGTTGTAGTTGGAGCCAATTAGTGCTGGGATTAATCGAATAATCGCAATCGAAACATGTTAACGTAGGCCTAGCAATTGTATTTAGATAAAATAATTTTTGGATAAAATAAAAAAAATTGCTGAATTATTATTGAATTCATTCATAGTACAGCATATCACACCTAACAAATATTTTAAAATGGTTAACTTTTTTTTTTAATAAAAAAAAAACATTTTAATGCTTACTATTTAATAGAGGAAATAAAATCATTTCAATTTGATGATTAAAAATATACTGTTTTGTTTGCTTCCATGGAGTGTAAAAAATAGTAAAATACGATTATTATTATTAGTAATTCAATTGCCAAATTAGGCGAAAATAATACCCCTAATAAATTAAATCTTTTTTTTTAATTGAAAATATGATGAAAAAGTATTTTAACGAATTGCAAGTAAATTCATTAGTAAGAATCCCATGTTTTTATAATTATTAATTAATAAAAGCTCAAATAGATCAAATCGAAATATGAAGATAGGTCTAGGATATACCTTAGATTAAAAAAATATTCTAGCATTATACCGCTTTCATTAATGTAATTTAATCTATCAGTTATAAAAATAAAATAAATAAAACAATAATCAAACTCAAAATATAGTTTGTATTATATTAAATTAAATTACAAAGTTGGTTTTTAACAGGTTATTTTATTGCAGATGACAAAAACTTTTATTGTCGACCTATATTGATTTTTTTTTTTTTAATATATTCGATAATTTTTGTCGATCACTTTTCCCATCCCTAGGCCCTGACCTCAAGACCGAGTAAGCATACCTACGCGGACAAGTACCATCGTGTAATTTGCTAAATAATGCTATATTACATTTCTTATTTGTTTTTCATTAGCGAGTTATGCATAATACATATTCGGAAGTATTCTCTTAGATGTGTTCATATTTTTGTTTATGATTCGTATAATTAGGTAGCATCGTAAATTTGTAGATCTCAGATTATTGATAAGCCTGTACCGGTATTTATATGTACAATATGCTAATGAAAATCAGAAATGAAATATCTCATATACGATCATTGTGAGCCGACAAGCTTTTAATACGCAACCCATTTTTAACGTTAAGATACTGTTGTGTGAAAAGTTCCCATACTAAAAGTAAACAATCATTAAAATGTTAATAAATCATACAAATGAGAACGTCTGTTTTCTACAAGTTTTATTATATTTTACTGGAATGGCAGGTTTGCCTTGCAAGCATTTTCAAATGTAAACTTTTCAGTTAATTCGAACAAAGACGTCCGTTTCCTACAAGTATATATTTTATTGCAATATTTTATTTTACTTTAAAAAGCGAAACATGTGTTTCCTAAAAAAATAAGTAAAAGCTTCTAGAAAGCAGACCTATTTTATTCGTATTATTTATTTTATACAAAGTTTTACTTCGTTGGTAAAAAATGAAAATGAAAAAGAAAATAATACATTTTTAAATAATACGTATCTAGTTATAATTCACTTGATTTGTAGTTCCAATCGGTTCCAGCAGATCAAAGTTTTGACACATGTGACGAATGAATGACGAAAGAATTTTTAAAAAAATCAAACTGTATGAAATTCGAACTAAACTATTCATCGTTCAAAACCATCATTTTGCAATGGGTTCAAATGCCCCTGGACTTATTTCTTTTCTTCAAAACGTTCTTCAATGCTTGAAAAAATATTAAAATATGAAATCTATTTTTCCAACAAAAAGAACAACTTTGGCTCATGGGATTCTATAATATTATAACTCAGTTCATGAAATGTATAATATTTCACATTATTTATAGATTCTTGAAGAATTTTGTAGTTCTCCATATTAAATAATTAATATCATAAATTTTAACATCGATTTGATCTACTTTTAGAACCTATCTGATTTATATAACATCATTTAGTATTTTTAACCTATGTAAGTATTGTTTACATAAGTAGTCATACAATTATATAAATAATTTCAGGTAATACTTTTCAGTATTATGGAGTTTTATCCTTTAATTATTGGTAACAAGTATCATGAAGAACATTAATTACTTTAATAACCATTGTATGCTCCATTACCTCGGATATATAAATAACAGCGCGCTTGATTCTCACTACATTTGATAATGCCAAAACTGGACACAACAAAACTTCTAGAAAACAGATAATTTCTTTCTTAGTAATCATTCAATATAACTTTAAAAGTTCATAAGAGGTTCATCATGTATGAGATGTACAAAAAGCAAGAAGGAAATGAAATTAATCGTAATTAATCGAAAATCATGTTGTAATTTGAAAAGTGTTTCCTAAAAAATAATATTTTTGTGAGTTTTGTTAATATTTTCTTTATCGAGCTATTTTGGCGACGAAACCTGAAAAAGTAAAGTAAGAAGTATTAACTTCTGTGGAACGAATAAAAACCTTACATACATGTCACAATCATTTATAATTGCAGCTTAAATAATAGTGTAAAATTCCATAAAAAGCCTATATATTTTTTTTAGACTTAAAGATAACGATTTAAATCAATGGTATTAGATTTTTGCATACAATATTATAAGTGAGCAGAAAATAGGTTAATATTATGAAGAAAGGATATGGTCATGTCCAGACTATAACCCAATTCGCCTGGATTAACTACCATCCGTTTATATTTTTTAATTTGCGTTATCAAAAAACTAACTAACTAACCATCACGCCGTCTTCAATATGTCTTTCCATATGTCCAAACCATCTAAATGATCCTTTCATTATTTTGTTCATAACACCATCATTCGCACCGCATTCACTACTTATATTTTCATTCGACACTCTATCATACACAGGGTATCCGCACATTCGTCTAAGAGATCTCATTTCCACTGCATTTATTCTACTTTCATCCTTCTTTTGCCAGTTCCATGCTTCGCTTCCATACATAAGGCTCGGTAGAAGAACACCATTGTGCACTGCCATTCTAGCTTTTTTGGATAGGTTTTTGTTTGCTATGACAACTTTATGTGCACCATCCACTTTGTTGCCTGCCCCAACCCTTATTTTAATATCCCTCTCCACTCGCCCATCTCTTGTAAACATACTACTTAAATACACGAACTCATAAACTTGCTCCAATTTTTAATTTGCGTTATCAAAAAACAATGATGCCTTAGAAGTCGAAACATGTAAAACTCAAAAGGGCCTTTGAAAATGATAATTTTAGTAATACTATAGATAAGGTTAGAAGTAGGTACTGGAAGATCTCTTTAACAATGTCCTACCCTTGCAGAATAAGTTTCAGGTGCGCTGAGGTAATAAAAATAGCGGATTAAAAATTGTTCGAATGCTTGTATTATAATTTAAATGGAGGCGAATTCATTAATCCCGCCCGGTGCTGATCTGGATGTCCCGATTATTTTTTGTCAACATTTTTGCAGCGCGGCCGCCGAGTTTTGGGCGAGCGAGGCTGAATAATGCCGATTTTTATATCGGAGTACAGTTGGCCGAAATATAGCTGCGGGCGCAGCGCACCGCCCGGCCGAGGAATGTTCTCACGCGCGGCGGCTCCGGCGGGCGAGCGCTTACGGCCTCCCGTAACGGGGTAAAAAAAGCCCTCCCAATCCCACATACCCATTAAATTACCGCAAATAATGCTTTATGCCTTTCTGCGGGGAGACAACCTGAAATGTACGCATCGCCGAGATAATCGAATCAAAACAAAGGCACTGCATAAAAAAATGTTTGATTATCTAATTTGTTTACGAGTTTCATTTGAGCTTTTGCCTTTGTGTCTGTAAGCTCGCGAACGCTCGAACCATTTTGTTGGAACTAGCGAAACAGGTGTACAGAGCCGAAAGGAAAGGAAGGAATTGAGCGTGTAACATAACATTACGGAATGCAAAAGAAAACCGACATACTTATTTTGGGCGTCTCTGTACGTGCGTACATATGTAAGGATATATACATGCAAATGCATTTCCTCGCGTGCTTCGCTATACAACAACCGAAATTACTTGTGCCCACGAGAGATAGCATAAGATTCTTATTCAACGCTTTATAAAATTAACGCATACAGTACCTGTCTTTCACAACACTTCCCTGTTGAATTATACTTTTTGAGGAGATGATATTTTATGTATACAGAATTTGAAATTAAGAGAACATAGGTTGGCGAAACAACTATCGCGACAATTTCATAGAAATTAATAAATAATGATACGTATTATGACAGCATTATAAACAGTTAATTAAAGAGATCAACTTTCATAAAACTAATAATCAATTGGAATGTTTAGAAAACTAGTATGTTGTTTCTTAAACAATGATTTGAACTTCATATTAGTTCTCCTGTATTGAAAGCGATTCGTCTTTTAAATGAGGTTGCAAAAGAGATAGACCTCTTTGGATGCAATTATGGCGATTTCGTGAATACTCTTACGATAAAGGCAGCAAGGAAATAACTGACATATTCCTATTCATAAGGTTCTATATATTTTTCCTTTGATATTCTTTTTTTCACCCTATACATCGATTTGACTCGCGCTGTATTGATGTAAGGAGTTTTTTCAACAAAATAATAATAATAATAATATATTATAGTTGTATATGACACATTTGATAAACATAAAGTGCAAGTAATTTTATGCGAAACGATAAATTCAATGTGTTGCAACGGATACCATACAATATATATTTTATATTTAATGTGACTGAAATTTTTCGCCTAAATGGCACAATTAATAAACATAAAGTGAAAGAAACTTGAATACTTGGGGCGTGAATCAATAAATACAAAATGCTGTAACTTATTATGTAGAAGTGCATATTATATTTTATGGGACTGCAATATTTCGCATGGCACGATTAATATTAAAGCAGCGCAGGAAACTTGAATACTTTGGTCACGTTAGGAGAAACAATAAATACGAAGTGTTGCAAAAGATTATCTTTAAAATTTATTATATTTTATGGGGCTGAAATATTTCGCCTTAATATGGCACATTAAATATAATAAAAGTGGTGGAAACTTGAAAACGTTGGTCACGTTATGAAAAATGATGAACAAGAAAAGCTCCAAATGTTTATCCAAGGTCCTTTAGAAAGCGTATTTTCTTTATGTTTTGTTTAAATTACAAATGAAATTAATCAGACATTACAATTTATAAATGGGATATCATTTGTAATTAAAAGTAAAAGTTATGGTGAATTTAAAAGATATATCACAGTGGGATATCATTTGTAATTAAAAGTAAAAGTTCTGGTGAATTTAAAAGATATATCACAGTTTATTTAGAGCTTCGCCCAATACTTAAAACTTTGATGATTGTTAATTAACCCATATAGTGCGGCTGGCTACATTCGCAGTAAAAAAAAAATTCGGACTGTGACAGTTTTATTATTTCTTGTTTTGATTTCAATGTTTTGATTTTATTATTTCTTGAACAATGATGAAAAACTAAATATTTAATCATTAATACGAATGAGAAATCTGTTTTTACTCAAATTAATGGGATAAATCAAATTATACAATATGACATTCGGATGGCTTGACTACAGTGAAGCATTTGAAATGTGGCTCCATCGCCGAATGCTCAGAGTTCCCTGGACAGACATGGTTACCAATACCGAAGTCTTTAGGCGTGCTAGAGTTGACAGAGAACTGTGATCAACTATCAAAGTTCGAAAGATTTCACGTCTGGGTTATACTCGTATATTGCGTGGGGAAAAGTACCACTTTCTTCAACTGATATTGGAGGAGAAAATTGAGGGACGCCGATGGCCCGGTAGGAGACAAATGTCCTGGCTGCGAAACGTGAGGAATTGGACCGGCATCCGAAGTATGGAGGAGTTGTTCCAAGCGGCGCAGGACAGGGACAGGTTTGCCGCGGTGATCGCCAACGTTGGGGGGACCCGACAGGGCACTTGAAGAAGAAGATACAACTAACTAACTAACTAACCATCACGCCGTCTTCCCAAAAGGGTAGGCAGAAAGAATGGACTGTCACACTTTTACTGATGCGGCACTCCATCCTTCTCTTTTCGCTACAATATAGAAGAAGATACAATATATAAAAATTATATGTATTATTCCCATTAATTATAATAACACTTCTAGAAAATATACGTTTTCAATCGTATTAAGTATCTTATAAAGAGATTTGTACTCTATTTCCCTAATATTAAATTCTACGTAATATTTTGATGAACTGGGATTGTTCGTTTGAACTGTAAATACAGTGAATCGCAATTTGAGTTTTTTTTTTACTGCAAATGAAGTCAGCCGCACAATGGAGGTTAAAGGCTTCTTATTCTGTGTTGTAGCTAAGAATCTCCTTGCTGTTAGCAGGTATAATGTCTTACAGCTTCTTCTTTGAAACAGTCGCGCATTCTTGTAAAAACAAGTTGACTGAGTCGAGACGAGCCGGGGACGGGCGCTGGGGACAGTGGCTCTCGGGCCCGCGCCATTCCACTGTACCGTTATTGTTTTACATTCCATCCATCGCGAGGGGGATATCATTTCAAATATTGTCCGTTTTCCGTATTCCGACAATCGCGCGCCACGGAGGAAAGCCTTTCCTCCGACTCTGTTTGCAGCGTAAACAAGGGCCAACTGCTCAAATAAGCCGTTGGAACCGTATTGCTTCACGAAAAGTACGAGTTCAATCTTCGAACATGTGGTCAATAAAGCTTTAATCCTTCGAGCACACCAGTGCGTTACATGTTATTTCACAAATAACCAATTTACAAAACTTTGAATGTATTTAAAATAAAACTTATATAAATATAACACTTATATAAATATAATGTAATTAAAATAAAACTTATATAAATAATGCATAAAGCATTTAAAATATGAAGATATACCGGAGGATGTCAAAAGTGTGCAGAGCATAATTTTTTTTAAATAGAATAAAATAAATATGTAAACAAAATGTAACCTTATATTGTAACCTTATATCTTAACCTTATTATTGTTATTGAATGTTTTATCGTTTTTATTAGAACATGTGTTGTGTACATGTGTACAATTTCAAGTAAATAAATATTAATTAAAAATTTATTTTATTTGTAACTAACTAACTAACCATCACGCCATCTCCCTGAAGTGTTATGCAGAAGGAATGGACTGCCACATTTTTCTTTCTTGACATTTCTCTCGCTTCGTCAACATTTATACATCGTGTCATGTACGCGCGTCGATTTTTCCGACTCCTCACGTGGCCGACATTCAATATTTGATTTATTTGATCATTGCACGTTTTCCTCGGTCTTCCTTTATTTCTAGTTCCATTTACATCGTTAACATATACTTTTTTTACCAATCTTTCTTTATTCATTCTATTCATGTGTTCAAACCATCTTAATAATTCTTTCATTATTTTGTTCATAACACCATCATTCGCACCGCATTCATTTATACACAGAGTATCATACATTCGTCTCAGAGATCTCATTATTTTATTTTATTTTATTTATTAAGGGTTAATTCCTTATGGCCAATTTTATGTTAACACATATATTAAATAAATGTTTATACATTTATGAAATACTGATATTTATTGATATATTTTGACCTGTTAGCGAATTAAATTATAAATGAATTTTGTTTGTAACTCACTAATTGAAGAAAAACGTCCCCAAAATTTATTGTGCTTAGAAAATGACTATCAAATGTAGGATGCTATTTAATACTTATGTTAATCTGAGATACCTAAACCTAAGAAAGAAATAAAAGATGGATTTATTAATAAATAGTAAATATAATATATTCTTTAATTATCATTTTTTTATAATTATTTGTATCTAATAAGTAAATAAGTAAATAAATTAGAAGACTATTAGGTATTTCCTGGAGAGACCACATCACGAATGAGGAGGTACTGCAGGGAATTGAGGGAGGAAGGCACCTGCTCAGGACCTTGTCTGAAAGGCGTGCAAGATGGATCGGCCATTTAATACGTCAAGAAGGTCTCTTGCATGCCATAATGGAGGGTATGACCGATGGGACAAACTCTAGGGGACGCCCACGCCGAGAGTACCTGGAGGACCTGTTGGTGGACGTGCGCTGCTCATCATATGCAGATTTCAAAAGAGCCGCACAAGACAGGGAAGAATGGAAGAGAAGAATAGAAGAAATTGCTGCAAACCAATCCCAGGATTGAAACTGTCTAACTAACTAAAAAGTATAAACTGGTCATTAATGAAGAATAACAAAATATAATGTAACAAAATAATCTTGTGTTGTTGTGTAAATAAGGAAGATTAGAACGAATCTGCGCTACTAAATAAATAAAAAATGTTTTTCTAATTCTCTCTTTCAGACACGCGTTTGGACATGCACTATTAGTAATTAATATGGTACGTATGAATACCTACA